>JARHVA010009279.1:0-310000 GCA_037957365.1 Torreya grandis
TAATGGCCTCTCTTTTATGAATATTCACTAAGAGTGACAACAAGTCACTATGTCCTATCCATCCAAGCAGGGTCTGTTCTTGCATCTATTTATCCACTTCATAATTTAATGGAGAAGAATGGATTTAAAATATATTTATAGAGGTAAAGGGGATTAAATAATTATTTCTTCATTATATAAATCATCTCCATGAATTGTTTTCACTTAGAATAAAAGTGGTCTTGATGTACACAGTGTTTCACTCACTCCCGTTACAAGTTTTGTTTTCTTGAGGTGTTGGTCACTTTTAGGGGTTTAAAGAACTCCATTATTAATAAAAAATATCCTCACTCTCATATTTCATATGTCCTCTCTTGAGAATAATCTCATTTTTTTAATCTAATAAAAGTCATGTTCCTTTCTCTTGAAATGTATAGTATAGTTTATAAATTATCTTTCAATGGTTTGAGTGCCATGTTTAATAAGAATGGTGATGAAACTAATTTTTGATATATTTGAGGAGTTTTGAAGTTAAATTTTTTGAAATTTAATAGGTCTATAATATTCTTGACTATATATAGTCCATACACACCAATCAGATAGGGAGGTTAGAAAAAGTGACATGGTGCTTGTCATAGGATTTATAGACCATTAAAGGAGTGATAAAGATGTGTGGTGAAGTTGATAAGATTGAAAGGTTTAAAAAATAAATAAGTGGATTTGTATACCTAAACAAGAAAGTAGTGACCTAGAGGACCTAAGTCTGTAGGTAGTCATTTTGGACCAAAGTCAATATCAGATCCATAAAAGCAAAGCCAAGATAGTGAAACTTAACTTCAATACAGATGAAGACAATGTCACAACCCATCAAAGAGCACCACTGATAACCAAGACCAATGGATAAATATTGAAGGTGATTTGAGTTTCAAAGTTTGAAATCTATGAGAAAATTGAGTGGAAATTTAAATACAAGATTCCTAAGTTGAAACATGATCAATCTAACACCTACTTATTGAGGTGAAAAAGATAACCTAAGTATAATCTTTGTATGAATAGAGCACCACCTATAGGCCTTCTCAGTCTGGGTAACAAATCATCTTCAACAACATAAGGTATGAGAGGTATTTTAAGTATGCAACAAAAGTTATCATTAAGGAAAAAGTTACCTTAACTTCTATGAACATGATTTTAGACTTCAAAGTGATATCTCATAATGAAAACCAAGAAGGCCTAAATGGGCTTAAAAGTTCCTTTTGCATGATAGAACTAATGGGTAGAATATCATCACTTGGAAGAGATGAATATATTTAGGGTTAAATTGGTGTTTTACATGTTAAAAATCCTTTGTGAGTTCACTAAAGCTTACATAGTCAAATATCCTAAAGAACTTCTAAAACCTTGCAGCTACTACCTACAACTAGTCTTGAATAGACAAAGAGATGTGTTTAAGGAATTATAGACAAGGTTAAATCCATTTTGATATGTAAATAATTAATCACCTCATGGAATATAATAAAACATGAAATAAAACCTTTTAGAGAGAACCACCACCTATAGGGGTCTCTAAATTCAGAATGAAGATCATAACTATACACTAAGGCCTTAAGAGTTGACTGTGTAAAATGTCATAGAGTGAGAAAATGGATTGCATAATATAAGATGAGTAACATAAAGGGTTTATAGAGTGAATTAAATACACTCAAATGTGTTTAAGTGATTAAATCACTCTCTTCAAGGGTATAATATAGAGAACATAGCTATTAGGCCTAATACACTCCTCAAGACATCAATATTTGGAGACTGAGGTCTAGATTAGAAGGGGTTAAATGGAGACATAGGATATATGTTATAACCTTTATAAGTTTTTTTAAATTTTTAGAGGTGAGAGAGGTATTGGTTTGGAGAGGGAAACCTGGAAATGGCCATTTTGGCCTAAAACTACTGTGAGAATGCACATAATACACATGTACTACTCGAGGAGTATCTTCTCACACTCATAAATTTCATGAGGATTTTCATGGGACCTATTGGTTATTGGAGGTTATTTATGGGTACCATAACAATAATATTGTGACATTAGGATAGAGAAAAAGGATATATTCTTTATGAACAATCCTTAAGAATGAAACATGCTTAAAACCCTCTTATAACCTTGATAGTGACCAGTCAAGATAAATGGACCTATAAATCATACTTAATTCCATAGGTTATTAATTAAACATTTTTTATGGTGTTTATGACTCCAAGTAGGTTCTCCAAATGTGATTTGTACTTGTAGTTGTACAAACTATAATAAATGCCCTATTTTTCATGCTTTTGGGTGTTTTGTAGGGGTTTTGAGCAAAGAAGAAATTTATAATAATTAGAAGAGGTAATTTGAGATTTTTTTAATTTATTAAATCAAAAAATATTAACAATATATTATTAAGGTGGTCAAATAAGGCTCATTTTCCAAGGTAGTCTAAAACATCCCTGAAATGAGACTAAGTGGCAAGGTCATTTCATGGTTCTCATACTTCCATAGGGTCTCAGGACCTAAAAAATAACATGGATGTTGGTGACAGAGTAAGGAAAGTGAATCACATTATTTTGGGTGATTTCACATGTGTGGGAGAATTTTAGAGCAGGAAAATAAGGTTATAGGCAAAGAGGCCTAATTGAAGAGAGAAAAAGGCAGAAAAATGTACTTCCACTTAGATTTAAAAAATTAAAATTGACATGAATATTTAATTAAATAAGGGATATTATAAAATTCCCTTGTTTTTCCTTTAAACTCTTTGATTTTTTGTACACAAGGAGGTTTATAGGTTTTTTAGGGCTACAAGGAAAATAGGCCAAGTGAGGGATTAAGGAGCAAAATAGAGTCTTGGGAGTTATTACAAGAACTAATATGGTTTTTTTCAGGTTCAATAAGATATTTTAAGACCATCCATGGACAAAGAGTTACTATAATAATATCAACTTGAGTTTTGGGCCACTTGGACCAAGCTAGGTATGGGAAATGAATAGTTTCAAAACACCTATGCACATGAATGATGAAATGTTAGATTAGAGGAGATTATTAAGCCATGATATGTGTCAAATGAGTTATTATGAAGGAATTAATTACAAATTAATTATTTATAAGTCCATTTGTCATTATTCTCATGCAAACAAGGGTAGTTTTCAAGAAGCTAGTCAAGGTGTCAAGCTAAGTTCTAACTCCTACACCACATGGAGGGTTGGAGGATCCTCAAGACTGATAAAAATGGATTTATAAGTATATTTATGACTATTTCATAACCCTATTCATTTTTTAACTCACATGGATACTTGCTAATCTTCTCATACTATGCCCCTTTCTCTATTCATTATTCTCTATATAAACAACCATTTTTGGCTTTGTAATCAATCCATGTATGGTATGGAAAATCCCTGATATTTTGAGTACTAATTTTTCCTTTGAATAAAATATTTAAATCTAGTTTTTATTTCTCAACTTCTTGTCTAAGTGTGTGAGTTAGTGCATAGTTGAATGACAAGTGATATTCATCTATCCTTGTGTTCACCTTCCTCTTTCATGTTTTATGTAAGTAGTCTGCTCTCTAATAGGTCACATTAAGTGTAGTTAGTGTTATTGTATGTATTTATGTGTAATGAAGAGTACTAATGTCTAAAATAATTGCATTACATCTTACCTCCATGTTGAAATACTTATGTTAGAGAAACCTTGGATGTTGAGATTAGTTTTGTGAATCACCCTTCATAGTGAAAGTTCATGGTAGTATTGTGGAGTTAAAATCAGTGTATCACATCATTAGGTTAGGTTTATTTTATATTTTTCTTTCCTTTTTTCATCCCAACAAGTTAGTATCATAGGTGATGATCTTAAATAGATATATCAAGGGAGCTAGTCCTTCAATGTAAAGGTTTACCCCCACTATAGACAACCCACAAGTCTAGGAGTAATCCCATTATTTAAATCATTTGGAGTAGGCTTAAATACCTCTCTAAAGGTGAAAAAGTGAGTGACAAAATTACCATAAAATCATCTCCCTTCATCTATATCTCCTATTTTAGTCTCAGTTATTCTAATTCAAACTACAATCTTTCCACATTTTCTTTTAATGATGTATAGGGATCTCTTATTGAGGAACATGCTTCTAGTATTGATGAAATTTATAATGTTTCTAAAAATTTATTTATTTTTTTACATCCATATTAGTATGAAAAAAAAAATTAATCAAGATATAAACCATTATATCCTTCATTTTTCATCGAAAGGCTCCTCTAGTTTCCACACTATGTACTTAAACTATTGTTTGTACTTTTTCATTAATTCCTTCTCTTTCTAAATCAATTACCTTATTTTATTAATGTTCTCCATTAGTATATTTTGGTAGTGAAAATAAAACTTAAATTATTTTTGGACATTAGCACATGCAGTGTCATGTTTGAAGTAAGTCTTCATGTACCAATTAAGTGCATCATCTCTTAATGTCCCAAAAAAATCCAATAGAATTACTCTTTCATCATTATTGTTGTGACTTATTCAATATGAGTCTAATACAAACATATTTTATTTAAGATACTTTGTGTATTTAATGAACAATGCTAACTTCATCCTATTATGTGTCATTTTAGTGTTATGAGATGTCTTATAAGTACTGCTGCTAGGATTAGTACCATTACTCATTTGATTGCTTGAGGTTCTTTCTCCTATAATACTTTCATAATTTTGATGTTTCTTGTCTTTCTTCTGTATAACCAAATTATGGTTATGATATTTATAATTTTTTTTAAAGTATATTCTTACTAATACTACCACTTGATTCCTTACAAATTCTCTTTTATTTTTAATCTCTTACTTGTGAATTTTATATTTGTTTTCTACCTTGTCTCCAATAAGTATGAATCTTCTAAGATATGGATGTACATGCCTATTATCAAGTGTCATAGGGGATGGTGATTGGCTAAAAGGGTTAATTTACTCTAGGGACCTCTTTTAATTAGGTTTTGGGGCGTTCACATCACTTTAGATATCTTCTTCCTCATCATCTATCTCTAACTAGTCTTCTTATCCCATGTTTTCACTAACTAATACTCTTCCTATTGAATTATATTATTACTTATCTCTCTTATGTATTTGTTTATTGTGGATACCAATACTTATCTATGAATCAACTTTATCCTAAAGGTTATCATCTCCCTCTTCTATTATCTATTATTATGTGTTATCTGTAAAACTTTCTTACTTACCACTTACTATTAGACTGATTTCTATGGATAATATATCCTCCCTTATTTCTACTATGTAATTAACACCTCCTATATTATTCCTCATTTCTTCACTTATTCTTCTAACACCCTATAAGCCTCATCCACTATGGGCTAAACTACTTGTGATTGATTGGTCTTTTATACCTAGGGTTTGGAATAGTTTGGGTGTTCCAAATAGTGTGACTAATTATGTTAGTCCTTGTTGCATGTCATTCATCACCTTCACCAGTGTATGATATAATAGTTATTCTATTCTAACTCTTTCACTCATCTTGTCTATTCCTTCTTGTGGTGTAAATAGTAACTCATCTATTAATAACATATGGATAATATCACAATTTGCAATATTATGAATTCCACTAGTTGAGTCCAGATCCCATTTATCTATTATTTTACTTCCACTCATCACTATTTCCTATCTTATAATTTTTATTTATATCTTTATTAACTTCCAACTAATTGTCTTATATCCATCTAATTTTTCATCTCTTCATTCACCATTTTATCTTAACTATATTTAATCTATCCTCTTACTACTATATCTTGTCTTCTTATTTAACTTACTTTTACTTGATACTTACTTACCTAGCACCATACATCTTATTTATCCTCCCCCAAATATTTAGACCGGATATTTTGAGTAGTCACATATTTTGAGGATACCCCTTCTTTTTATACCCCATCCCTTAGGTACATGACCCTAAAATAAATATTTACCCTCTATTACTATCCCTCTCTCCATAAATAATGTGTAGATGAAGAGTGGTACTTTATTTGAGAAACATTGACTCACTCCTTCAACAAACTTAATTTTTTTAGAATCAAATCTTGTCCAACCTTGTATGTCTTAGACTATTATGAATGAATTGAGAGTCATCTCAAACCAATGATCAATATCCTAGGTTAATTATGTATCGAGACATTAGAGTAAGTCATGTTTTTCTATATTCCATTGAATAGGTATTTATGAATGTGGCACCCTTCTATCTATTTGAATTTTCATAGTATCCAGGGTCATAATAGTTATTGAAAAGTGACCCAAAATAATTCTTCTTGTGGTAAAAAGAATGCTTCCTTGAATTTTGGTAATGATTCACCTATTTTTTAACTTATATATGATTTTTTTAGTGATTCTTCCCACCACTCTTTTATTTATGTTAATACAAGCTTTAAAAAATACAAAGGACACTTCCCCTAGACATTAGTCTATTAAATATTGTGTTTGTGCCACCAAATGTTGACATAAAATATGAAGTTGTTGGATTTAGATAGTTTTATGTTAAATAGGTTAACTTTAGTGAGACTAATGTATCACAAAGGTTAGTATTGATTATATTTATTAACATTAATTTTAAAAATAAGTAGTTTTTATATTTAAGATAATGCATGCATGGTATATAGAAGATAGTATTTCATACTCCAATTCTTCTCTTTTATAAATATTACTATTACTATTAAATATAATTTTTAATATGATCTCTATTATATACCATAATTACATAGATTACTCTACTCTGTAATCCTTATATAATTTATCTCTATTTTATTATATTATTCATGACTCTATCTATCTATTATAATGATGTAGTATAAGTACCAAGCCAAAACAACACAAATTAGTGGTCATGTTTGTGTGAGACATGCCTTTTCTCTAATTAGGTCATCATTTGTCTTTGCAAAGCCTTATTACCATCATTCTAGTCAGTATAATCCTCTATTTTGTCAACTTGGATGAGTGTTGTGCTACCGTGTTAATGAAATCAACTCATTAGTATCTATATTTCAGTTCTTTAGCTGATAGAGAACCCTACAAATATTATACTCAGATTTGTATGTCAATGATATATCTTGTACAATTTGGATTTTGTAAAATTTTATCCTTTAAGGTTGTACATAAGATAAAATAGATAACACACCATGATATAATCATTCATATGAATGATTGACATTTTGATGAATTATTCATGTAATTTATTATGTTGGTTATGCCACATGGTTTTTTTTGTGGGTTGTTGGATTGATTATATGATTATGATTATTTCATGGACAAATATTAATTTCATTTGTATGATGTACAGTTATACCATTTTATGCTACTTATTATAATTATATGCATGTATATTATTTGTATTTATTGGTGAAATCAGTGTCTAGGAAGAAAGCTTGGTTAGATTATTTAAAAGTGAAATAAGGGTACATTAAACATGCCAATAAATTCATAGGCATTTATTAGTCCACCTTGTTGAGCATATATTCATTTAGAAAACTTTATATTATATCTTGTTACCTATTCATGTTCCTAGTTATATGTTAATTTTAGAATAAAGTGAATCATTATTTAATACTCTTTATCAAATAGTCACGTGACACATCCACTATAGGAAAAAACTATTTTACCTTATTTTTATAAGTCTTTGCCTTAAAACACTTAACCAATCTAAAAAATTCTAATTTTATGAATAATGTCATTTTAGAAAAGTGTGTAGGGTAACAAATCCATTGTAGACATGAGAAAAGTGGGTTACATTGTGTAAGTCATTTATAGATTTGCTTTTAAAAATTATTTAAGCCCTTATATTACATGGAATGGTCTAGAAAGGGGCTATAAGTCGAAGGATTTACTAGGGAGGAAAGGAAAAAGGAAATGAAGGAACACATGACATGAAATTATTAGAGGATAATTAAGATATTTTTCATAAAATATTCCTTATTTCTTTAGTGAGAGTATTTTTCCATATTAATATTTGTGTTTCTTAGGAGAATAAGAGTTAATAGTTCAAGTTTGTGTTATATGGAGGAATTTCGAGGCAAGGTTTCATACTTGAAAATTTTAGTTTGATTTTTTCATAAAGTTTTGTCATATTATATGTTGAATTGATTCAAAGGAAAACTATGGAAGTACAAAATCTTATGTGTTGTTATTCTGTTAGCACCCATGGCTTCATGAATTAGGTTTCATAATATGTAATGTTATTCTAGCTCAATGTAGGGTATTTTAACATAGCAGGTATGGGTCATTGAAATAAGATATATTATCAGTGTGGAATTATTGTGTTAGAATGTTTTTATATTTTTTGTTGTGTCCTTTTAAATACTTGTATATATTGGTTTAAGATTGGAATCAATATTTAAATTCTCATGTTTTAAAAAAATGGTTTAGTCCTTAATACAAATTGTTTGATTAGGTGTATTGTGACCATGATATTCAAGTCATAAGGGTATCCTTGATTTTATAAAGTATAATCTGTTGTCATTTTATAGTTCATCTTAAAATTTTACTTCCATGAACATGGAATATTTTATTGGCATGTTGAAGCTTCATAGAATCAATAAGACAAATGGTATTATGAAATTTACTTTTCACTTCTTGGATCTCTTGGTTTGTAATATGTAAATTCTATTTCAATAATGTATTACATGAAATAGGATAGATTGTATGATTCTAGATAATAGACTAGTACATTGTTTTTCCTCAATGAATCTTTGTAGAAATTATAGGAAGGGGTTCACACGTGAACTAAGGGAATAAAATTATATTTTATCTAAGAATGAAGTATACATAACTAATCTAGATGAACTTTGCATTTCAACTAAACTTGTGTTATAATCTTAGAAATAATTGGAAACCAGTCTTGTTAAGCCAGAAGTATGATTTTTGTTGACACCAAATTTAACATTGTTATAAATGTAAATATTATCTTATTTTAGGCAAATCTTGAGGAATAATTTTAAAGATAACTATTCAGATATTATTGGAAGTGACTCATTATAGAGCATAAATGTTGTCTTGATTGCACTATATATTAGTAATAGTTATATTTAGGGCAATATTATTTAAATTATATATTCATTTCTTGGTTGTTAAGTTTTTATTTTTAAAGTAAAATATTCTATATGTATAAGGGTTAAAGCACATCAGTGAGTCTCACTTGGTGGCAAATCAAGGTGAGTTATAAAATAAAAAAATGGGGTTTGAACAAACCATGTTTATTAAAAACTGTTTCAAACAAACATGTTTAATTCAAACTGACACATATAACTTATACATGGGTTTAAAAATAAACACATTTTTTATTACCCCATGAAAAATATATAACTCAACACCACTCATTCTATTACTTTCCTTCTGCCAAAAGTTTTGAACATGGGTTTGTTTGAACTAGGTTGGTAAAAATGAAATGGAGACATGGAGGAGGAGTTTTGGAGGCATTGTAAATAGGCAAATTCACTATTAAGGGTATTTGGACAGGTTAAATTTATTGACCATAATTTATATTTTATATTTTTTTGTTTTTTGTTTCTATTTTAGAAATTTAAAAATACATTAAGCTTTATTTAGTGTTAGGATTATTCTTAACCCCAAAAAATCTTGATAGTGTTAGGTTTAGGGTTTAAATTATTTTATAAAAATGTATAAAAGGAAAAAAATAATTTTATTTGTGTATTTTTTATTTTATAAAAAATAAAATGCATACTTAATTGATTTTTTGTAATTTTTTAATAGTTTTTTGAAAAGATATTTTTAATTTGATTTTTATTATATGAAAAATAATATAAATGGTAGATATGTATAGAAGAACTAATATTGAAATTATAAAACTCATAATATTTTTAGACCGTGGAGTGAGTTGCTTACCCATGTCACTGTGAAAATATTTTAACATACATATAAAAATTCAATAAACCCTAAAAACACACAATGCCTTCAATCCATAAAATATTAATAAATTCATTAAGAGGTTAAGATAAAATGTTTCAAGAATAATGGGATATAAATAATTACATAATTTTATACCTAAACAATTGATTAAGTTTTTTTTCACTTACATTGGAAATTTTAGGGTTCTTGGGTACTCAATATCTGAATGTAGATGTCTACTGATGACACCATTGATATACCTGAGGTTTGTCAAAACATAGGGATAATAAAAAAAAATGAATTATTTTATATTTTTTGTAGATGTTGTACATTAAGGTTCATATAGGCATCTACATAGATTATTATGATGTGTCTAAATATTTTGGATAGGAAAGGGAAAATTTATATGTATATATATTTATTAGCACAAAGGAGTACCCCAAAAAAATAACACCTATTAATTTTTAGGATATATATATCATGATTTTTTACCTATTTTTTATTATATAACAACACTCTTGAATGTGACAATGCAAGATCAAGAAATAGAGTTTGTGGCTAATATAGTTTTTCACATACGATAAATTTTGCATGATCATGTGGGCATTTTTTTACTATGAAAACCAAATACTATCATCATATTAGCAAATGAGGACTATTTGAAGGGCACATATAGTGTAACCTACTAACATTTATTTCATTCATGATATGAGTCAAATGCATAAGGTTGCTAAAATTATTGGTAGTGATTTACTACACACTTTTGAGATCATTGACATTGATCATAACATCCCTATTTTGTTTATGATTTGATAGATGGAGGATACCATATGTAGTGTCCCTAGTAGATATATGATGATAGACTCAAGGCTTATGGGGTGATAATTACATAGCATAAGACTTATGGTGCACATGATTAGGGTATATGACAACCATTTTCAACATCTACCACTAATGAGAAAGTTTTGAGAGACATTATGCATGATGTTAATTAACATACAAGTGGTGGTGATGTTCACCCATATTAGGTGGTATAAAAATTTAATTATTTTTTTCTTAATGTAAAATTGGATAGAAAACATGAAACATGTAATTTTGTTATTTAATTCCATACATTCTATTAAAAATATAATTATACTACACATTGACATACATTAAGTTTTATACCTCCTTGTCTCTTATTGTGCATCCTCTTGAGCTCTGTACCAAACATCTTTACCACCCCTAGGGATACATAGAATTTTTTATTATAGAATTAAAATACAATATTTTATAATTGATAATGTAAGTATTGACCTACACTTATCTTACATGACTTGTGCATATCCAAATTGTTCTTACTCACCATTCCCACACACTTATATACTAGTTATGACATGATCTATTCTAAGTTACTATTAATCACCTAAAATAACACTTGAATTTATGCTAAATTAGACAAATATATTACTCAAATAGTTTTGGATCATCACACTTTCATTCATTTATCTTATATATTAAATTCACACACAAATATTAACATCAATGTTACTATCCTAAGGTTGATGTTACCTCCCTTAACCTAGAAATGACAATTTCTCAAAATTAAAACATTCCTATAGGGCGGCCCATTCACCTATCATGCTAGTGGCATGGAAAATCATCCAAATAGAATCATATAAATACAAATAAAACCCCCACTTATTACTAACTTATAACTTATCTATCAAACATCTATATACTACTACACATTAAGTAAATCTACCCTATTCTTCCCAAATTGCAAATCAAGCACTAGGAGTATCATCATCCAAGTTATAAAGACATTAAGCCAAGTCAAGAAGAAACATTTTCAAGATGTAAACAAGATTTATAGGTGCATCCATATAGTTAAATATCAAAATTACACATTCACACTAAGGGGAATAACTATGTGTGGCTTGACTTCCCTCTTTAAAGTATTGGCTATGTAGGAAATGATAAAGCATTAACATGGATGATTAGGGTCAGCTCAACCTAATTACATTTCCTTAAATTTTACATATTTTATCCTTCATAAGTGGACCTAGGTTTTAAAGTAGAAGGATGATAATTTTATTGAGTTGCACATGAAATCAAAGGTAACATATCACACAATTAGAAACTTAATAGACAAATGCAATGCACTCTTTAGTCAAAAAGGGGAAAACTTGATTAGGGTAGTAATGTCAACCCTAATCACTAATGTCAATAGATCTACCTAGTATTGACATCATCTACTTATGTGTATAGACAATATATAATAGACATATATGAATCATAGGTTTCCTTTGAGTATATTCCCACCATCAGAACATAGTCACATTTAATCAGTCAAATAAAAAAGATAAGTATCTCAATCTCCTTAGTAATTTCCATAAATAGTAAATTACATTATCAAATATATCTCAATAATTTAAATTAATATTTATGATTTATTTATATATATTAAAATACAAATTAATTATACAAATTTAACTTATTGAGATTAACATTAATCTAAAAATAGGGTGAACATATTAATGAATCAGTTTATTTTTTGAATAGTGCTACATCCTATCTTTCCCTTAGGGTTTCTTCTTTCTTTATAGAATTAAAAAATTTATACCTCAAGGTTTTATTTAAACCTAATACTCAAATATGATTCATGATTTTATAACACTAACCATAATTCATCCTTTGGCCCAAGCCTTTTTTCTAATTACATGTTACTATTCTATGCCACCAAAAAATAATAGTTAACTTGTTCTTACAAGGCAAAGTAATAGGTTAAGTGGTTTTCCATTCAAACATAATCATATTTATTCTAATAACCTAAAATAGATAATTAAATTATAATGGATTTTCCTTATTATTCATCTTATTTTGGTGATACACTTATTAATATGTGGAAATGGGTGATAATGTTCACATGCCTAATCTATAACATGCTAATTGTGATAACCAAATTACCAAGATATAATTACTCATAATTACCTTAATGGGGTGGACCCTAAAAAATTTGAAACTTTTTCTTAGTTTTGAAGCTATATTATCTAAAATCCTAATGATTTGGATAGTCATAAATATAATTATAAAATACAAATCCACTCACTAAATTGAGGTTGTCATATTTGAGACACAAGAGCCATTTATAATTACTATATATAAAATGATAATTACACACATGATATCCACCTAAGGTGTGGGGGAAACATAAGACCTCTCACATATTTTTTGGACTATGCCTACATAAGTGATTTATTCCCATAATTTTATGACCACACATATTACACCATATACCTCACCTATTAAATTTTACCTTGAGTATACTATTGTATCTTTGTGAGAAAAGTGTTGTAGTTAGAGTAAGGTACAATTTGAGATAGTCATTAATTGGATTAGAACATGTTGCTACATAATAATTTAGCTCTTGAGATATCATCCTATCCCTTACCTTTAGGGTTTGTATATCCAAATATTCCATTATATTATGTATAGACATCAAATTCAATATTTCCATGAAACATAATTAGATTATACAACAATAATTTGGTTATTGACCAAGTTGTTTCTAAGAAGCCTAAAAATTTATGCTTTAATATAGTTTTATAAACTTATACCTTAGTCAAATAGTTCTTTCCCTTATCTATCTAATCAATTTATAGCACATATATCCATAAAAAATGATGATCAAGTATTTAATTTGTACAATTCCAAACTAACTCAAGGGTCTGATGATCCAATTAGTGAATATGTACATTGATTTAATACCATGCTAGCTAAGATGAAGAACCCTATGTTAGAAAATTAGTTAATATATATATTAAATAAAATGTTTATTTAATAACTAATGGGTCAATATTATTTTATAAATTTAGATATTTTGATGAGTTATATCATACAATGAGAGATCAAGAAGTCAAACTTATTGAACTAAATCAACTTAAGTATGCTATTACTGCTAATACTAGTTCAAATACCAAGTTTTAATGCAATCTAAATTATAAGGGAAAATTAAATGAGAGAAATAATTAATCAAAGATTATAGTTAATGCAATATGACAACATAAAAATAGGATTATTTTACCTTATCCATATAAGAGGTAATTTTTAGGGTTACCATCACCTCCTCATATATTGATATTAAAGATACTTGAGTGTAACCTCATTTATCTTCCTTAGCCACAAGAGTTTTATGTAAGAATACCCACATATTATAATTATGATAATAACACATATTTTTAGAGATAATACACATTATAAAAATCATGCTTCAAATTAAAACACAAGATACAATATCTTATCAATGACAAAACTATTGAATTAGGTACACCCACAAAGGATTATGAACCACAAAACAATGGGAACTATAAGTTGAAAATATATAAAGATTCATTTAAAAATAATGAGTAAAAATAAAATAATAATAATTATAAATTAAATCATATTTTCCATGCATACTCTCCTCTTAAGACATATCATCTTCCAATCAACGAGATTATTAGCACACTTATTATTAAAAATGTTTGCCACCATTGGTCAAAGTTGCTTATATGTAGGTTTTAAATAAGGATAAATTCATGGATTAAAGAATCAATATGTCATAAAAAACATAATAAAACCTTCATAAATCCAAAACCATGCTCAAGAACAACTCACAGGTTCAATGTTTTGTAGAGATTTCTTCCATTCCTCTAACTAGCTAGTTACAAGCTAGTAAAGGCAATTTTCAAATGTTTGTTTCATAAAGGAGAAGAAGAGTTGGTTATAAAGGTCATATGTAAATTTATGGGACATTTTGACATAAATATTTCATGCATTTTTTTAGGATATAGGTGTTTAAATTTATGAACACTCATTAATAATAAAAAGTTCTCTAAAACCCTTCTTAAACCTCAATGACTTGGTCTAGGCAGTATGTTTGCATTTTTGAGTTATTTTTTACAAAAAAAAGTTGTGTGAGGTATTATTTTGAATAAAATACTTTAATAAAAATTAATAAATAAAATTTTTATGGCAAATAATGGAGAAAGGTAAAGGTACCGGTTACATGGTTTTAAGCAAGCAAGAAAGATATTTAGAAAAAATATTTTGAGAGGTTTAATTGATTTTTTGAGTGTATAACATGGTTTGAATGATTATATAAGATATTAAATTTAATAATTAAAAATTAATTAGGTATTTAGGCCTCATAAAACTCAATACAATGGCAAAAATCATACCTATAAGCATTCAAAAATGAGATTGTGCAAGCTAAGAAACACCAAAAAGAGCATATTTTGATTTTTATTTAATTAAATATATTTAAATTTGGAATGGAATATTTTTTATGTAATTTGAGATTTAAAATTGGTTTAATTTATATAATTTAATTTAAGAGAGATACAATTCTAAAATACAGGTCTATTCATGAAGGAAATCAAGATTTTTCACTATTTTACTCACAAATAGAGTTAGAAATGAGCATTTCAAATACTTACAAGGGAAAAAATGATTTTAAAGTGTTTATAATTTATTTATATGTATTAATACATAATAATTAAATTAATAACAACTCAAAATAGGCTCATATCATTGAAAAACATCTCTAAGTCACCATGCGGGTAACAAACAAGCACCTTTTTATAATTTTTTATTTGCGAGTTTGGTGAAGAGTTTTGGATATTTTAAAAATTTTAATGGTATTAAAAATTGAAAAATATAAAATTAGAATATTATGATTTACTTGTTATTCCTATAAATCATTTTATACCCTCAAATCCAAATCAAGGTTTCTTGAGGCTTAGAGAACAGAGAGAGCAATTTTTAACGTTGTAAGTGGAATTTGGAGTTGAAAATATGTTTAAAGGAATGTTACACCATGGTTATTATTTTAAAATAATATTAAAATACTTATATATTCAAATAATTCAAATTCATCAAGTTCCATGTTCTCATGGTGCATTCAAGAAGCTTGCCAGAACCATAGAAGATAGATGCATCCAAGAAGAACCAATATGGAGAGTTGTTATTGTAATCATCAATTGAAATATTATCAGGTATATTTTATGAAGTTTTAAATAAAATAATAATTAATTATATCCCAATAATATTCCCCATTTGATAAATAAGACAATCCATAAGTTAAAATAATGCATTATGCATTCAACAACCTTACCTAGTCAAACACATGTGCTCTTAGCTATCTGGAGATCAAAAGAGGGTTAAGTGTTTTTTTAAAGATGAAATCAAGGTTTTAATTATTATACATAAACATAAATAATAATATATCCTAATATTACCCACTTGGGGATAATTTCATAAAGTTAAGAAGTCAAACATGCATGCAAGGTAACTAAAGTCAAAATCCAAGATGCATGCAAATTAATTGAAGTTAAACTCAAAGATGAATGCAAGGTAAATAAATTAAAAATACAAGATAAAATTAAGATAAATAAAGTCAAACTTCAATATGAACTCAATATCAAAAATATTTAAGTGAATATCAAGAGGATTTCAATGTAATATCGAAAAGAGATAATTGAAAATGATCAATATCTTGAAGATTGAAGATAATAAAAGAATGTAAGAACATTTGAATTTTTCAAACTTATATCTCTCTCTCATATTACACCATACTTTGAGATAATAATTCTTAAAACCCAAATATATGCTATATTGGATTTGGTAAGTTGAGAGTGGATTTCAAGGTTGAGTTGGTAGTGGAATTGAAGTATGAGTGAATTATGAGTTGGAATGTTAATGTTATGGCATTAATCATCACCCTTGGAGAGAGTAATTCAAGATCCCTTTGAATAATCCATAATATGGGAACAACCCTAAGCTGTGGGTAACCTATGATGGGGTTAAACCTCTAGAGAAGGCCTACTTCCTATGGATGGATCACCTAAACTAATGCTACTTTAGGGAAAAGGGTTAGAAAGGGGGAAAGAGATCCTGATAAAGCTAAAAGGTGATGCACTAAATAAAAATGGAAGACTCCCATAAGCTTGAACCCACACTATATCAACATAAGATAATGCTAGCTCACATAACATCATAGAACAACTAATTACATAAGTGTTTCATGGACTAAGTTCAAGAAAAATACTAATATAGACCTATAATAACTTGAAAACACCCTAAAGGAGGTCAAAAAGGAGGAAAATGGATGAAAAATATTATCTTCACATAATTCCATCATTCACAACTCACTCAACATTGATTCAAGGTAAGAGATAGGTAAATAAAGAATTTTATTGCATTAAGAGGTAGTTATTAAAAATGCTTGATAGGGTTTAGCCTAATACAGATGAGCATATTTTGAAATATCTTAGAGCCCCTGATCTTCAAGATTAAAAAGTCCTTGTGAGAGTCTAGAATCCAAGAGAGAGAGCTTACAAATGAGAAAGAAAGGGGTCATATAGAGAAATGGAGAAGAGAGAAGAGGGATCACGTTAACTAAGAATAATCAATGAGCTACCCATTTAAATTAATTATCTACCATACTTTAATCAAATCAAGACTGATCCTTCAATATCAATTTAACCTACATTCACTCCAATTAGTCTTTGAGATCTTCTCATTAGCTGAGAAATGCACTAGAAGAAAAGAGTTTGTTTTGTATATGATGAGTCATGATCCTTTCAAAGAAGAAATATCCTTAAGATCTAAAAAACATTGAATGATCCAAATAGTCTTCTCTAACCACTAGATCTCTTTTCTTTGATATTCCATGCCACCTTCCACTTTCTTTCACTATTCATGAGAAGAGAATCCTCTTATCTATAATTCTAATAGAGCCATCACCATGTTTGCTTTGAGTGGCTATTTGTCAGAGCTATGATTATGTTGAAGGATGAGACAATCCATAACCATATATCTAACCCTACTCCAAACCTAAACATAGGCATTTCTATAGATGAAAACCAATATCATTTATTAGTTTTCCTATATTTATCCTATCAATGAAAATCGTACAACCCACGTAGCTTTGTTCTTGATCTCTATTAGGTTTAAATAGACCTATTTTTGTCTCTAAGCATTTATGGAAATTGAGAACTCATTATCTACATAGATATTATTTAAAGAGCAATGATCATAGTCATAAAAAAATATTACAACTCTAGAAAATGGGCCTTGTAAGTTCTAAATATTCAAACCAGATGTAAAACCTTCTTTTAATGGTTATGAAAGTTCATCATAACCATCCTAACTATATGGATATGTACCATATTTAATGGTGTTTTATTGAGACCTAATGGTGACACAACCCTTATAATATATTTTCTCTATTTTGACCTAAGTTGAATTCATTCTCCATTTGAAGTCTCTAGCTTTTGAATTTTGATACTAACTATCAATCCTAATCTGAGCCTTCTCAAATTGTGCCATCTATCAGTTCTTCATTCATTCTTAGGATCTTTCTATTATCTCTTTAAATCCTTGACCTTATGCACATTATAGATCTCTCTTTGCATGGCTCAAATGTGTACCATTTATTTACCTGACAATTTACATGGTTATGGCACTTGGTAACTGCATATTTATCTTTGAGATCCACTGATTCTTTGACCTCTCACTTGCCATCAACCTAATTTGGTATGATTAAACATGATCTATTGATATATTTTATCCCATTAGAATTATAATTTTATGTGCATCATTATATCTCCATTTAGGTACCCAAGATCTTGAAACTTGTCATCGATGCATTTAATCTAGGATATACTAACCTTTTGACTATGAGCTCATCATTGATCTTTGATGCATGATTAAACATGCTTTGTTGAATCTTTAGGACCCACTGACATCATTGAGAACCTACTCATAGTTATATTTTATCTTAGATTCCAATATTTGGACACTTGTCAAATGCATGTTCATCCTTGAAATATTTGAATTCAAATGGCTGTTTCATAAGGCTTAAACTTGACATCCTTATGCACGTCCCACTTTGCTAGTTTAACTTTGAAGATTTATATCTTGAGATGGAAAAGACATTAAGATATGGAATTTGTAGAGGATGATATAAAAATGGAATACATCATGTCCATGTGACTCTTTGACTTGAGAGGCTTTCTAAGCATGCTTATAAAATACACAATTGAGCTGACCAATCCATTTCTTCATGACATGTGATGATGGTCTAGTTATTCTAGATTTATGATTTAACTGTTGCTTAATATTTCAAAGGTTCGATGAGTCTCTAAGGCCTATGTGAACTCATTCCATAATATTGACTACATTTATCACCATGAGAACCTACTTTCCTCAAAATTTGACAAACTACACTTTAAGTTTATTTAAAGTGTTTCAAGCTACATGTGATCTTTGGACCACTCATTCCATCCAGAACTCTATTTAACTCATCCATTTAGGTAGAAGCTTTATATGTAGTCTGAAATTGGCCAACATCTTTGGTGATTCATAGGGAATCATGCTTGCTATGCTTGAAAACCCAAACCATTTATCTTGACTAGTCCATTGGGTATAGAGTCTCCTCTCTAGTTCAACAATTTGATTTAAATCTAAAATTGACTACCCCTATAGATAAATCCTCTTGAAACAATAAAGACCAAAAATACAAACAAAAATAAATTTCCCAAAGCACTTTGAAAAATGAAACACACAACATGAAAGGAAACTAACTTAAACAAAACAAGGGTAGTTAAACTACTAAACAAATGTGCAAACAAGCACTTAGAGAAAAACATGAAATCTACTTTAACATATACAATATTATACAAAAATTTACAAGCAACTCATTTCTGGGTCAAACGAGAAAATTTTAGTATCATTCACTTGTAACAAACAAGGATGAAAACTACCTTTCTTAGGAGGCACCAAAAATGGTGAACCAGGTAGCTTGATGGCCAATCCTTTTGATGTGCTCTCTAATGAATGAAAAAGAATAGACATGCTCCCAATTTAGACATACTGGTCAAAGTCATCTAATGTTGGTTCATGTTGGCTTGTAGGAGAACTTACTTGATATTTCTCATCACCTTTGAGAAGCCTTGCATGAAGACTTTATTTAGGCTCTTGGAAGCAACTACACTTGGTTTAATTGGTGGTTAAAAAAGACCATATCTTTCCACGTTATCCTTATGAAAATTAGGACTAGTTATGCTTAGAGAAACATGATCATAATTTTTTGGAGGAAGGACATTTATCTTAGCCTCTTCAAACTCTTTGGTTATGGCATCGAGCCACTACCATAACTCTTTAGGTTCTTCACTAGTATGCTTCTCAAACTGCATCATTTAAGCACTTGAGATGTTTCCTTCATCAACCTCACTCAATATTTCATATTTTTCTTCAACTATAAATAAGGTTTGATTTGACCATTCAAGATCTAAAACATCATCTTTGTCTTGCTCAAGATCTGTTTTACTTTCCTCTAGTTCTAACATATAGAGCTATCCTCAACTGACACCTCATCTTGAAGTGGACCAACCTTAGGCACCTAGTTCTGATCCTCTTCTTGATATATGTAGAATGGACCTTCAGTAGTCCATTCAAGGTTTGCCCCAAATTCAACTTGAGGATTATATTATTCAAGAAAGTTTGCAACATTAAGCTATTCCATTTCACTCAATAAATCCAAGCATAAATTCTACCATTGATCTTCTAATTTTCTTGAGATGACCTTGACCTCCATAATAGGTTCATGAAGGTTGTCCTCCTAGTTCTCATCAAGATCTTGTAACTTGAAATTTGAAACATTCTCCCCCCTATGAAGTAGGATACCTATCATGATATCCTCATCATAAAAACTTGCATTATCCTCCTATGGCTCACATATGACTACAAGCTCCTCCTTTATTATTTGTAAAATAGTCTCTTTATCCAAGAGGGAGATGGTGGGAGGGTGAAGAAGTTCACCTTGCTTGTAGCTTAAGAGAGTTTCCTTCTAGCTAAGTACCTTGTAGGGTCTCTTTCATGGATCTTGAGTAATTTACTCAATTAACACCTCCTCCTTCTTCTTTATGGCTTTTTGAATTAATTTCCATGATGGAAATGATTATGGAACAAACACTTTTTATTCTTTTTGAATGGTTATAGGATAGGGTGGCCTCACAAGTGAGGGTATGTCATAGCTAGGGTCAAATGTGTTGGAGAAGATCCATGATGAAATGGATTTATGCTCTTAAGTGGGAATGGGCATAGAGGTAGGAGAGGGAAAAGTAATTCATTTAGGTTTGACATACTCTTTCTCTAACTACTCAAACACTTTTTCAATGGATAATACCCACCCTTTCAATTTTTTCTTGTCAACTTGTGGATAGTCAACTTTTTCAATGGATGACCACACATTCTAAAACTCATGCAAGAAGATCCCTATCCCCTCCATGACGTGAATGGGGAATTCTTGTTCAATATTAACCCACTCATTTATTTTCATAATTATTCTACCTTGGTCTAGTATTGGCTCTCTAAATTTTGACAAGGATGGACTTTGACAAGGTTGACTAGGGGGTTGATCAAGAACTCTTAAAGGTTGAGCTTAAGGCTCTTGGAGGAGAGAGGACACATAAGACTGATCCAAATGAGCCTACTACTCTTCATAAGATATCAACACACTATCTACATTGTATATCATGCTTCTCATCATTGTTATGTCCTCATTCTCATAATATGACCATTGTTCACCCTCATAAACTGACCATCTATTGTTGACCAATTAAATAACACTCCTTGCCTTTTGTAGAACATGGATAGGGATGAATGGAGAAAACTCTAAACCCCTACCAATTTCCCTTATCAACTCAATATAAATTGATAATGCTTCTTTGACTCTTGATAAAGATGTAACAAGATAATCTTGGTCTTGACAAGGGGAATTAGAAGATTGCTTTGAATGCAAAGGAGGCTAACCTTGGTCATAGGTAGGGGTGGGAGGAGGATAAAGGCCATGATAGGGCTGATAGGTTGTTTGAGGGCCACTTGGGGGAACACATAAATATTATTTACCTAATAAGTGTGATGATGAGGAAAAGAATAAGCATATTGATTAAAGTATGGTTGATTGTATAGACTGTATTATGATGATTATGTACTTAGTTAGGCTACTTAAACTAGTTGATAGATGCTCAAAGTTGCCATTGATGTTTAAACACTTGCCTCTAAAGGCTGATCGGCTGAAGAAAGCACCAAAACACTTTACCAGTGATAAATGTATTAATTCCCACTGGGCATGCCAAAAACTATCATGGCATTAATATGCATCCTTGAAGAGAGTTCTTCAGGCTCCCTTCAACTAATCCATAATATGGGAACAACCCCAGGCTGTGGGTAACCTATGATGGGGTTGAACCTCTAGAAAAGGTTGACTTCCTCTTGATGGATCACCTAAAATAATTATACTATAGGGAAAAGGGTGAAAGGACTCCTAAGAAATTTTAAAAGTGATTCACCAAATGAAATTAGAAGAATCCCATAATTTGAAACCCACACTATATCAACACAAGACAATGCTAGCTCACACAACCTCATAGACTAGCTAATTTCATAAGTGTTTCATAGAATAGGTTCAGGTAGAACACTAATATAAACTTGTAATAGCTTGAAAACACCTTAAAGGAGGTTGAAAAGTTGGACAATGGATGATTAAGATTCTCCTTCACACAATGCCATCATGAAAAACTCACTCAACACTGATCCAAGGTAAGAGACAGGTAAATAAAATATTTTATTACATCAAAAGGTAGTTCTTAAAAATGATTGATAGGGTTTAGCCTAATCAAGATGAGCATATTTAGTAATATCTCAGAGATTCCCCTACTCTTCAAGGTCAAAGATTCATTGTGAGAGTCTAGAATCTGAGAGAGAGCATACAAATGAGAAAGAAATAGGTGATATAGAGAAAGGGAGAAGAAAGAAGAGGGAACAAGTTAACCAAGTAAAATCAATGAGATACCCCTTTAAATGAATGCTTTGCCATACTTTAATCTAATTAGGACTGATCCTTCATCAACAAGTTAACTTGCATTTAATCTAATTAGTCTTTAAGCTCTTCTCATTGGATGAGAAATGCACTAGAAGATAAGAGTCTATTTTGTAGATGATGAGTCATGATCCTTTCAAGTAAGAAAGATCCTTAAGATCTAAACAACATTGAATGTTCCAAATCATATTCTCTAACCACCATATCTCTTTATTTTGATCTTACATGCCACTTTCCACTTGATTTCACTGTTCATGAGAAGAGAATCCTCATATCTATAATTTTGATAGAGCCATCACCATGTTTACTTTGAGTAACTATTTGTTGGAGCTATGAGTGTGTCGAGGATGAGACACTCCATAACCATATATCTACCCCTACTCCAAACCTAAACATAGGTCTTACTATAGATGAAAAATAATCTCAATTATTAGTTTTACTATAGTTATCCTATTAATGAAAATCCTATAGGGCACGTAGCTTTGTTCTTGATCTCAATTAGGTCTAAATAGGCCTATTTTTGCCTCTAAGCATTTATAGAAACTAAAAACTCATTATCTACATAGGTCTTCTTTAAAGAGCAATGATCACAATCATGAAATGATATTGCAACTCTAGAAAATGGTCCCCATAAGTTCTAAATCTTTGAACTAAATGTTGATACTATGCTTTAATGGTGATGAAACTTCATCATAACCATCCTAACTATATGATTGTGTCTCATGTTTAATGATGTTTGACTAATCCCTAATAGTGACACAACCCTTTGAGATATTTACTCTAGTTTAACTTGAGTCAAATTCATTCTCCATTTGAAGTCCTTAGATTTCAACTTTTGATATCAACCTCGATCTTGATTTGGGCCTTCTCAAATTATGCCATATGCTAGTTCTTCATTTGTTCTCAAGATCTTGCTATTATCTCTTTGATTCCTTGACCTCGCATGCACTGTATATCTCCTTTTACATGGATTGAATGCATACCATTTATTTAACTCATAATTTCCATAGTCATGACACTTGGAAAATACTCATTTATGTTAGAGATCCATTGACTCTTTGACCTCTCACTCACTATTGATCTATTTTGGTATGATTAAACGTACTCTATTGATCTATTTGGGCCCACTAGCCTTGTCAGTCAATGCACACCATTAGATCTTTATTTAGGAACCTAAGATATTAACACTTATAATCAACACATTAAATATAGGATATGCTAAGATTTTTACTAAAAGCTCACTGTTGATCTTTGATGCATAATTAAATGCTCTCTATTGGATCTTTGGACCAATTGACATCATTGAGTGCCCACTCACCATAAGATTTGATATTAGCTTCCAATATTTGGAAACTTTTCAGACAAACCTTCATCCTTGGAATATTTAAATTCAAATGGCTATTTCACAATGATTAAACTTGATGTCCTTGCACATGTCCCACTCTACTAGTTTAACTTTGAAGCTTTATATCTTGACATAGAAAAGACATCAAAATATGAAATTTATAGAGGATGATCTAGGCATGAAATACATCATGTCCATGTGACTCTTTGAGCTAAGAGGCTTTTTAAGAATAATTATAAAATACAAAATCAAGATGACCAATTCATTTGTTCATGACATGTGATGATGATCTAGTTCTTATGCACTTGTGCTTAAATTATTATTTGATCCTTCAAATATCTAATGAGTCTTTGAGGCCTGTGTATACTCATTCCATGATCTCAACTGCATTGATCACCATGAGAACCTACTTTCCTCAAAATTTGACAAAATACACTTTAAGTTTACTTAAAGTGTTTCAAAATATTTTAAAGCTACATTTGATCTTTATACCACTCATTCCATCAAGAACTCTATTCAACTCATCCATTAAGGTAGAAGCTTTGTATGTAGGCCAAATTGGCCAATAGTTAACTCATCCAATTTAGGGATGCTTTATCTCCTCTCTCTCTCTTGATTCCTTTTCTATATGTATTTCCATTTTTTCAAATTTAGGAAGATATTATACTTTTGATATATATAAACTCTACCAAAATTTGTACTACATCACCTTTTAAGCAATAAAGAGCTAATTTCCCTCCATTTACAAGTTGTTCATGAAGTGTGCATTTAATATTGATTGATGTAACTTAGTGAATGGCTAATTTTACTATATTTATGTTTAAATTATGCACCTTTATGTAGAAAAAAATAATTATTATAGGTCATATAAAGTGTCAGTCTGAAATCTACCTAATTTGGAAGTGAATTCAACCAATTTTCATTCCTTCCAAGCTAATGTAAGTGTTTTCCAAGACTTGTGTATGAAATACTAATGTAAGAAACATTGTATGAAGATGAAGTGAATATGTGAAAATTATTATCTTTTAAAGTGTGTCAAGTATAGGAATACTTAACTTTAATATTGGTGCATCACCCTAAATTTTTAGTTTTATGTTCAATTTTAGCTTTAGTATCACTCTTTTTACCATTTTCCTAGTAAAAAAATCACCAAATTAGAGAGTTTAGATAGAAGTGGGTGAGTGTAATAAAGGGAATAAACCATTCATATATATATTATCTCCAACATAAGATAACCCACACCTTATAGAGTTTATATTATATCGATAAGAGTGAGAACAAGCACACATTCTTGTAAGGTGTACTTTTAAGTGATAACAATTTCTAACATGCCTAGTGAGACCACTATTTAAATTAGTTCATTTATTAAGGAATTTTTGGTATTTTTCCTTACCATATATGCCTTTGGAGGTATTTATACAAATATAAATGGTGAATCCAAGTGAATCTCAACTAGTATAATCAGCCTAGGTGTCTAAAATTAAAAAATTGGTATGTATCCTAATCATTCTTTTGGTCAAGATGCATATTCTATGCCTTTATATTCTTCATATTAGGTTGATGATATTCATGGATTCAAATAAATTAGACATTAACCATAAATGTATCAATATTATCATGATATTTACCCCCTTCCCACACCTAATCATGTTTTCAATCAGCCTTGGCAAAGTCATGCTCTTTCCAATTAACCTAAAAAATAATGCAAGAGATAAGATTTGACTTTGAGAGATAATGTATAGGGAATGATAGGGATGAAGAATAAAATAGGAATCAATAATAACTTATATATCATGCCTATATATATTATAAAGATATTAAATCATTGAAGAGATACAATGATTCTACAAGAGAACTAATATAATAATTGTCCTTGAGAGTATAAATAATTGAGTCCAAAATTGCATGTTGGAAAAAAGATGAAATAGAAGCCCTTGAACCTTAAAGAGAATCTACTTTCTTAAAAAATTACAAGTTTTAGAATCCTAATCCTATAAAAGAGACTATGATTGTGCATACTCCCCCACTCTTCCCCAAGATCCTAAGACCATTTCATATTGGAAATATTCTTGGACCAAGACCCCTGATTATGTCATGCCTACTCTTGATAAAAATATTTTTCCCATGCCAATCAAAAATCAATAGATGGATAAATTTGTAGAATCCAAACAAAAAAAATATTACAAGTTTATTTATCCCTATACCCATCCTTAAAATTGAAATTATCCATGAAGATCAAGGCATATGATAATGTGAGAGGTTGATTATCGAGTGGAAAGAAGAGAATGAAGCATTCCAAACACAAGTTTCTTTTCCTCCTTTCAAAGGATTCTTAAATGAAATTATTACTTCCTAATCTCAAATCCTTATTAACAACTCTTAAATCCCAAATCCTATTCAAGATCATCCCACAATGACATATATTCCTATTCCACCAAATGGAACTTCTTGCCCTCCCACCATCTTCTTTCTTGAAGGAGGACCTATTTTATGGAAGGTAAAAGAAGAACATCTAGGTGAAGAGGAAAATTTTCCAAGAGAGTATGTTCAAGAGTTGTGTTTTAAAAATGAGATTAAATTTAGCATAGAAAAGATAATGTTGCATCCATTGATGAGAAAAATAAAATAGTAATTTCAAGTGAGCTTCAATAATTATGTCATGAAGATGTTTAAGATGACATGGTAGTAGCTAGTGAGACTACAACAGTGGTTTCATAAGATAATAGCCCTAGACATGAGCTAAGTAAAGATACCAAAGAAGATGTAATGATTCCTAGTAAACCTCAAGAAGATACAAGTGAGGATCAATAATTTTTTGATGAAGAGTGGAAACCATACCTTGAGATGATTCAAGACATTCAGAATATTTGTAGGACTATATCTCCTTGTGAAGACATTGATAAAGTGGTTGTGAAGATTTGAAAACATGTTTAAGAAGATGTTGATCAAATTATTTATCAAGAAGATCTTGATGAAGTTAGATAGTAGTATCTAGAGATCCTTGAAGATCTTAAACAATTCACAATAGTTGATAATCAAGATGACATATCTTAAGATGTCATAGAAAGCCAAGAACATTGTTCTAATGAACCACTAAAGGTTGAAGTTGTTGTTCCTATGGATCAAAATGTGGTTAAATTAGATACATTTCTTGGTGTTAAAGAGAAAAATGAGGTGAGTATTTAACTACATGATGAGTTTATTTATATTGGAGATATGTTTGATTCAATTGATTCACTTAGAAACATGCCAAAGAGGTTGACAAATAGGAAAGAATGACACTCAAACAATAGCTTGTTCCTCATCTTTGTTAACTACATAAAAAGGACTTAAGAAGTTTTTTTTGATACAAGTGGATTTTGAGTGTTGTAAATATTATTAGTGTTATATTTAAATTTTCTCCTTATGCTATTATGAATATGTTTAGTTAGTAGTTTTAGTTTTCATTTTCCTCTAAATGCCATCTTGCACATTTTTAATTGGTAGTTATTTTAGTTTTAAATTCCATAAGTGCTTATGAAAAAATATTTTAGTTGATTAATAAGGAAATTTAAATTTTATATTTGGTTATATTTTCATGAATCCATATACTAATGGTTAAGGTTACTAGTCTTGAGTGTTTCATAGACAAGCATCCCAATAAAGTCACCAAGAATGTTGACAAATTTTTCCAGCATTGGTCAAGGTTGCTTATGTTCAGGTTTTCAAGAAGGTTAAATTCATTGAGTGAAGAATAAATAGATTATAAATAACATCATAAAACATTCATAAAAATAAAACAATTATAAGGAATAACTCACATGTCCATTTTTTGGCAGAGGTTTCTTCCATTCCTTTAACTATCTAGTTACAAGCTAGTAAAAGCAATTTTCAAATGTTTATTTCATAGATAATAAAATTTGGATATAATATTATTATAAAAATATAGGGGAAATATTTTATAAATATTAAATGAATTTTTTTTTAGGTTATAATTGCTTAACTATATGAACAATTGTTAATAAGAAAAGGTGCTCTAAACCCCTTCTAAAACTCCAACGGCTTAGTTTTAGGTAGTATGTTTGCATTTTTGAGTTTTTTGTTGAATAAAAAAATTGTGTGAGATATTATGGGGAATAAAATAATTTAATAAACCTTAATAAATGAAAAATTAAGGAAAATAATGGATAAATGTAAAGATACAAGCTACAAGGTTTTAAATAATCAAGATAGACAGCTAGAAAAGGCATTTTTTTAGAAGCTTAAGTGATTGTTTGACAATATAAAATGGTTTTAATTATTATATGGGATATTAAATTTATTTATTTAAAAATAATTAAGTTTTTAAGAATCATAAAATTCAATAAAATGATAAAACTCAAACATACAGGCATTCATAAATAAGATTATGTAAGCTAGGAAACACCAAAAAGTGCATATTTTGAGTTTTATTAAATTATATATATTGAAATTTGACATGAAAGTCTATTTTTATATTTTTTAAGGATTAAAATTGGTTTAATACCTTTAATGTCTCTTAAGAGATATAAAATACCAAAACATAGGTTTGTTCATGAAGGAAATCAATATTTTTACTTATTTTTCTCATAAATGAAGTTAAAAATGAGTGTTTCAAATCCTTACAGTCAAAAAAATGATTTTAGATTGTTTATAATTAATTAATAGGTATAAATACATATTAATTCAGTGAAAAAAAGTTCAAAATGGGCTTCACTCATTGAAAAAAATATCCAAGGTACCCTGTGGGCAACAAGCAGGCACTTTTTATGAAATTTTGTTTGAGAGTTTGGTGAAGAGTTTTAGAGATTTTAATTTTTTATATATATATGAACCATTTATAAATATAAAATTAGCATAGTATGAGTGTATTTTGAGATATATAACTCATTTTAGACCCCTAAATCCAAATAAGGGGTTCTTGAGGCCTAAAGAGTAGAAAAAAGTAATTTTTGAAGTTGTGAGTAGAATTTGGAGATAAAAAATTATTTTAAGGTACATGAAATAATGGTTATTATTTTAAAATTATATTTACACTCCTTATTTTTAAAAATAATTCAAATTAATCAAGTTATAAGTTCTCATGGTGCATTCAAGAAGCTTGCCAAAACCACAAAAAATAAAAACATCTAAGAAGAACTAATATGGAGAGTTGTTATTGTCATCATAAAATTCACTCTCATCAAGAATATTTCATGAATTTTTCAATAAAATAATCATGAAATATATCCCACTACTACTCCCCATTTGATAAAAAATACAATCCACAAGTTAAATCAATGCATTGTGCATTCAACAACCTTTCCTAGTCAAACACATGGGCTCCTAGCTATCTGGAAATCAAGAAAGTGTTAAGTATTTGTTTTAAATATTAAATAAAATTTATAATTAATATCCATAAAAATTAAAGAATAATATATCCTACTATTCCCAATTTTTATCTAATTTTATAAATTCAAGAAGTCAAACATGCATGTAAGATGCATGTCAGGTAATTGAATTCAAATTCCAAGGTGCATGCGAGGTAATTGAAGTCAAAACCAAAGATGAATGAAAGGTATATCAATTAAAATTACAAGATGCAATGAATATAAATAAATTAAAACTTTAATATACATGCAAGATAAAAAGGATTTAAGTGAATATCAAGAGGAGTTCAATACAAGATCAAAAGGAGATAACTAAAAATGATCAATCTCTTTAAGACTGAAAGCAAAGCATGCAAGAAAATTTGACCTTTTAAAACTTATATCTCTCATACTATGCCATACTATAAGATAAGAATGTTTAAACTCAAAATATATGTTACTTTTAATTTGGGAAGTTGGGAGTGGAGTTGAAGTATGAGTAAACTATGAGTTAGCATATTGACTCATCCAATTTAGGGTTGTTTTGTCTCCTTTCTCTCTCTCGATTCATTTTCTATATGTATTTGCATTTTTTAGAATTTTATTAAGATATTATTATTTGTATATACATAAAATATACCAAAATTTATACTACATCACTTTTGAAGTAATAAAGCACTAATTTTTCCTCCATTTTCAGGCTATTCAAGAAGTGTGTGCTTAATATTCGTTGATGTAACTTAGTGAATGACTTATTTTCCTATGTTTATGTATAGATTATTAATTTTTATGAATAAAATAATAATTATTTTAGATCACATAAAGTTTCTAAGTTTTATTTTTACCTAATCTAGAAGTGAATTCAACCAATTTTCATTCCTTCTAAGCTAGTGTGAGTATTTGCCAAGACACGTGTATGAAAAACTAATGAAATATCCATTGTATGAAGATGAAGTGAATGTGTAAAATTTATTAGATTAAAAAATGTTTAAATTATGGGAATAATTAACCTTGAAATTGGTACATCGCCCCAAAATTTTAGTTTTATGTTCAATATCATCTTTAGTATTGCTTCATTTTCCCTTTTCCTAGTCAATAAATCACCAAATTAGAGATTTTCAAGAGAATTAGGTGAGTGTAACAAAGGGAACCATCCATTAATATTGATATTATATCCAAAATAATTTCACACACACCTTAGAGAGTTTTCATTGTATTAATACGAGTGATAATAGGCACACATTCTTTCAAGGGTGCACTTTTGACTTGTTTACATTGTGTCCAAAAGTCCAAATTTCAAAACCAAATCCACATATGCATTTTGAGATATATACCTAGTGCCATTAGGAAATTAATTTTTTTCTATATTATTGTTTATTTAAATAATCCTATTTTTCTAAGTTGAGTTATAAATTATCTTTGACAAGTTCAAATCCAAACATTGATTGGTTTCTACCTATGCCTTGTGTAATTTGGGCCTAGACATCGATCTTTATCTTTTGGGTTGTGTAACTTAGGCATAGTTATTTATTCAATTTGAAAATTATTATTTGTGCTTTTATTTTGGAGAAATAGCCTATTTTCCATATGCCTTTTGTTTCATGATTTATACCAATCGACCAAGTTCATGTTTGCTTTTGAATGCCTAGATCATGCCAAAGTGTTTCAGATTTGTTAGATTAAAATATCATACTTGTTTTTAAAGTATATATTCTATTCCTTTTACAAAATACCTAGATTTTTTTTTCTTTAGATTGGACTTGTTTGAAACGATTTGAACCTAGATTTTGGCATGTTGGTTTTTATTCAACCACTTGACCATTTTTTTAAGACATTTGACATTATCCATTTGATGTTAGACTATTTTAGACCAAGTTTTATCATTAAATTTTTTTGAGATACACAACTCCACACCTAGAACAAGTTAGACCATGTTTGAACCATTTGTCCTTTGGATGTTATTTTTTAGAGTTTATAGAACTCTAGGACTTTTACTAAACATTTATCATTGATGTGGATATGTCTCATTAAAATCATAATAGATCCATGAAAAATAAAGATTATGATGTCATGGTTACATAAATTGACTTTGATCAAGACCCATATGGTGAAGAAGTAATTTTTGAGATAGATCCTTATCCTGCTTGTAATATCCAATATGGGGAACAAAGCCAAGATCCTCAAGCGCAGTATGAGGTGATACCTTCTTCAAATTGGTTAACATATAATGTTCACCATATTACCATTCATGGCATCTGATCCCACACCTATACCATTAACTTTCCTTTATATTGTGTGAGCAACCAAGATCCACAACATCCAAGGATTACCATTCTAGGACCTCATCCTTTGGCTTGTGTGAGAAAACAAGCTTCAAAACACTCTACCATTATCATACCAAGACCTCATAATTTGGATTGTAAAAATAACAAGGATTCATAAAACACTACCATTATCATTTTAGGCCCTATGAATTATAGTAACTCATTCTCTCAACAAGGTTGTGTACCTACGACTAGATGAGTCTCAGCTACCATCTTAGGCCAAAAACTAGCCATTATTAAGTCCATCATAGATAAGCCTATAATTATCCAACCAATGTCAATTATTAATCTAGTGTCATCCTTCCCCCACTTTTATTAACTCATACTAATCTTTGAGCCACAATTGAGCCAATCAATACCTCTACAACCAAGCCAATCATTTAAAGACCAAGATATATTCAAAATTGGTATTTTACAACTTGTAAACCAAAGACAAGAGAACCAACCAATCTATAATGCTTTTTTTTTAAATTTATATTTGTGATGAGTCAACCTATGATGAACCACCTTTTAATACTATACCTATTGTTGAGGAGTCTCACTTTAACAAGCCAATCTTTGATGAGTCACTTTTTAAAGATTACAACTGCCTTTGGGAAAATTATTATCTCAATCTTTGTCCTATTTTGAAAGAGCCTCACTTTGACATGTTAGTATCTATGGAGTTGTCTCTCAACCTTTTTCCCCTTGTTGAGGAGTCTCACTTTGAAAAACTACTCTATGTGGAGCCCATTATACCACTTAGGCTGTTACTTGTCTAATACCAAGCATTCAATAAGACATCATTATATAAGCATCCACACTAGATGAAAAATTAGAATTACATTCAAGTTCTATTCTTGAACCAACATTAGATTTAAAATCAAAATTAGAATCAACATTAGTCTCAACATCAAATTTAGAGTCCCTTGACTTAGACTCAACTTTAAAATTAGAATACATTTTTGGTTGTTAAAACACTATTAATGCATGACTTGTAAATCAATTTGAATATATTTGTGATCCTTCCATAGTTTTTGAGGATGATTACTTTAACATTGACACAAGTTATCCTAGTATATTCTATAAGGATTGTGATGCCTCTTCCCATTCCATATACCATTCCCTCCAACCAACAAAGCCATTATATTGACCTTCCACCTACCACAAATATCTATTGGGATTGATAGAATAAAATATTGGTTAACTCAATCCATGCTGACATATTAGATATAGAATATCATGGGGACCAAGAACCAACTCATGTAGAAGAAGAATAATCTCCTCATGAAACCTTTTTGGAGGTGCTAGGGGGAAATCAAAGTTTAAACTTAGTATCTTCTAGTGAAACCTTTTTGGAGGTGATAGATGAAAATCAAAGTCAAAATTCAAAATTACTTAGTGAAACCATTTCAAAGGTCCTAAGGGACAATCAAGACAAATTCATTAGTGAAAACCTCTTCGAGGCACCAATCACTGAGCACAATAGTTATTCACTGCTTGATGAAGACATTATCAAAGATGACATGAATACAACTTCCACTCTATAGCATAATCATATGGTAGCTACTCTTAGGCTTAAATAAAAAAAATTTGGTCGTCCTACTGAGAGCATTTTCAGAAGTCTTCATCCCCACCACATCCAAAGTTATGTCAAATCTAGAATCAACAACATTATTTGTGCCTACAAACCCCAATATTCATTTATTTTTTGACCATTATACATTCCATTATCATCCACCTTTACATTGCCCAACGAAACCTATCATCCACTATTTATCTCTATCTACAATCCTTGGATGCGCTTTCCTTCACATAGGTTACAAAGACATCTTGTCTTGATGTTTGAAGGAAACAAAATAAATAACTAATGAAGATCATAAAAACATCATTGGAGTCCAAATATGCAATAGGTTCTTAATAGAGTAGCTATTCAAAAGAGGTGTGGGATAGTAATTTACATGATTGACTATTTTAGTTGTATCAAATGTTGATCAAGACATGCATCTCCACATCATCAGGAACAACTAAAACATTTAATTAGCCAAAAAAATTTACCTTGCCAAAAACCATACCTTTGCCTTACCATTTTCATTTACCACCCATTTACATTTTTGTTTTCATTTGTCATTCCTCTTACTATAGTTTCATACTCTACCATTTACTGTGCCTTATCATTTGGGGGTAATCTTATTACCATTATATCCAATTTTTCTCCAGCCATATTCCTAATGCCATATGCTATACCTTTATACCATGCCTTCCCTATTGACCAAAGCCTATTTTTATCCACCCTACCCAACACTTTTGATCTTGGTTCCTTTGGTTCTTCTTGCACCTTCTATGAGGGTATTTTGATCTAGTTTTAATAAATTTAGAATTTCATGTTTAAATGATAGTCTATGAAAGTAGTATGATAGTTGATTTAGCAAGTTATCTTTCACATTTGACTAGTGTCACTGATTATAACCACCAATGGAAAAATTATTATCCCACCTTATGTTACTAATTATAACCACCTATAGGGAAATCACTAACATAGACCAATGTCATTATTTCCTAATTATAACTACCTATGGGTAAATTAGGAACAAAACCTTCACTATTTATTATCACATAACCTTGAAATTATTATTTTCATTTGCCTTTCCATCTACCTTAATATATAAATTTGTTGTGACCTAGTCAATTCTCACTACATTTTATGTGGGTGAAACTACTATGACTTAAGGTCTTAATGGGACTATGTTTAATTCACATTGAGGTCATCTTAGTCCCCTTTTTTCGTACACTCTCATATTTTTGTAAGAAACTTAAGCCAATGCTCTCTCCATTTTGTGAGAAGTATCTTGTCAATATTTGATGAGTAAAGATAACTCAAAATCCTAAAAAATTCAAAACATTTAAAAATCTTAAACATTAAAAAATTGGCTTACCATCTTCTAAAGAGATATAAATCCTCAAAATCCAAAAAAATTTATCTTATTTAAACCTAGTCAGTCATCCTCGATCCACCCTACTCAGGTAATTTTTTTGATTATTCTAATCCATTCCATTTCAATTGGGGGTGTGACCTTTCCATTTGTATTTATCCTTGCTTGGGGGTACCACCTATTTATCTTTCCATTGAGCCTTCACATGTAGGTATTTAATTTGCTAATGATTTGAGGTTCATTGTTGTTTTTAATTTTAGGTTTTTCTATGTGTTTGTATGATCATTTGTTTGCTTTTTGTGTTGTGCCTTGACTTAGTATGTATGTGTTCATTGAGTGATTCCTTCTGTATTATTATTTAGTCCATCCATATTCATATGTCAACATTGTCATCATGGTTTTTATCATTGGTGATTTGTTTCAATTATTTATTACATCAAGAGTCAATCCTTATGCATACTTTGGATAAAGTTATCATGGTGTTTTATCATGATGTCTACTATTAGGTTCTATGATAAAAATCAGCTTGAGAAATCTTAAAAACAATGGAGCCATAAAATTTTCTCCTTGGTAACCTTGGAAAATACTCCCACACTCTTTGATTGAAGAAAATACTCCCACCCTCTTTGATTGAATCAACCAATTGACCATTATGATTATATCAATGCTAATAAGGACAAGCATCTTTACATTGGTAGGTATAACCAAATCATTCACATTGATTTATTATTATTCTTCTATTCATCTCTTTCATCACTTTGCACATCCTCATATGCCTAGTTATTTGTGGCTTATTTACTCATTAAACCATTGCATTTATAGTTGCATCCATTTATCTTTGATATGTGAAATAGGTTATATCCTTGAGTTATACTTGCTAATCTACCCTATTGGTGCATAATAAAATATCATTTTTCAATCTAGGTCATCTTAATGATTATAAATTCCTATAGGTAAATCATTATTTTGACTCATCTACCCTAACTAGGGTATATGCCTATGCCACTAATTTTAATCACCTTTGGGAAAATCAGTGTCTCAACCTTTATTATCGATTATAACTACTTTTGGGTAAATCATTAATTTTTAAATCAATACATGAAAGCATTATCTTAATTGGATTAATCTCACTCATAAGTTAATTTCATTCTTATTTTATCCTACCCATGCTATTGATTATAACTACCTATGGGAAAATCCATCTCTTTTACCCATTTTTGGTCCCATCATTTCTTCTTTTCAAGGGACCAATCATTGACCCATTTTCCAATCACTCCCTTAAAGTGGAATCTATAGTTCATCCATTGTCATTTAATTCATAGGCATACAAGACCTTTTAATTCTATGAGAAGATGTTACTATGCCTAAATCTTGTAATGCCTTCCCAAATAGGAGAAAACTATAAACACCTAAAACTAGGCATAACTAGATTCTAATCAGACTTTAGATTGATTCCTATCAACCATTGAAAATTAAACTTAGGAATCATTGAATGTACAAAATTTGCTTATGAATGATTCATCAAACCTCAAAATCATGTTGAGACATCCCTATTTGGGGTATTATATCATATGCAATAATAACTACTCATAAAATCATCTCTAATCATCTTAAAACATCACACTAATTAATTTGGCCTATGGACCTATTAAATGGGACACTTTCACACTTGGATAAATATTTAAAGAGATAAAGGACTAATCAAAATTAATTAACAAGCTAAACCAAATTGAATGCCTAATTAAATTATCCATGTGAAATTAATGAAAATCTAAAAAAGAAAATTCAAAAATTATAAATATCCTAACCTTTCATCATTACCTTTATGAGTTGTCAAGCTCTTTAAAAATATCATAAAAGATCTAATTTTAAAATCCATGCCTATTAATTGAAAATAATAATAACTTGACAACTATTAACTCTATTATATTTAGATTTGATCACCTAGGATTAGTTTGAACCAATTTCAATCTTTAAATCAACCCTAACTCACCTTGGGTGAGAGTTAATTCCTAAGAATATAAATACAAGGACATACATCTTCATTTCTAATCTCTCATAAGCCAAAGTAATAATGATAATTTGGAGAGAGACAAGATTTTCAATAGTGTTAAAAATCTCAAAATATTAAGCCAAGCAATCACAAGCCACATCAAAGCCAATGGTGCGAAGGAGAGAAGGAGCCCAAAACCTCCATCGACAAAGACTTCTTAAAGAACAAACCACTCACTAAAGCATTTAGAGCTCCCAAAGAAGGTAAAAAAATTCATTGTATTTTATGATTTTATTGTGCTTTCATTTATCATTTGTTAATATTCTCTCCCTAGTGTCTAGGCTAGGAGTGTAAGTGTTAGTGTGTTTTTATTTGAGTTTTATTTCTTAAACTAACACTATACTAACATCCCTTATTGAATTCCTATGATCATAGTTCATTTATGTGTGAATTTATGTGCAAGTGATAGGGGAGGATAATGATCAAACTAGGACTAAGTCCAACATGAGTGCATCCTTAGTATATTGGTGTAATGACTAATTGACTTCCCAAAATCTAAACCCAAATCTAGATTCATATGTTGACCTAGTCTTAAGTTGTGAACCTCCTTGCCCATCCTAACATTATTCACCCCTTTGATAGTATTCATACTTATTTTTATAAACCTTAGGAGTCACTTTAACACTATTATAACTCATTACATACATTTTAAAACCGTATAAGTTTATAAGTGGCTATAAAGTGAATAAGAGGTATATATTTGTGTATTTAAGAACCTAATTAACTATAGGTTAGAGTAGGACTTGTTTGGAATTTGGATAAACCAATAATACATCCAATTTACCCATTTATAGCATGGGATAGTGGGAGCATTGAAGAAACATGAACATACCTTGATTTACCACATGGGCTTGTAAGATAAGTTAAATCTTGTGTAGACTTTTCAAGCAAGAGTTAAGTAATGGAAAGGGACACATGTCACATACCCATTAGCCAATGGATATTAGTGTTTTTCCTATATGAGGAAGGAAATCCTTCCCTAGATTTTTTTTTGTCTATTTTAAAATTGAGAAGTGGGAGGATAGATAAAAAAGAGAAGGAAAAGCTAAGGTATGAAGGAAGATATTTTGTCTTATGAGGAGGTCACTAACCCAATTGTTTGAAGAGGAATTTTATTGTGTTAAACCAAGTAAATAACTTGAGGTAGGCATCTATATTATTTTTTATTGTTTTATTTATGTTATTACTTTGAAATGGAAGCTTCTCAATTATTTTAAAGAGGTGTAGGGACACTTAGATACCCTATTTTCACCTTTTCTTTCCATGGTTGTGCATATGGCCACCTTTTGGATTTTATTTCCAACTTGGGATTTGGAGATGTACCATCCCTCCCCTTTTTATTATTTGTTTTAAAAATATTTTTCTTGATTCATTTTAATGTCATTAGATTGTCTATTTTTTCTTAAATTACTTGTCTTATTTTTTATTTTTTATGTAATGGTAGTGGTTAGTGGAACCTAAATCACATGCCCTCCTACATGGTTATTATTTATGTAGTCATAGTATTTAATATAACTAAGTTCACATGCCATCCTATGTGGTTATTCTTTACATAATAATAGTGACAAGTGGAATTATAATCACATACCCTCCTACATGGTTATTTCTTACATAGTGGTAGTGGTTAGTGGAACCAAGTTCACATGCCCTCCTACGTTCTTCTTATTTTCATAGTGGTAAGGCAAGAGGGATGCATCCTCACATTCTCATTCACCCTTAGTGAGACTCATTATATTGGAATATTCTTGTGGATTTCTTTGATGTTATTTATTATGAAATGGTGATTTTAACATTCTTAAATGGTTTTGTTTGGGTTATAAAAGTCTCTAATGTAATATTTTATAGTTAGCCTTATAATTGAGTATCATATTTGAGTTTTCTATCCACCAACTAAATCTCATCTTGCTAACCTTGACCTTATTTATACCCTTAATGTTTACTATGATCAAATATGGAGCTCCTAGGTTTAGGGGTGCATAGGGTATTCATTATACGATGGTAATAATATGGGAAGTGATCCATTCCTTCAATTTCCCTTATGATTCATATGTGGAGAATATTTTAAGAATTATTTTTTTAAGGGTAAATAATGGGGTTTAAGGACCCAAAACCAATATAAAAATACTAAAATCAACTAGAACCACCAAACCAATCCAAAAACAACAACAACGTCCCCCAAGTATCCACCAAAAAAAATCCCATAACCAAAAAATATCCCACAAGGAATGTAACAAGAACCTAAAATAATAGACAAAATCCCAAGTGGAGAAAAACCATAGGAAACAGATAGACAAAACACTAAAAAAAATGAATAATAGATACAAGCCCTTATGCCAACCACATAGGCCCACCAAAAAATTGAAAATTGAAAATTTATCTTCCTCCATCACATTTTTTAAAATAAGGGGTAACCCATCCAATGATTCCCATGTTTTGAAATCTTTTGACACTCCCAAGTTCATCAAAAACTCCACACATTTCACTCCTTATAAACATGATGTATCAAAATAAATTATATAATCAATAGAAGGATTTTGGAGTTGATAATTTCATTTTAAATAGTCTAAAAAGGTGGGGAATTAATAATAGTCAGTTAATATTTTTTTAAAAGTCACCCTCCATAACCAAATTATGAATCCTTTGCTTAATTTCCACTAGATTCCCAATAGGGTTGCTCTAGACTCAACCACATGGTTAGTATAAACACCCATTTCACCTATTAATTCTAACACTAGAGATACCTTACTATTTATAATCAATCCCCTCCCTCTATCTAGCCCCATATTCCCCCTTTAATACACCATCTAAGTTCATCTTAAACTAACTTTCTAAATACAATGTCCATTTAACTAGTCTTTTGTCATTCTTGCCAGTGGATTTTTCCTGAGATCTAGGAACCGCTAAATTCCTTAGGGAAAGGATAATAAGGCCCCTCCTCAACAATAATCTAGGAATTTTTTATTGATACCACTTCCCAATTTTCATTTATATCCATCATGATTCTTAACTTAGCTAACTTCATGCTATTGTACTTGTCCTTGCAAATGCAATCATTTATCTCTTTCCAAATGCCCCAGAAGATGTGAGGAAGTATGAGTATCAATAAAAACTCCAAAACTAGTTGTTTCCATGGATTATTTTTCTATTTGATAAGATCCTACATTGAATTAATGTTAGCCTAGGAAAAATTGAATTTTTATTAAAAAAAATCCATATTTTGGTCATAAAGGTACACTCTAAATAGAGGTGCTTGACCAACTCCTCTAATTTACAAAAAATGAATCTATTACGAATTTTTAATCCTATCTTATTTAGGTTGTCAATGGTCAAATTATTATTTTGACTAGCTATCCAAATGAATATGTTGACCTTGGGAACTATATTCTTATCCCATATTTTAATCTATTGTGAACCAATACTTTGAGTCTTAATCAAGTAAATAGCCTTAATTAAAAAATAATCATGAGTTTTTTCCTTATGCCATATCAACATGTCCTCTTTTAGATGTAAATAAGTGTACACATTATCAAACTTATGGTTAAGAATCCTTAGGTTTTTGTTTAGAATCTCTTGGGCACCTTACACAACTAGATATTTCCAAGAAAAATAACAAACCTTCTAACTAATAGTAGTTTTGAAATAACTACTAACAACCCTCCAATGATCCAAAGAAATGGGAGGAAATTTGAAAATCCATAGTTGCTCCCACAAGTTGAATTTTCTATGATTACTGATAGTCCATTTAGTACCTTTATATATTAAATATCTAGTCTCTATCACTACTTTCCAAAATAAGGAGCCTTGGCAAGGAATTTCCTCCATAAAAAGCCTATATTCTTTCCTACTAGCTAGGTATTTGGTTATTATTGTATTAGTCTAGATGGAATCATCTTTCATTTTCTTCCAGCCTTGATTAAAAATGAAGGTTGAATTCATATTTTAATTTGACTCAACCCTAACCCTCCAATTCCCTATGATCTACACACCTTTTTCCAAGCAAATAACAAGAATTTATTGGATTCTTCATTGCCTTACCAAAGGAATCTTCTTTGGATATGATTGATTATTTTTTATATTACACCCTTAACCATTGGTGTGTCTAGGGATATGTGTGTCCAACTTGTGGCTTACATACCTCTTTTATTTTCTTGTTACATTTCTCTATGTTCTTAGATAGGTCAACCTATAGAATAACCTTGGCTAAGTAGACTATATATAAGAGGTAGTGGTTAGTATTTATTATTATGTTAAGTACTATACTATTAGTGCATTTATGTGGAAGTTTCCCCCTTGAAGTGGTTTTTTTATATTATCCAATATTCTATTTTGCTGTCAATTATCACTATGTAATCTCTCATATTTACTTATTTTACAAAATATAAAATCATTCTATATGAATATCTATGTAATTTCATTACAAGTGGTATCAGAGCTTCGATTTGGGTAAGTTTCCTATGTCATTTTTTTTAGATCTGATGAGGCGTGGCTTCTGGAAGTGGTGAGAGCGAAAAACATAAGTTGCAATCTGGGAAGAATTAATTTTTTTGTCAGCGTAATATTTCTCAAAATGTTTTTTTTTTTTAAATTAAAAAAAAGTCTAATTTTTTTCCTTGAAAAATTTCCATCATTGGATTCATCTCAGTAAGATGATCACAATGGTATATTCTATCGATACACTTTTTTGGTACCAAAAGTTTTACCTTTGTATGCAAAGGCAATCATTGGATTCATCTTGACAAGATGATAATAATGGTACCATTTCTTGGTACACTTTTTTTGGGGTGAAAACCCTCTTAGGGTTTGTATATGGTGGGTCTGGGTACTCAAGGAAGAAAAGGGGGCAAGAAACTCCTAAGATTCCTACCGATGACACAGATTCTAAAACTTTAGATCCAAAAATTTCTCAACTTCAAATAGACATAAAGAACTTGGTGATGCCTGATGACTTTTTTGTAATCTAAGTTGATATTTCAAGGATGCATGGAGATATTATAGGTTCAAAGTGAATTGAAACATATCATTACACAATTGGATGACCTTACATCTTAGTTTTATCGCAATAACCCTCCACTTTAGCATTCAAATCCTCCCCTCAACAACTCTCATGCTGGTATGAAACTGATGTTGCCAAAAGTGGACATGTGCAAGTTTGATGGTAAGGATACTCTCACTTGGATTACCTAAATTAATAATTTATTTGAGTTGCATTAAACCCCTAGTTCTCAGAGGGGGATAGTGGCATCCCTATATCTAGAACCTGAGCAATTCATTTGGTATGATTAGTTATGTACTCAAAAGAAAAATAATAGTGCTCCTATTACTTGGAATATTTTCACTGAGGAGTTGTCAACTCATTATCAAAATAATGTATCTAAGAACTATTTCAACTAATTAGCTAAGCTACAACAAATACAAACTATGAAGGATTATATTCATCAATTTTAGAATCTCTCTTTATGAGTGGAAGATATCACTAAGGAAAATTTGACTCATCTATTTTGGGTGGCCTCAAAGATAGCATCCAATTTAAGGTTCAAATGTTTAACCCAACATCTATAGTAAAATCTATCCCTAAGGCACACATGATAGAAGAAAAAAAGATGGTCAAAAGGAAAAATTTCACTACTGGTCATGATCACAACTTTCCAACACCATCATTTCCAAAACCCACCATATTAACACAATGATAAATTGACGATAAGAAAGCCAAAATGTTGTGTTATGGTTGTGACAAAAAATGGATCAAAGACCATCATTGTGTTGGAAAGAAGCTATTTTACATTGAAGGTGCTAATGATGATAAAGATGATGTAAAAGTACATGATGAGGATGTAGAAGTTCTTGAGGAGGAATCTAAAGACTCTCACCCTATTATTTATTATCATGCCCTTTCAGGTATTAGTACTCCCTAAACTCTTAAGGTGATGGGTTTCCTTAAGAAATAGAAGGTCACTATCTTGATTGATTCTAGGAGCACACACAACTTCATCCATAGTAAGTTGGCTGCTTGTTTGAACTATTTCATTTATCCATCTCCAAAATTTTAGGTAATGATTTTAGATGGTGGTACTATCATCTATTCAAGAAAATCTAATAGTATTAAGTTGGATGTGGGAGACTACTTATTGGATTATCCTATGTTTTCTATTCCCATGGGTAGAGCTAATATTATTCTAGGAGTCCAGTGGCTCACCACTTTGGACACTATTAAGATGAATTTTCAAGAATTATTCATGCATTTTCATTTTGAAGAAAGGAAATTTGAGCTAAGGGGATTAAAGGCTAAATCTCCACAACTTGTTATCTCTCATCAAATGATAAAGATTCTATGTAAGGACATTGAGGGATTTGTAGCTCTCTTATTTTCTATGGAAGTACAACCAACTTAGCCATCTCCACCTCTTGATCTATAAAAAATAATTGATGCTCATTCTTTTATTTTTGGAGACATGCCAAAATGACTTCCACCTAACCACATGCATGATCATGATATCAAACTTATTCTTGGTAGTATAACACCCAACATTAGGTCATACATGTATCTTTATGCCCCATAAAGTGAAATTGAAAAGATGGTACAAAATATGTTGGATGTAGGAATCATTCACCATAGCCAAAGTGAATACTCTTAATCAATTATCATGGTGAGAAAGAAAGATGACACCTAGAGGATGTGCCCTGACTACAGAGAACTCAACAACTACACTATCAAAGATAAGTTTTTTATTCCTATAATTGATGATTTACTAGATGAATTAAATGGTGCTCTTTATTTTATAAAGTTAGATCTGCATTCTGGGTATCATCAAATCTGGATCTGTGATGAAGACATACCAAAAAACACTTTTAAGAATCATGAAGGACATTATGAGTTTTTGGTTATGCCTTTTGGTCTAAAAAATACATCATCTACTTTTTAGAGTTTGATGAATAAAATTTTAAAGCCATTTTTTAGGAATTTTTTTTTGGTATTCTTTGATGATATCCTCATTTATAATAAAAATTGGGAAGACCATTTGCAACATGTGAAACAAGTACTCTCCATTTTGGAGCAAAATAAATTATATGCCAAACCTTCTAAATGTACTTTTGGGGTTGGTGAGGTTGAATATTTGGGTCACTTGGTGTCTTATGAAGGAGTGAAAGTGGATCCTAAAAAAATCCAAGCAATGGTGGACTAGCCAATTCCTAAGACACTCAAGCAACTCTGAGGATTTTTGGGGATTACTAGCTACTATCATAGGTTTGTCAAAAATTATGGTAGTATTTAAGCCCCACTCACCTCTTTGTTAAAGAAAGACTCTTTTTAGTGGACTGATGTAGCTATTTGAGCATTTGAGCAATTGCAATTGGCTATGTGCACTACTCCAGTATTGGCCACTCTTGATTTTTCTAACACTTTTATGGTTGAATGTGATCCATCTAGGTATATGGGTGTTGTACTCATGCAAAAAGGTAGACCAATTACATTTGCTAAAGGGTAAAAATTAGAACAAGCCCATCTATGAGAAGGAAATGATGAACATTTTGCATACAATCAAATAATGGAGACCTTATTTGATGGTTCATCACTTTTAGGTAAAGACTGATCGTGATAGTCTCAAATATTTTTTAGACCAAAGGTTGTCATCTGAAGAATAATAGAAATGGGTAATTAAGATGTTAGGCTATGATTTTGAAATAGTCTAAAAAAAAGGCAAGAATAATGTGGTGGTAGATGCACTATCTAGAAAAGATGAATCAATTGAGGCATTGCTATGTGCCATAACCATTTTGTAGGTAGATTAGCTAGAGGAAGCATGACTAGAATGGGAACATGATAGTGTTTCCCATGATTTGATTCAAAATCTTTAGTAAGGTTTAGGTGGATTTGAAAAATTCACATGGAAAGGTAATTCATTATGGTATAAAGATAGATTGTACCTATGTAAGAATTCTCTTCTTAAACAAAAAATCCTTCAATAACTTCATGCAAATCCAGTTGGGGGTCATTCAGGATTTTTGAAAAACTATAACAGAATCAAGCAAGATTTTTTTTGGGAAGGTCTCAAGGGGGATGTCTAGAAATATGTGGCTGAATGTATGATTTATCAACAAAACAAAGGTGAAACCATCAAAACCCCTGGTCTTTTATAGCCTTTATCCATCCCTAGCTAACATTGGGAAGAGGTATCCATGGATTTAATTATAGGGTTACCAAGATATGATGGTCAAAATATTATCATGGTTGTTTTAGATCATCTCAGTATGCTCATTTTTGTTCATTATCCTAGCCATTTGTTGCTAGTATAATAGTTGTTGCTTTTCTTAATATAGTTTAGAAACTGCATGGGACCCCTAAGATCATTATTAGTGATAGAGATCCCACTTTTACTAGTAATATTTAGACTAAGTTATTTAACTATTTGGGAACCCAATTGGCTCATAGTTCATACTATCATCCTCAATTTGATGGACAAACTGAGGTAGTAAACAAATTTCTATAAGGATATCTCCATTGTTTTGTTTATGATAAATAGGATAAATTGGTTCATTGGCTACCACTTAATGAATGGTGGTATAATAATTCTATTCATAGTTATTACAAAATGTCTCCTTTTGTGGCACTATATGGATACCACCCTCCATCCACCACTTCAACCTTGAAGGTCCATCTTAAGGTTTGTATAGTTGAAGAACATATTCACCATCAACAGGAGGTCCTTGCAAGTTTGCATGAAAATTTAGCTATGGCCCAAAATCACATGAAGCAATAGGTAGATCAACATAGAAGTGAGAGGAATTTTGACATTGGTGATTAGGTCTTTATTCACTTACAACCATACAAATAGATATAATTTAATTAACAAAAAAGGATAACAAGCTATGCACTAAGTATTATGGGCCTTATCAGATCTTGCAAAAAATTGGTAGTGTGGCCTACAAGTTAGAGTTTCCTTCATCCACTCACATACATCCATTATTTCATCTATTATGCCTAAAGAAAGTCTTTAGATATAGAGTTTATATTCAAATAGAAGTACCATAATTATATGAGGAAGGTAGAGCTATTCTTGATCCTGAGGTAATCCTTCAAAGGCACACCAAGAAGCTGCATTCCAAAGCAATTATAGAGTACCTGATCAAATGGAAGAATATACCATGTGAAGATGCCAATTGGGAGGATGAAGCATTTGTGTAGTATCATCCAGAGTTGCCACAACATTAAGGACAACATTATTTTATAGGGGAGGGGCTTGTTATGCCCTTAACCATTGGTGTGTCTAGGGATATGTGTGGCTGACTTGTGGCTTACATACCTCTTTTATTTTCTTGTTACATTTCTCTATGTTCTTAGATTGGTCAGACTATAGAACCTTAGATAAGTAGACTATATATAAGAGGTATTGGTTAGTATTTAATATTATTTTAAGTATTCTACTATTAGTGCATTGATGTGGTGGTTTCCCCCTTGAAGTGGCTTTGTTATATTATCTATTATTCTATTTTGTTGTTAATCATTGCTATGTGATATCTCATATTTGCTTACTTTGCACAATATAAAATTATTCTATGTGAATATCTAAGTAATTTCATTACATTTTCAATATTTGATGGTAAGCTAAAGATGGACATCTAGTAAACATGCATATTTTTTAGTGAACTTTTAATTAATTAAAATTTTCTTGCTTGAGACAATAAACTACCTTTCCATATAGAGAGTTTATTTTTAATACTATACAAGAGTAGGTTATAACTATCCAACTCTAGTTTTCCACTATAAATAGTCATGCTTAAATAAATCACAAGAAAGGTTTGAATTTGGCATTCAATGATCCTAGAAATATTTATTTTCAATTTGGCATGGGTGTGGATAAAAGAAGTGAACTTCTTGAAAAGTTTAAACATTATCCAAAAACCTTGTCATAGTATTATTAAATATATTTAATGGCCATGGCCTTTCCCATACAAGATTGAACCAAAACTAGTGTCATCCGAGAATCATTGGTGGGTAAGTGGTTCCATTTGGGGAGCTATTTAAAAATCTTTAAGAACCCCATCCCTTATATATTTCACCATTTTCCTACCAAGATATTCCACTGAAATAATAAAAAGATGTAGAGAGAGGGGATCACCTTGTATAATACCCCTCAATAGAAAAAAATCCTTACATGAATATATTGACCATAACATAAAATTTGGGGATGAAAATATAGTTATGAATTAAGCTGCCAAACTTTAAATTAAAACATGAATTCTCTAGAATTCTATCTAAGAATTTCCAAGAGACTTTTTTATGTGCCTTTTTTTAAATCCAACTTGAGAAACATACTCATTATTTAGAATTGACTGATTGTTGGTGCTAGTCTAGCTCACCATGAACTAGTTCTCACATTAGCATATCACATAGGGGAGGAAAACCTCTACAAGATCACTCAAGGTTTAAAGGAATAGAAGATCTAAGATGGGCTCATGTTAGTTATGTGTAATTATAGAGAAAGGTCCAAAAGGAGTGGCTGGGGTAGATTACCAGTTAGATTGGGGAGCACACAAAAATACCATTAGATGCCATATAATAAACAAGTATAGAAAAGAAACTTATTTTTATATTCAATATTTATTACATAACAGGGTAGATTATTACATGCAACATACTAGGTTCTCTCATTTTATAATCTAGAGCTTAGTCATAGATCTTGTCTCTCATTAATTAAGTCTAATTTCATTGCTCAAAATCGATTCATTTTTTTAAGTCTCTTTTCTTCTTACTCTTTTTTATCTCTAGATATCTCTTCTACAACACTCCCCTTAGTATCTTCTTCATCTTCATATATCCTCTTCCACATACTTGAGCCTTTTTTGCCTAAGCCCACATTTGAATTTCTAACCTAGCCCAAGGTCAACCACCACAACATTTGTTTCCATACCATAATAAATCCATGTTAGGATCTATAGATAGCTAATCCACTTATTTATTTCCCCTAAAATCTCCCTTATAGTTCTTAGGTCCCCGTGGATACTTTTCCTTGAGTCTTACCAGTTTGTCATGTAGCATGCATTGGCATGATCTTGATAACTAACATATTGTTTAATATAAATTCCATTCAAGGTGCATGTGATAATTTTATGGTTTGGATTACATGCACCTATCATTTATTGGTCCATAAATCTTCTTAAAGTGTGTAAGCATGTGTTTTTTTAGTACTTAACCAATTTTAGGGATCAACATTTCCACACACCAAACTAGTTGTCCATACCTAGACAACATGTTCTTTTATTTTCTCTCCTTATGTAACTCAACTACCCTCAAAACTTTATCATAAGCAACTACTTCATTTGAAATCACATAGTTCTACAAGACTTTTCTTTGTGACTCCTCTTGAGATAATTTCCTTATTTGTCAACATGTTTTCATGCCTTCCCATTTATTATCCCACATAGTATCTTTCTTGCCATCCTATCCTTTAGCTCAAGCTATTTTTCATGAATTATTATGACTACTTCAAGTTTTCAACCTCTACCCTTCTTATTCTAGGGTTAGAGTATTCCATCCTTTATCTCCCTTAAAAGGAGTACTAGTCCCTTCCCTATCACATACTTTCTAGGTTGTAATTATTAGAAACCTTTCTCTAAACATCAATTTTTAAAGGATTATGCTACCACATGATCCTAAGTACTTTTATATCTCTCTTAACATCCTTGGGATGGGTGTCCATTGCATGAGCTATCGAGCATTCAAGCAAACATAATTGGAGAAGGTTATTTATTTCCATATAATTGCATAATTTCATATTATTTGTAATGTTCCACTAAGGTTTCCTTGAATATAAAGGATACCTTTATAAGGGGTTTCATATTTCTCCCCTTAGGGACTTCTTGTCAAATCTTGAAGAGCCTAATTAAAATTTGCTTAGACTAGTAGTGAAGAGTTGTCTAGTCTTTCCTTGTCTAAACACTTGATATTATCCCTAAAGTCCCTAGTTATTCTAGTTTCATAACACCACTATGCACATTATTAGGTAATGGTGTGATAATATTTCTTCATCATACATTTGTGCTCATTAGCTTCAATTTTCATCTCTACTAATTCAGATCAGCGCCATGAACATCTTCCTTCTAAGTTTTGTATTCTCTAGAACTATCTAGCCTCTACCCATATGTTTTTGGTGGAGTCCCATGACTCCATCATAAGTCATCTTTTACTTAGCTACTTATTTCCACTGAAATCTCTTTTTTCTCCTCATGTTGCCTATTGATAATTTCCCCCCCCCACAGGGCAAATTGTCACCCTTACACTTTAGAACTTTGATATGGTGCCAAGTTTGTCTTGTGAATCAGTTTTGGGGTCCTTAAATGAGAATTTATAGCCACCCAAGTGGCCATTTATAGCTAGGTGAATTTTAGACATGCAGAGATTTCCAAGGAGCTTTCTTAATTATAGCCAAATGTGCAAATACAACCAAGACATACAACCTATAAGTTTAGTTATTTTATCTTCCCAAGGAATTTTTTTGGGCTATAAGAGGTGGAATATTTCTTTGAACATTATGTTTGAGAGAAAGAGCTCTCAAAGGACTACAACAAAAGTTCAAAAAAATGACTAAGTGACAGTTGTTCAAAGCTTATTTTCTTTAAAAAATTTGTCCAAAGGAAAGGAGAAAAACATAGTTGAGAAGACCTGAAGGGCACCTAACCTTAGAGAAGGTCTAATTCGAAAGTCCCAAAGGGTATGTACCCTTCGAGTTGGTTCACTTTATGGTTTTCAAGTCAAGATGAAAGTTTTAAGGGATGGTTTCAAAAAGTCCAGGTGCCCTTCAAAAGGCTTAGGTGCCCTTCAAAAATCTTGAGTTCCCTTCAAAAATCTTGGGTGGCCTTCAAAAATCTAGGGTGCCCTTCAAAAATCCAAGGTGCCATATAATTATTCCAAAGGACACTTTTGAAGGTAGACATGCCCTTATAGAGGGCACTTGGTCAGTGAAGTGGACCTTTTCAATTCTTTCGAAGGGCACTCCTGGAAGACATGGCCCTTGTGGAGGACATTTGGGCATCACATAGGGATATTTATAATTTCCTCAAAGGGTATGTGCCCTTGTGGGGGACACTTCAAGCACAAAAAAGACCTTGGAAAAAATTTTAAAAGACAAAATTCATTTTTTTGAAGAACACCTACCCATGTAGAGGGCACTTAGTGGTAGGACTCTTTCAAAAGTTTTGAAGGGAATTATTGGGAAGTAGAAGCCCTTGTGGAGGGAACCTCCATAAAGTGAAGGAGAAAAGAAAAAATATTGAAGGGAACTTTCTCTTCATGGAAAATATAGCTAAAGGAGATGAATTCCTTTAGACTTTTTTTCCAAGGGAATTCCTTTAGACAAAAATTCTAAAGAAATTTAGGAGGATAAAAATTGAAGAAAATAAAATGAACAAAGGCAAAGAAGGAAATCCTTTAGAATAATTGTCAAATAAGAAATCCACGAGAATATGAAGTCAATAAAATTCTGAAGAAAATTGAAGGGCAATACATAATAGCCTAAAAGAATAAATTTGAGAAAATTGGCAAGGAAATGAATTCCTTCAGACTTTTTATCTGAAGGAATTCCTTTGGACAAAAAGTATGAAGGAATAAGGATAGTTTCAAAAAACTTGATAGAAAAGACAAGGGTGTAAACAAAGGCCAAAAAAGAGAAAAGGAAATGCCAAGCCTGGGAAAGAGCTCTCAAAGGACTGCAACAAAATTCCAAAGAAATGACTAAGTGATAGTTATTCAAAGCTTATTTTCTTCAAAAATTTTATTTGAAGGATAGGAGAAAAGCATAGTTGAGAAGACTTGAAGGGAACCTACCCTTCAAGAAGGTCCAATTTAAAAGTCTTGAAGGGTATGTACCCTTTAGGTTGGTTCACTTTATAGTTTTCAAGTCAAGATGAAACTTCTAAGGGATAGTTTTAAAAAGCGTGGGTGCCCTTCAAAAGGCCTAGGTTCCCTTAAAAAGCCTATGTGTCCTTCAAAAAGCCTAGGTGCCCTACAATTCTTCTAAAGGACACTTTTGAAGGCAAACATGCCCTTGTAAAGGGTACTTGGTTAGTGAAGTGGACCTTTTCAATTCTTCTAAAGGGCACTCTTGGAAGACATAGCCCTTTCAGAGGACATATGGGCATCGCATAGGGACATTTATAATTTACCCAAAGGGTACGTGACCTTGTGAGGGACACTTCAAGCTTGAAGAAGACCTTGGAAAAAATTCTAAAAGATAAAATTCATTTTTCTGAAGGAAACCTACCCTTGCAAAGGGAACTTGGTTGGTAGTAGGACCATTTCAAAAGTTTTGAAGGGCATTATTGGGAATTAGAAGCCCTTGTAGAGGGTACCTCCATAAAGTGAAGGACAAAAGAAAAATTCCTAAAGGGCACTTGCCCTTTAGGGAAAAGATAGACAAAGGAGATGAATTCCTTTTAACTTTTGTCTGAGGGAATTCCTTCAAACAAAAAGTCTGAAGAAATTTGGGAGGATAAAAAACTAAAGAAAATAAAAAGAACAAAGACAAATAAGGAAATCCTTTAGAATAATTGTCAAATAGGAAATCTATGGGAATGTGGATTAAATAAAATCAAAGGGTAAGATATAAGATTTTAAAAGAATAAATTTAGGAAAATTGGCAAGGAAGCAAATTCCTTTAGACTTTTTTTCTAAATGAATTCCTTCAGAGAAAAAATCTGAAAGAATAAGGATAGTTTCAAAAAACCCGATAGAAAAGACAAGGGCATAAGCAAAGGCCAAAAAAGAGAAAAGGAAATGCCAAGCCCAGGAAAGAGAAGATGCAGAGAGTCCTTTAAAAAATCTGTCCAAAGGATGAAAACTAAAAAAAATCCTAAATCTTGAATTAAAGTAGAACACAGGAAAAGCTAGAGAAAACATGAAGTGAACTGAGCATGATCACTAACATGAATAAATATGTAAGAAAAAATAGGATTGAAGTAGAACTAAACATGGAAATAAGCATTAACAATGAATAAAACAAATGGAGAATAAAGACAAAGGGAGGATGAACAAATATCATGCATAGACTAATGTGAGTGATTGTAATGAAGTGAATAAATTTAAGAAAATAAGCATGCTTTAGTTCTAAAAATAGAATTGTCTTGCATGATGAATGGGAAAAGCATTGAATGTTTTAAATAGCCAAAATTTCCATGCACACACTCTCATTTATCTCAAAGCTTGAAATGTTATATAAATTCAAACACAATTCTAAATTTTACATTTGCATTGATTTCATGCAAAGAGGAGACTTTCAAACATTCTAGTAGTTTGAGTGAATTTGACTACTCTTATTTTGAAGTTGACTAGTTTTCAAGTCAAGACATCTATTCGTAGGTGTCATGCATCCAAAGCTTGTCTTCTTATTTTTCAATGCTAGGGATTCTTCATACAAGACAGCCAGGTAAAAGCTAAAAAAATACAAATTTGGAATACTCATGCAATGCAATTTGGACTTGGGCTAATGAAGAGTTAACTTTTCCTTTTTTAATGCCAATCTTTTGGATTATTGTAAATTTCTATATTAATGGCTTTTCAGCCTTGTAAAATCCATCCCTCTCTTCGTAAGACCAAACTCTACCATTGGTGAGTTGTGTAACCTCTTCAATCAATAGAAGGACTCTTCTTTTAGATTTCAAGTGCTGGCATAGTATAAATTCATTCAATAATTTACATACATGGTATATTTCTCTCCCTTCCCAAATTCTAATTCGTACCTAGTTGCTAGCTCATCATGTTATGTAGGTCATGTTTAGTGTTTTATATGTCTTTTACTAAAGTTGTTAGTATGTTAGGTGGCTGTGAAGTGTCTTATATCAAACCTCTCTCCATCATTTTCCCTCATGTTTTTTGTCATTCGATCGAACCTTCTCATGAAATACTTATGCATAGTGATCAATTAAAATCAAAGGTCTTATTTTTCCCTTATTTGATTTAGCGTTCAAGGTTCCAAGTAGAGTGGATTAACATTCTAGTGTATCACCGTCATTAGGTAGGATTTCCCTTTCAAGTTTCTTTCTCCCCTTTCCATGGTGGATTTGAAACACAAAGTATAGATCCACATTGATACATCTTACAAGAACCAACCTTCTCTGGAGGTTATTCTCACCATTGAGGCACCCACCCTCATGAGAAGATCCCATTATTTCAACTAGATGGAGGATTAGCCATTTTAGCACGTCTTTGTTTTAGGGTGCAACTCCTAGTTGACAACATTACCTATATGTCTTTGGTTTTCCTATAGTATCTCAATAGAAGTAGATTTGTTAAGTCTATTTTTTTGACACCCCAATTTTATAAAAATCCAAGTTTACTTATATTCTTCCATATTGATGACTTAATGTCATTAATTTTAAAAATACTAATTAGGGGTCAATTAATTTTTATTTATTTGAAGTCTTATTCATCTATGCTTTTATATGTTAATAAATGTTACATTGAATATTTAATACTCACAATGTTAATTAAGTGATTTAATAACATAAGATTCTATTAAGTAATAAATGTTTTTACTTGGATTTGACACCCTTTTAAGTTGTTCTCTTTATAGTTAATAGTGTGGTTTAGTTTTTGAACTTATGATTTTAGTTGTTGATAATGTTTTTCGATCGTAAGCTTAGTATTGGTCTTCAAATCCTTAGAATGTATTACTAGTATTTTTTTTCTTAAATATTAAGATCACTGATATGAAAGCATACACATTTGATGAATCTTTACTAGGTTTGAAATGTATATGTTTATGAATTTAGGTCATATAACATCTCATATTTGAAATGGTCTTATTTTACATCTAAGGTAATATGGTTCTTATAAAGAACCTTTCAAATTTTTTAGATATTGGCATATATAAGTGAAGGTTTTCATAAATTTTCTTGAGGTATATATATTAATGGTGGTGGATATATTCTTAAGGTCTCAAATATCACAAGTGGTAGGGTAATGATTTGAATTTGACATGGTAAAAAAATAGTGCACATATTTTAATATTGATATCTATCATGTTTTTGATGTCTTGATCTATTGACATTTAATAGTGGTAAGGCCATAATGGACAAATGCAAGTAATACATTTATTGAGATGATGGCTCAATGTTTGATATGGTCATTTTAGGTAAAGTGATTATTTAATGTGTTTGAAATCTCAATACATGACTTAAATGTTTTCATTTTGGTGTTTAATTTGTGGATAGTTATTGGTAATTAACTTGTTATCTGTAAATTAAATCTTGGTGGATTTGTTTTGAGTTTTCAATTCATATTTTTTGGTGACACATCATCAAATAGAATAGTGGGTGCTTGTTATGATATTTAAGTTTTTTATTTTTTTGACTTCATCATTTATTCAAGCTTGAAGTGATAGCAAAGCTTTGGAATTTTTGAGATTCCTTGAGAGAAATGAAAGGATGTTATTAAGGCTATGCACATTGGGATTTTGCTTCCAGCTATGAGTATCATTAATTTATACAACTAGGAGCATGTTATTTTGTAAAAATGAAAGTATATGAGATTTCAATTCATTGTTATTTATTTATTATTTTAAAAAGACATAGATAAGTCCTTTTTTTGACATGTAGGAAGGTTGTTTATTGTATTTCAGTTTATGCATTTGTCCATTCAATAATTTTTTGTATTTTCAAGTAGTTTCTAAGTATTGTTTCATACAAACTTTGCATACATTTATTTTTATTAAAAATATTTTTTGGTTATAATATATGTCTTTGAGGGTGTAATTTTATTTCTTTTGTATGCCATAAATATTTATAAGTGGTAGTGAGCTTTGTTTGAATTTTTTTCAAAGAGCTTTGATCTTAGTAAAATGGTGTGCATATCCATTTTTAACTCATATTCAGATAATAATTCATTGGTTCATGCATAGAATGGTATTTGGTTCTTTTTTATTTTTGTTTTCAAATCTATGGGCTTTCATTGTTTAAAATTTTGAAGAATTTCAAATATATTTTCTTAGTGTAAAAAATAATTTACTGCATATAAAGTACCTATTGCATACTCTCTTATCCTTGAATAGATTTATTTATTTTGAAGCATGAGTCTTCAAATAAATTGCATGGTAATTTGAATAAAGTTATTATTAGATTGTGGGTAGTTTTCCTTGGGAAAGGAAATTTTCATCATGGCACAAATGAAAGATGTTAATTTGTTGTATATGGGTTGACCATTAATCATAGATTTTCTTAGAATTCTAAGTGATTTTTTTTCATTTTGAGATGTCATGAAATTCCTTTCATTGTGTAAAATTTACATTTTGATCACCTATATAAATTTTTACTATGATAAAATTGATGGCCAAATGATTGTCACAATAGACTAGAAATAACATAGTATGATAGCCATTTAGACTTCAAACTTAAATAGAAACCTTAATAAAATGGATTTTTGAGACAAAATGAAAGTTGTTTTAAAATCATGTTACTTTCATCTTTTAGATCCTTCATTCTTAAAAAACTATTTGAAGAACTGATGGGTATAAAATTCATGAAAAGGAACATGGGTAGTTTGTATAACTAAGTTTTGGAGTTAAATGAGGGAATTTAACATATAGTACTAGAACATTTTCATATTAATGGCCATGTTGAATTTATTTATCAACATAAGTTATCTCTTATTATGAGGGTTTAGATGGGTTTTTAAATGGACATGAGTTGTAAATTTTTGAAGGAATTATCACTTTTCTTATAACTCATTTGCATTTTGGTGTTCATAGATGGCTTGTGTTAAATTCTAGTTGTCCTCATTCAATTGTGAATTTTGGTTTGATAGAGTATAATGGATATATGATGGAATAATATTGATAGAAACTATCATTGAACTTTGCTTATCAATATTAAACTCATTGTTGTGAACAAAGTCTGAGAGTTAGAATAGATAAAATAGTCATTTGGACATGTAGATACTTGGTAAAGATCATTAGGTGATGTTATGGAAATACAATGCCTGATTAATATGTTTTTATTGATTATGAAGTTGTTTGATATTGATAGTTATAGTCAATTTATGGTTATTATTCCAAATCAAGAACTTTGTTTAAATATATTAATTTATAAAAGACATGATTACATTAATTTGGATGCATGACAATATATTAAAATTTTCACTGTATATTTCATTTTGATTATATATATTTTATTTAATTACATGGAATGCATATGTAAATTAACATTTTGGATATTTAATTTTATTTAAATTCCTACAATTATTATTTTGTTTGACATATTTTAATGTTTATTTCAAATGTTTTGGAATGATTAGGGGGGCCACCTGTTGAGAGTTGTAATTGGTATATAATATTTAATTTTAATCTTAAGACTCTATTAAAATATTGAACATAAAATTAAGTTATAACATTTAACTAATTGAATTTTAAATTCAATTATAGTTAAAAAATAACTAAAGTTAGTTATAACTTATTTTTTAATCATCTCCTAAGGAGATTCATTTAAAATGAGATCAAGTTGCATCAAAATGGAGGAACTTGACACAAGTATTTTAAATACTTTGAATTACTTCAAAGTTCATTCATTATTATCTTCTTCTATGTAACATATCTAAGATAATACAACTTTTTTAGATAGAATAATAATACATCTTCTAACAGTTAAGTAATCTAATTAATCAGTGTAGGTATATCCAAGTTTCTTGTTTAGTTTATAAATTGATTATCTAAAGTATATTAAATCTAAATCTTATGATGATTTTAGATATGTAGTCATATGTGTAGAATCCAAAGTACTTGACCTGAATAATAATGATTGTATCACCATGTATGACATTTTGTTGATATTTCCAAACTGTAATAGCTGTCATTTTTAAGACATTTTGTATTGAAACTTGTTTCTTAATAAATCTTATTTTATTTTATACTAAGATGACTCTTGTTTTAAAATTCAATTTTTTCTATTTTGTATTTCTATTCTTTTATTTTCTTAGATTTAGTTTTTTAGTAAATTTTGTTTAGCTTTTAGATTTAGATTGTTAGTTAGTTTGTTTATTTCATTTAGTTTATTTGAAGTTTAAGAGTTTGATTCTATGTTTTCTTCCTTTTATAGATATATATTTCTAACTTTATTAATTTCTAACTTACTAACTAGAGTATTAGTTTCTAATCAGTTTTGAATTTTAGATTAGATTTAGTTTAGTTCTTTTCTATTTAGGTGTTTGTTTGCTTTTCTTATTTGTTGTTTTATCTCATTTTTGTGGTGTGAGGATGCATATTAGATACATATTTTTTAGTAATATAAGTATTACATCATTCAAGTTATTGCCTAAATCATAGGATTTTCTCTATCAGATAGGATAAATAATAGTTAAAATTAGATTTAATATTAATTAAATAGTATAATAGAGTAGTGATTAGTATATTTGATCAAAACATTGATCATAAGTATATTATTTTTGACATGAGATATAATAATGTTAGATTTGATTGATTATATAAACTTGATTTTGATTTATTATTGAGCATATTAATCCAAAAAACTTTAAAAAATCCTTATACACATCTTTAAAATTAATTCTCATTTCTTAGACCCTTACAATTAGACTAGTATGCTTCCACTTTAACCTTCATGATAGGTGAAAGGGTCGATTCATTAACATGATATTTTCACCATCAATAAAATTGGTGACTCTGTTGGGGAATTTTAAATCAAGTTTATTTATTTCTATGATTTTTTATTCTTGTCTTCAATGATTTGCATCCTAACGCATTACCATAACTAATCCCCAATTTTTAGTTTATAGTTTTATTAGTTAGTAGCTTAGATTTTAATTCTAGTTTAGTAAATGTTGCTTTCTTAGTTATAGAAAACATGGATAATATCACTCAAGAATGGATTTACATCAAAATCTTAGTTGATAATCAAGTAGACCAAAAGTCTAACAACCTAGTTTATGCTTTCTTTGGAAGAAAATGAATCCATAGGGGAATAGTTGTTTCACTTTCTTTGGAAATTAAATGAAATCCCTAATTTTTTTAGACCAATTAGTGAAATTATCTTCCTCTATTGGAATAATAATCTACCAGATAATTACATTCAAATTATTCAAAAATTGGTATTGTTGACTTTAGCTCAATATTAAGATTTGATCACATTCAAAGACAATCAAGCTTTTTGTAAGATTTGCTCACTCAATCATGATATGTTCAAATGTAAAATATTCATTGATTTATTGTTAGAGTTTGAACATAAATTTCCTAAATAATTTCTATCTTTTTTCTCTATTATAAAATCATGTCAATGGATTCTGAAAATGATTCTCAAGATTTAACATACAATTACAAATTCTTCATTAGAATGATATGATTTAGAACAAAATATTGATTTTTCATCAGAATCAAAATTAGAGCAATTTGATTCATTTTATATATCTGATCAATTATATAATAATGCCATTTATCTTAATTTTTATTTATTTTCTAATGATAATATTTTATCAAATAGAAGTATTCTTGAATTTATTTCAAATATATCTAAAGGAGAAGATGATGATGTTTTTAAAATTTATAAATTGGAAAATCCTAATTTAGATATGAAAATTTCTTTGGAATTAGAATTTGTTTGATTTACCAATATAAATAATTCCTTTCCTTATTATTTTATTGTTTTGTATAATAATCTCACATTTAATTCAGAATCTTCTGATAACTATCTTATTTCTCTTGATTCAAAATTATACACTCATGATGAAAATTATGATCTCTTTGATGCTAGATTTAGTGTTATAATAGAGGAAAAGGATTTTTAATATCTTGATGTTGTAGATATTGAGATGAAGAGTTAATTAACAAAGTTAAATATGAAAAGTTTAATTTTTTTGATTGTCTAATTCATGATACAACACTAATGTATGAGTATGACATGTTTCATTTTTCTTTTTTATATAAATCAAAAGACTTGATAAATAATGTTGAATATAAAGGTTTTAAATTTTATGACATTCTAGAGTTTGAAATAATAAATCCTATTGAATATATCAATTATGAAGATATTAAAAATTATTCGATAAAGATCAATATGGAAGATACACTTAAACAATTAATTCATGTTCATGATCTATATTCCCTTTATGCTAAAAATCTTCAACTCTTTTCGGATCATAGTGATAATATTTCATATACAATAAAAGAACCAGAAATAGATAAAATCATGTATAGTCATGATTTGATATGTCTATCATGTTGTCTTACTATTTTTAAGTCTTATAGTTTGATGTATGATGAATTTATTCATGATAAAAGTAGTAACTTACCTTATGATATACCTTATACCATATAAATTTTATTCAATTGTTCTTTTTATGAATTAAACCTTATTTCTTTAATTTTAATATCTTTTAACATTGGTTTATCCTTAATTTTGACTCACAATAGAATATTTTCATTTTTGGCTAGCTATTTGATTTTTATTAGTTTTTACATATTTTTGTTGTTTTGCCTTACTTTTCTATTTTTCTATTTTATTTTTGGTTTGTTTTATATCCTTTCTATTTTATTTGGTTTAGATAAACTCTTGGTAACATTGGCTAAAACATTCATTATTCTAAAGGAATAGTATAATGGAAATTGTCATATCATTATAAGATTTTCAATTAGGCAAAGCTATTTGTACATGATAAGCTCAAATTTTATTTTATGAATAAATATGAACTGGGTTATAAGTGAGTTTAAAACATTAGTGATTTTTAGAATTTTAACTTGAGGCTCTTATAATTGATTGTATATCCATCCCAAATTTCCTTATCTAATATATTCCATTCTTCATGACACACTAAGATGAACACTTCATCCCTTAATAATTTTATCATTATTAAAGGGGTTCATGCATAACTACTTGAGAAATGATTAAACCTAGATCACACTTTTAAGTGATTTATATTTTCAATAAGCAATTTATTATTGTTACCCAATTTTCATAGTTAAAAATAATTATCAAGGTCTCTAGTGTTAAGTCTATTTTTGTACACCTCTCTTTTATAAAAATTTGACCATACTTATATTTTGCCATATTAATGAGTTAGTATCATGAAGTTTAAAACTGCTAATCTAGGGTCGATTAATTTATATTTAGTTAAAGATTTATTCATATACATTCTTGCATTTTGATAAATGATACATTGAATATTTAATACGTGTGATGTTAATTAAGTGATTTAATAACATAAGATTCTATTAAGTGATAAATCCTTTTACTCAGTTTTGACACCCTTTCAAGTTGTTCTCTTTATAGTTAATAGTGTGGTTTAGTTTTTGAGCTTATGATTGCTTGCACATTTTTTAAAAATCATTAATATCACTGGTATGAAAGTTTACACATTTAATGGAGATTTCCTAGGTTTAAAAGGTATATGTTTATGACTTTAGGTCATATTACATCTCATATTTGAAATGGTCTTATTTTGATCTAAGGTGATATGGTTAATATAAAGAACCTTTCAAAAATTTTGGATATTGGCATATATAAGTGAAGGTTTTCATAAGTGTTCTTGAGGCATATATATTGAAGGTGGTGGATATATTCCTAAGGTCTCAAATATCACAAGTGGTAGGTAGTGATTTGAATTTGATATGGTAAACTATTAGTGCACGTATCATAATATTGATAACTGCCATGTTTGTGATGTATTGATCTATTGACATTTAATAGTGGTAAGGCCACAATAGACAAGCATAAGTAATGCATTTATTGAACCCATGACTTGATGTTAGATATGGTAATTTTAGGTTAAGTTATTATTTAATGTGTTTGAAATCTTAGTATGTGACTTAAATGTTTTCATTTTGGTAGTAAACTTAGTAGATAGTTAGTGGTAACTATCTTGTTAGCTATAAGCTAAACCTTGGTGGATTTTTTTTGAGTTTTTGAAGAATTTTTTTTGGTGACATGTCATCAAATAAAGTAGTGGATGTTTGTTATGATATTTAAGTTTTTTTTCATTTTGTCATTTGTTTAAGCTTGAAGTGGTACTAGAGCTCTAGCATTTTTGAGATTCATTGGGAGAATGCAAGGGGTGATATTAAGGATATGTGCATTATGATTTTGCTTCTAGGTATGAGTATCATTTGGTGTATATATATATAGGAGCATGATCTTTTGTGAAAATGAAATTATATGATATTTCAAGTCACTATTCTTGGTTTATCATTTGGAAAAGACATGGATAGTTATTTGGTCAACATGAAGGAAGGATGTTAAGTATAGTTTAGCTTATGCCTTCATCCATTGCACAATTTTTGTATTTTCAATTACTTTACAAGTGTTGTTTCATAACAACTCTACATGCATTTATTTTTATAAAAAATATATTCTCATTGTAAGGTATGGCTTCAAGGGTGTAGTTTTGTTTATTTTTCATGCCATAAATATTTCTAAGTGGAAGCGAGCTTTGTATAATTTTTTTTCAAAGATTTTTTATCTCAATAAAATGGTAGGTATATCCATTTTTATCTTGACTTCAAATAAGACATGATTGGTTTCAAGTATTCTACATGTATAGAATGGTATTTTGGTTCTTTTTTATTTTGGTTTTAAAGTATACAAGAATTTAGTGTCTCAATGTTTGAAGGATTTAAAATAAGTTTTCTTGATGTGAAAAAGAATATATTGCATAAAAACTACTTTTTGCAGAATATATTATCCTTGAATATATTCATTGATTTTGAAATATAAGTATTCAAATAAATTGCATGGTAATCAGAATAAAGTTCTTATCAAACTATGGGAAATTCCCTTAGTAAAGATTTTTTTGTCATGACATGAATGAAAGAGGTTAATTTTTTGTATAGGGTTCAATCGTTCATCATAGATTTTCTTAGAATGCTAAGTGATTTTTTTCATTTTGAGATGGCACAAAATTCTTTTCATCGTGTAATTTTGAGAAAAAAATGATAGTTGTTTTGAAATCATGTTAGTTTCATATTTTAGATCCTTCAGTATTAAAAATTATTTGAAGAGTGTATGGGTATAAAAATTATAAAAAGGAACATGGGAAGTTTGCATAATTGAGTTTTGGAGTTAAATGAGGAAATTTAACATACACTACTAAAACATTTTCATATGAATGTCTATGTTGAAGTTGTTTATGTACATAAGTTATCTTGTCTTATGAGGGTTCAAATGGGTTTTTAAACATATACAAGTTGTAAATTTGTGAGGTAATTATCACTTTTCCCACAACTCATTTACATTATGGTGTTCATAGATGGCTTGTGTTAAATTTTGGTGTCCCTCATTCAATTTATTATCATTGTGCATTTTGGTTTGATAGAGTAAAATGGATATATGTTGGACTAAGTTTCATAGAAACTATCATCCAACTCTGTTTGCCAATATTAAAGTCATTGTTATGAAAAAAGTTTGAAATTTTGAATAGACAAAATAGTCATTCAGACATGCAGATATTTGGTAAAGAGATTTGGGAGATGTTATGGAAATATAGTGATTGATTAATATATTTTCAGTGATTATGAATTTATTTCAATAACATGATAGTTATAGTTAGTTTGTGGTTTATTTATAAATTAATAAATTTGTTTAAATATATGAATTTATAGAAGATAGGGTTACATGATTTTGAATGCATGATAGTAAATTAATATTTTTATAGTATGTTTCTTTTTGGTTTTATATATTTTACTAAATTACATGGAATGCATATGCAAATTAATGTTTTGGGTATTTTAATTTATTAAAATTATTACAGTCATTATTATGTTCAAAATATTCAAATGTTTTACAATTATTAGGGGGATCTCACCCATTTAGAGTTGTGTTTATTCTATAATAATTTAAGTTTGATCTTAAGACTTTATTAAAGTCTTAAACTTAAAATTAAGTTATAACATTTAAATAGTTGACTTTTAAAGTCAACTAAAGTTTAAAAATATATAACTAAAGTTAGTTATAACTTATTTTTAAACCATATCTTGAGTTGATTGCTTTAAATGGAGATCAAAGTTACATAAAAAGGAGGAACATGATCAGGTATTTTGAAGACTCTAAATCATTTCAAAGTTCATTCATTATTCTCTTCTTCTATGCAACATCTCTGAGATAATACAAATTTTGTAGATATATCAATAATACATCTTTTGATAGTTAAGTAACCTATTAATCAGTGTAGGTCTATCTAGGTTTCTTATTTAGTTTATAAATTGATTATATGAATCCTATTAAGTCTAATATGTTATGATGATTGTAGATATGTAATCATATGTGTAGAATCTAAAGTACTTGACTTGGGTAATAATGATTACATTACCATGTGTGTAATTTTATTAATCTTCCCAAACTATAATAGTTGTCATTTTGAAGATCTTTTGTATTGAAGCTTGTTTCTCAATAAATCTTATTTCATTTTCTACTAAGATGATTCTTGTTCTAAGACTCACATTTTTTGTTTCATATTTTTGTTCCTTTCTTTTCTTAGATTTAATTTTTTCAGTAAATTTTGTTTAGCTTTTAGATTTAGATTATTAGTCAATTTGTTAATTTTTATAAATTAGTTTATTTTAAATTTAATATTTTTATTATATGTTTTCTTCCTATTAAAGTTGTAGATTTATAACTTTATTAACATATAACTTATTAGCTAGAGACTTAATTGCTGATTAGTTTTAACTTCTAGATTAACTTTGGTTTACTTTATTTATATTTAGGCATTTGTCTACTTTTATTAGTTGTTGTAGTTTTATTTCATCTTTGTGGTGTGAGCATGCATATTTGATACATATTTTTTGTAATCTATGTATTCTCTCCTTCAAGGGATTGCATAACTCATAGGCTCTTCTCTTTTGGATATGTTAGATAACAGTTAAAATTTAGATTTAAAATTGATTAAAAAATATAATATAGCAATGATTAGCATATTTGATCATAACATTGATCATAAATATATTATTCTTGACATGATCGATAATAATGTTAGATTTTATTGATTTATATAAACTTGATTTAATTTTTTTATTGAACATATTAATCTATAGAAATTAAAAAACCATTCTACACATCTTTAAAATAAATTCTCAATCCTTAGACCCTTACAATTAAATTGGTACAATTACACCTTAACATTCATGACAGGGGAAAGGGTTCATTCGTTAACATGACATTTTTCATTGTCAATAGAATCTTTTATTCTACAACCTCCTTAAAATCAATTGATATATGTCCATAGGGTGGTGTGGTTTCTTTATCTCTATGGATATGGTTCCTCCTTTCCAACCTCTAGAGCATCAACCCTCTTGGCCTGATTTATTCCATCATATTTTCTTAGATCTATATGCTATCTCTCTAGAAAAAAATCCTCTTATGGATACACTTTTAATATATTAGTGGTCTCTTCTAATTTCACCCTTGAATTAATAAGTTGTACCATGGGCCATCCATCCCATTCATATTTATAAGTGTAAAAGGAGTGATTGGTTTATCTGACTGACAGGTTGATAATTATCCATATAACTACCTATTTTTATAGGCATATGATAACCTATCCAAGTCATGCTTCAAAATTTTAAATTTTTGAGAGGTGACCAATATTTCACATGGATCAATCCTTTAGACACTTATCATTTCATAGTTGAGTCACTTCCTTTGATACTCAACTCTAATAGTAATCAATCCATATCAAGCCCTAGATTGTGTTACTCTTAATACATCAGCTCAACCATCATTGTTTCTCTTCATTGAACTAGCTAACTAGCTATACCTTGTTCCTTGTGCCTTGACATGACATCTATCCTTTCTTTTTTAGATATTTGACTTGGTAAACATGATTTTTCCCACATGTTTTTATCTCTTTTTTATGTGCTACACATGTTATCTTATACACACTTTTATTTAGATGTCTTTGATAGATGCCTTTCTTCCTTTTTCTTCTTGGCACCATCTCCTACCCCACACTAATATTTATATATTTTCCTCCATTGTAGTGCTTAATTTGAGATGCTTATATTTGGGTGCTGATGAAATATTTATTTTTGGTGGTGCCAACATGCCTTTTTAATTTTTAAAGTGATCCTAACCTCATCATAAATACTTAGACATTTATCATGGTGACTATCCAAATAAAGTTCCTACTCAAATCACCTAACTAGATATTAAGAGGTGAGTATGTCTAATTACCAAAAACATTTTTGCCATTAATTAAAATAGGTATAAAATTACTAAGGGAGCCTTATTACATAATGAAAAATAAAATATTACTACATGATGGTTCCTAGGTATTAGGAAACCCAATTCAACTTTACACTCATGATGTGCCAATATATGATGGCCTTGACTTTTACTACTAAGTAGTTGTTCAGTCATTCAAAAAATTATAGTTGATTTATCACTCAGATGACTTCAAATAAGTAATATCCTTGGCCAACCCTTCATTTGTGATGAGGGTCACCTTTCTCACCCTAAATGTATGTGGTGACTCATACATCTCTGATGTTAAAATTATGACCATTAAAATAAGAGTAAACACAATATTAATTGATGGGGTGATATTATTCTATTTTTGGAATGGTGTTGATGGATGGGGCAAGGTATTATTATTCAAGAGTGTTATCCCTATGACTCCTTGGTCATGTCCATATTCCACTGATGGTCTGATATAGGCTTGAACTAGTTAATTCAACAAATCAAGAAGGAAGATAAATCACACCATGCTACATCCCCATTTAGCTTCCTCATAGGATTCTCATACCTAAGGTGTTTCATACTTCAAGTCATTCACTAGAAAATACTTATCTAGGGTGTAACTCCTTTTTGGGTTCCCATCCTTCACACTTTGGGAATAAATTCCATTTTTTATAGAATTATCTACGTAAGAGAACTTGACCCAAACCATTTTAGGTCTTAATAATTGTTAAGTGCATTGATCATTAGGGGTAGCCATTAGTGATCTTATCTTTTGGAGTTATACTTGAAGTAACTCCTCTCTATTTTGGGCCATCTAGATTTCACTTCACAATGTCTAGATTATATACATGGCCTAGTACAATGATTTTGATTATCACACCTAGTTAGAGTGACTAATTTATGTGCATATACTAGTTTATGTCTTACTTATGCACTCCTTGTGATAAGGTGCAACATAAACCCTAATATTTCTTGAGGCTTTACCTATATGGTTGTGTTTTCTTGATTGTTTTCTTTGGCTCACTTCATCTTATAAGCTTGACATGAAGGTTGTAACACTTATTGAATTTATGTTTTTTTACTATCAATCATGTTATAAATGGTCCAATAATCCACACTTGTAACATGAGTATGGATGGGGTCACTTTTTACCTTGACCCTTTTCTTGGGTGGTGTTTTGGTGTGGATGATTCTTGATAAATCATAATGCTTCCCATTTTACCTGCCTTTGTTTGTCAAGACTCATATCTATTATAATGTCATAAATATTCCACTTTATGTGTGCAAGAACCTACATGATCCATGTCTACTTATTTCCATTCATTTTACCCATTATAAAGTTATGTATGGTTAAAAATTGATATAATTATTGCCTCATCATTTCAAATTGTAAAGCTCAATTAAGCTTCATCATCCATCTAATGTGTGAATTCAGATTTGAGTGTGTATTCAAGCACCTATTGAGGCTTAGATGGTTATATCATGGAAAAAGTGTGTCATATTAGTGGGATCAATATACCAATGAACCATTGGGCACGCTTGAGTGGTTGGAGGGTGTATAAAATATTTCAGATTAAGATCTTAAACCTCACATCATAGTCTTGTATGGTCTTTGAATACTCTTACTTGATGTACCTAAAGATGAAAACATCTAGGTGATCCATATTTAACACATAAAACTCCCTTATAAATATATACTTTATGAGGGAGAAGTCCATAATCATCTATGTCAGATAAATCATATGATACTAAGTTTATGATTGCCTTCATAAAGTGGTCACAAACTAGTACACCTTTTACTCCAAATAGACAAATCCCTATATCCATATAAATTATCTTGCACATATGCACATGGTCTAAATCATCTTCTATTACATAATGATTTAGAAGGTTTAGATCTAGTGTGTAGCATATCTACTAGACCAATGTGTTCATAATCTACATCAATGATGCATTTCCATAAGGAATATATATAGGTTGGCCTCCTACATCAGTGGTTAACCTTACACTACCTCTTACTAAAATATATCCTATCATGAGTCTCCTCAATTATCACAATGTGTGTACCTATGACATTGCCTCTATTTTGAGTAGGGGGTCATGAAACACCTACTTGGGTGGAGTCCCTATTTTTACCTCTTCAGCGTCCACTCCTAGTGGATATCATAATGTATCCTCTAATTATAAAAGGGATATAAAATCTCATGTGTTAATATTAGGCATATCGAGTTCTTATTCACTAGCCTCCAATCGATTGGTCCTTACTTCAACTCTTCTCAGATCTTGCTTTAACTTTATGGCATGTTTAACCCTTACCTTAGAGCGTATCCTCTATAAGCAAGAGTCAATATCATGACTTTAAATTCCTAAAATTTTCCATATGGTATTTATATATTGGAATCCTCCCTTATTCTAAGGTCATACTTATCCATTTCCATATGTTGATTCTCATCACACCTATACCTTCTGAGCTCTCACCTTCCTTAAGCTTCCATGTTGAACTCTAATCCCCTCTCTATGCATATAATGGGTGTGGATATTTATTAGATGAATTTTTAACATGACACATGACCTAAAACTATTAAAAAAACTAAATAAAATCCTATATTAATAATGAAACCAAAAATGTTTTTGCTAATCTATCTCACCATGAACTAGTTCTCACACTAGTATATCACGTAGGGGAGGAAAACCCCTATGAGCTCACCAGAGGTGTGAAGGAATAGAGGATTTGAGTTGGGAATATATTATTTAAGTGTAATGAGAGATTAATTTTCAAAATTATTTGATGTGGTAGAGAACTAATTAGATTAGGGAACACACAAAAGTAACATAAGATGCTATAAAACATATAACTATAGAAAAGAATCTTCTTATTATATTCAGGATCTAGTCCATAATAGGGTAGATTATTAAATTCATAAAATTGGGTGATCTAAATTTATATTATATATATTATTTATAGCCTCGTATCTCCATACTTAAGTCTAATGTCATTGCTCAACCCTGCTTCTCTTGGTTAAGGCTCACTAGTTTTTGCTCTCTATTGTCCACTACTTTCTCTTCCACCACACTCTTCTTGGAAGCTTATTCATATCTTTCTCTCCTATTCCACCTCCTTTAATAAACCCAAATTTTAATTTCCTACTTATCCTAATTCTAAATACCACATTGCCCATTTTCATACTATAATAACACTATGTCAGGATCCATAGCTAGCCAATCCACCTATCATTTCCCCCCTCAACCTCCCTTATGGTTGATAGGTCTACATGGATATTTTCCCTAAGTATTATAACTTTTTCATGTATAATGCATAGATATGGTATTGAAAAATAACATATAATTTTATTTAAATTCCATTCGAGGCATGAAATTTGGTTTTATGGGTTGGATTGTGTACACCTATTAACTAGTGGTACTAAACTCTATTTGAAGTGTGCAAGTGATCCCTTGTCTATTACTTAGCCAATTTAATGGTTCAACATTAATTGAATTAATGTCTTCATGAATGAGACTATAATTTTCCTCCCATATAAAAACTTACCCTAATGGTACAAGATAATCTTAGGTAGAATAGACTACATTCTAAGAATTAGAATTTTAGCATAAATTTTGCATGAATTATTACACAAGTTGATCGACCTAAAGTCCTGCAACTGATTTTCTCCCTCTTTTTTGTAAAAATAATGAAAAAAGTGTTAATAATTTCCTTTAATATTCTACATATTCTAAAAAATCCTACAATATATGCCACAACCTAAACCTAAATAATATCCTAGAAGTACTAAATGCAAATAGTAGGAAATCCATCTGAACCTAAACCCTTTTTTCCTTTCATAGATAATATCATATACTTGACTTCATTCAGAATCAAATATTTGAGTAACTAATAATTATTATTATTTTCATCTATTAATTTTTGATAAATTTCTATGAAATAATCCTCAATACCATGGCTTAGGTTATCCTTCCCAGAAATCATCTTATTAAAATAGGAAAAAAATCATTTATCACCTTCTTTTCTTACTTGCACTTGCTTTCATATTCTCTTATGAATTATTTGATCCTAAGGTTATTCCTATTCTTGCTAAATGATGAAAAAAATTATTATTTATATCCATTTATTTTATACAAATGTTTATATATTTTTATCTCATGTAAGTTTATTCCTTAGCCTCTAGGTTGTGAAAGCTGCTGAGAAGATCATTCTCTTTCTAGATGTTATCCTAGCTCATCCCATTACTCTGCACTTCTCTCTCCATATCCTAAAAAAATTCCTCAATGGTTTGATTTTGATGGAAAATGTTTCCAAACACCTCTTTATTCCATATTTTAATTGTTTTTGACAAGCTTGGGCTTACATGCTAGAACAAACATGTCATGGCCTTGGACTTCCTCCTACCACCATAATTTTATTGAATCCAACAAATATGATTATTGTAACCACATTTTTTCACACCTAAAAGGTATATTATTTAAAACTTGTTATTTAAATGCTCTTTAAATTATTTAAAAAAATACTATTTGTTGTTTTTAAATACATTATAATGTAAAATTTATGAGTTTTTGTGCTCCCTTTCTCATAATAGTTCTAGTCAAAAGAGAAAGAAGAAATAAGAAAGAATAATATATTTTAATTGGCAGTGTAATACATAAATATTGATAAAATTATATTCTCTTAAAACTTTATTCCATTGTATATATTCATTTTTGTAAAGAAATGTGAAAAGTTACATTTACATGCTTCTATTTCCTTATTCCTAGACATGCCTTAAAGAAGCTATTCTAGTTTTATAATTTTTATGCATAATTAATATTACCTAAACCTCAAAAAAATAATTTATTAATAAAATAGACTCTTATATAAATATGCATAAATTTATGGATTAATGTTTGGAGTTTCATAAAGAAAAATATGAATTTTTAATTTAAATCTCTCAATTTTCTCTAAACTCCTTATGAAAATGGACCAACTTTGAGTAATTTTTGGGCATGAAAAATTAGTCATGTTGGGATTAAAATAATTTTATAATAAAATTTAATTTTTTGGAACAAATGCCACTTGTTTCATAATTTTTGGGTCTATGGTTTATCCATGGTGAATTTTTAAAAATTTACATTTTTAGGGCACTTTTATAACATGCAAGCCCTTTGGATGGACACTTAACCCTTTGTGTAGATAATTCCTTGAATAGGGTTTAAATTCATCCATGTTACCATACGATAGATTGTTTTACTACCTAAAGGTTTATGGTTTATGTTTGGAAGCTTGTTTTAAGCATTGACTGTGCAACCTTGGTTTGATTTTTGTTGAGAGGTTATGATAAATGTGTAGCTAATAATCCATGTGGAGAACCTTATCATTAGCTTAAAAGTATTCAATAAGTCAAAATGAATTAAACACTACCCAAATAACCATGGTGGTTATTTATAAAATTAAATTTTATTTTAAATAATATAAAAATTCCATTATGGTGGTTTTTTTATAAAGTTTGAACTTGTAATGATTAATTTTAAAATAGAACCTTTTCCCTTAAGGATACCTATTTTTTGAAGAAAATTGTAGAGAATTGGATACCTAGAGGTGTGGGAACCCAAAATGGAACCCGCCTCAATTTTTCCCACTTATATATTAAATTGTGATTAAGATGTGAAACTTCATGGTTCTACATATATGTTTATTTTGTCCAATGGAGGTCATTTAGACCATTTTTGATATTTGTAAGATCTTGGAAGTCCTGAGATAGGTGGACCCAAAAGGGAACACACATTTGTTTACTTTCCATTCCACATGAACTTAAAATAATATCCAAAAACTAAAAATTAAAATAATTTCCTTTTTAAACCTTGATGGCAACCATGAATGGCCATAGAGGATCTTAAAGCTCAAAAATTATTGTTTTGATAACCATGGTAGTTTGAGACCACCTAGATACGTTTCATCAATATAGTTACTTTAAAAATGATCCCACACACCTTTGTTTCATGCCAAAATTTATAAAATGAAATACTTATGATTGTATTAAAAACTTGGATACCTCATTAATGGTGGTCATCTAGGGATGAGGAAGGTGGAAAGAGTTGAATATGGATAATTCATTCTCCAAAACTCCCTACCACTTCACCAAACCTAATTTTAAACTTGAAATGATGGGATAGAAACCTTTATGATACCTTATAAGGATTCCTTTGATTTTCACACCATGTCTTGGTATAACAGTTAGGACTGATCAGGTCTGATGGTGGTGATGGGTTGTTCCATACTCAAGGGCTTAATTGATATATTTTAGATCCATTTGGAGGTCATATGGAGACTATTTTATTTTTAGTTGAGAACTCTCCATGAATTTTACTTAAGATTAATTTTTTTTAATTACTACTTAAGTGGGAACCAAACCCAATGATTGGTTAAAATCTCTCAAATAAATTTTTGAGAATTGTAAAGAGTTTGTTAGAATAATTTCAGCTAGTGTGTTATCAAACCCACATAATATTAGTCTAGCATCCTTTTTGTACTTTTGGTTCATGCCACCCCTAATTTATCCTAGAGAGTTTTAAGCTCTTTGAAATCATGTAGGCCAATTTGAGGGAGTGGTGTTGACATGGTTGTATAAGCTATTATGTGGTCACATGTGCATTGGAATTTGTGTCATTTAGGAATGCATGTTTTTTACATCACATTGTGCATCTTGTGACTTTAGTTAGCTAGTTTTTGGCAATGTGGGTGATTAGAATGTGATTTAGACATTCTAAAACAGTTATCTATTTTTACGTATTTTTAGTCATGTCAATTATTTTATGCATGATAATATGATAATCTATGAGAAAATTGAGTACTTAAAAATGAGAATAAATTGATCCAAAAAAATAAATATAATATTGTGATAAATTAATATGATCTTTGGGGTAACATTTAGCTTTTAAACTCTATCCAAAATATAAGTTATTATTGTACTAGCTAAAAATGGTTGTGATAGGGCACAAATAATGGGAATATTTTGTGAGCCTGTCAATAAATACCTTGATAATATTTTTAAATTTTAACCTAAGGAACCATTTTTATAAATTTAAGGACACCTCCTCAATTTTGGATAGGAATAGTTAAGTGTTACAAAATACCTAGGGTATTATTTTTCTCACCTTTGTTTTTTGACACACCATGCATTCAACCAAAAATTTATAAATATCCCCTTTAAGACATTCAAAAAATAAACATTTATTGATTATATGATAAGTTTAAAAAATATTGAATTCCCTTGTTAGATTTGCATGGAGATATGTAAGGATCTTGCACTTGAGGACATAATTATTGCATAGGTATAATATATATTTATACCATAAGGCATTCCATTTACACTAATATTATCTTGAGATAATATAATATTTATATTTCTTATGAATTAGAATATGTGTATCAATTTCATTATCTCATTCTAATATTTCCTCATATACCAAATTTTTATTCCATATGGACACTATGTATAACAATACCTATGCGGATTCATCCCTCCTAGATAGTGAATCTTCTACCAAATTATCCTTTCTTATCTTATATATGATTTTGAATTCATACCTTAACATTTGCTTACCACTTTTATTGTTATTTATATGAAAACCTTTATTCTATGAAGTATTCTAGACCATCATGGCCAATCTTCACCTTAAAGTGTCTACCCATCATATAAGGTCTCCATTATTTGACTACATGATTAATAACCATAATCTCCTTCTCATAAATAGGATTTATAAAATTATTACAAATGATTTAATTACTATAAAATACAATGGGTATCCCTTTCCATATGAATACTTCACCCATTTCATATCATGACCACATTAAAATTTTCAAACTCCATAGTGGTAGATTCACTCCAATGCAAGGAATCCTTTTTAACAAAGTTGTGAGTTGTGCTAATACGCTTTCATATTTTTTGATAAATTGATGATAGTAACCTATCATCCCAAAAAATAATTTGAATTTATTTATTTTTGGAATTTTACATTATATCATGGCCTTGATATTCTAAGGGTCTAATTTTACACCTTCATGAAAAAAAATGTGACCCAAGTACTCCACCTCTTGTACTCTATAAGAACATTTGGAAGAATTTACATGAATTTGATGTTGTTCCAAAATTTTATGTACCTGATCACATGTTGTAAATGTTCTTCCCATGTCTTATTATATATTATTTTTTCTTCAAAAAATACCATGATTTGTTTCCTTAAAAAAGGACTAAAGATAGTTTTTATTAAAAAGCTAAACTGTAGATGGTGAAATTTTGATACCAAAAGGAATTATTAAAAACTCATAATGGACTTCATGAATTTTAAAATTTTTATTATGTATATCCTCATATCTTATCCAAATTTTATGGTAACCTAAATGGATATCCAATTTTTTAAATTATACAACACCATGTAACTCTTATAGAAAATAATAAATTAATAGAATAGGTATGTTAACTTTGATGATTTAATTTTCGAATAATCTATAATTTAGGCACATCCTCCATGTATCATCCTTATTATTCACCATTACCATAGGTTGTTATTATGAAATTTAGCTATGTCTAATAATACCATCCTTTGACATTTCATGTACCATATTTATAATTTCAATATTATAGACATATGGGTACTTGAATTATATATTATTTGGTAGTTGACACCTTGATAGTAATCAAATGGCATGACCATGTTCAATTTATGGTGGTAATCCTTTGGGAATTAATATAAAAAAAACAATTTGTTATCAATGATATATTTTATATCATGATGCATATACATATTTATTGGTTTTAATTATAATGAAAATAACATGCTACAAACCGTTATTACCCCTTATTTATAATATTCTACATTTTATAAGAATTAACTAGTTATGGATAATTTGCATGCATTTCATGTAGTTCAAACATCTTGCCTTTAAATTGAAAATTCATGAATAACTCTTATAAATTTATCTCTATTATTCCTAATTTTGTGAGTCATTACACTCCCAAAATGATGTTATCCCCACCCACAATAATATCAAACATTAGAGAGTCTATCCTATAATGTCTCCTAGAAATTTTGATATTATGGAATTTATATAAACAACTAATTATGACACAATCTGCAATTATGACTTTAAATTATGGATCTTGATAAATAAAATAGTTTAATCATGATATCATATTATTTTTGATGAAGTTATGTGTATTCCCCAAGTTAATCAACATTGTCACCTCTTATTTTTTAGGAAATTCATAACCTTTTGGATTTATGGAGTGCAAAAAATAGTTAGTTAGGTGTCTTTGATTTGTCCTATAGTTTATCCTAACACTCACCTCCTTGTTTTTCATCATCATATTCTTCATGGGAACCTTAAATGTATGAAAATATTTTATAAACACATTTATGTTAATTAATTTTATTTTTTCTCTTAATTTATTTAGGAGCCAATATGGTGGGCTAAGGGAATGACTGTGTTTAAATAAAGCACTCTTTTCTAATTATGAATTCATGTATTTTGACCAAATATATTTCCTCTACCTTATTTTTGAAAACCATTAACTATGGTATTGAATTTAGATCAAACATGCAAACATCAAGTTAGATGTTATCCTTGATCTAACCCAAGAATAATCTATTTAAGTAATCCTCTATGATGCCATCCATGCACAAAGACATTTTATATAATTGTTGAATATATTCCTTAATAGTCTAAATTTGTCACTATTTTTCTATTTTTATAAATTGGTTTTTTGTCATAATATTACAATAGTGTATCTTCAAACTATTAATAAACATTGATTAGGTAATAATAATGACATTATTTTTATTTTGAGTGCATAACTATCTATATAAAATGAACAACTCTAGTTCCAAATTATAAATATTAAAATATTATTATATATAACATTTAAGTCTTGTGAAATTGACAAATACCAGTCAAGCCTCTAACATTTAATTTTAGACCTTTCTGCTACTGAAAGGCTTGCATTCACCATATCATTGTGCCTAACTACTTATATTATGAACCAACCCTATAGTTATGATGACCAAGATCACATGTAGATGAAAAAACTATTAAAACATGATTTATATCCTTTATTTTTAGTTATAAAACTTCAAAAAATTTATCCCTTATTGGACACTTGCATTTTGTAAAGGGACACTGACATCAATGCTAGTGTCCAGATTCATTATCTAGTGTCCATACCTCAAAAATAATCTAAATTTCAAATATTAAAAAAAAAGGTTTGGCCTATTTATATTATTTATCCCTTCAATGAGATATCTTAAATTTTTTTGGTATAAATATAAATCAAATCCTACTCATTATTCTTCTAGAAAATACCAAGGAAGCACATATTCAAAATCATTCAATCAATTATACAACTAAATTCTACTTCCCCATTCTTCCCTATTTCTATATCAATCATAGAAGTAGTAATATTATAGGTCTAAATCATTCAAATAATATCCCATGAACATTATTTTTCAAGTTACAAGTTATATCATTATATGCTCTTGCATATATCATATTTTACCCTTGTACAAACACAAACCCACACGTAGGCAAAACTGCATATGTCTAAGGAATTCATTGGAGTATTTTATATGTAGGTATTTCTCATTGATAAAGGGGTCTTTGATTTTATATTGACTTCATGAACCCACTAACCCATTTTTGGCAAGGTGACATAACCTAAGGTGAATATCTATGTTTTGAGCTATACATAGTCATACATAACATATGTGGATGATCCATACACATCAACATAAAGTTGATGGAAGATGATAATAGGTCTATGTGGTCACTTATTAATATAATTAATATTTTTAATATGATATAAGTGTCAATACATAGACAAAATTATCCACATAAGTGTCAACAGGTATATAAACATTTCTAGGCCTCCAAAAATAATATTTCTATAATATGAAAATGGGATCCTAAGTATCAATATGATTATTTTTATACCTATAAATCTCAAATTTACCTACACATCTAAAAACCAACTAAGAATTATCTCTTATTTATGTTGTAATTATCATAATATAAAGTAGCATTATACTTTCCATATTCTATAATTTTCTAGATTCAGTATACTATGTTATTTGAATTGATTTAATTGTCCCACTTCAGAATAGTTTTATTCATATATTTGATTTGGATATTCTACCTATTTTCCCTCAATCACTTGTAAAAATTATTAAAAATTTGGTGAACCCAACTTCTATATCTTCTCATGCAAATCCTAGTTTGCTCTAGGTTTTTCAATCTTCTAAGGCTTCTACTTGTTGTATTTATTAAGTTTTATTCTATCATTTTAATGTAACCTAGGCATAATCATATATTAGGTGGTGTTTGTATTCAACATCTATAGTTACCCCTTGATCCACCTAAAATGTCTTAAGATAATACCATGTCAAATTTTTATAATAGTAAAAATGACAGTAATGACAATGATCAAAATAATGAAAAATTTATTATATAAAATGAATATGATTATGAAGATAATGAAACACATGATTTTTTTTTACATGAATAAGTAGATCAACCACAAGTTAAATCTATTACATTATTTTAAGAGTGCATTCATGAAAATATTAAATATATCCATAAGATCCTACATACTATATTGGAAAATAAAAAAGTGTTAGTGAAAAACCATTGTTCCCTATTAATACAAATATTGGGGCTACTAGATATGCCTATCACACATCCATTCCAATCTCCCTCCCTTCAGACATAAAATTGCATACTACATCTATTTGGGTTATAAGATATGTTTTGAAACCATTTCCCCCTAAAAACCAAACATTTATTGCTACATTATCCATGGGAATAATTAATATTTAAACTCAATGATAGGTTTCAATCCCTACATCAACATAAGTGGTGTTTGCATCCCCTTTGGTGGCTTCTCAAATATCAAATATAACTCCCAATGGATCTACTAAGCAAAATATTCTCCAAGTTATTCAATATTTGGAGGCTAAGATTACCGACATTAAAAAATAATATTTGAAATCAACTCATATTATTGATTCATAAAATGTAATACATAATCCTCTAACACCTAATATATATTTTCACAATTTTACAACTAGTTTTGTTGCACCAAAGTTCACATTTTATGATGGAGAGGGTGATACTGAATAGCATATTTATTTTTTCTATGCAACATGTCTTTATTATGATGTAAAAGATGAAATTTTGACCAAATTATTTACAACGAGCCTAAAATAGTATGCTTTAATATGGTTCTATGATTTATAAATATAATCAGTGAAAACATTCAAACCTATAACAGATAACTTTCTATAACATTTCTCCATTAACATCACTAAAATATGTCATATTAATAAATTGATAAGATCAAATAGGGAACCAATGAACCTATTAATAAATATGTTTTAAGGTATAAAACAATTTTGGCCAAAATGACAAAACTAATGGTAGATAAATAACTTCAAAAAATATTCAAGCAAAGTTTACTTGCACCATTACATGAGTCTATTGTATTCAAGACATTTAAATCTTTTTATGATTCATGCCATATTTTATTAGATCATAAAATTAAACTTATTTCTTTTAACAAGCTCATGTATCAAAAACACTAACTACATCTACTACTAAGTTTCATATCAAACCAAGATACAAAGTTAAACCTATAGAACCTAAAAAGGAAGTAACCACAACCATTAATTATGTGTCATAATAACCTTATAATATTATCTTATCCAATGAACCTAATATAAAATTTATATGACTAACGAGTATCCAATTTCATTACTTAAGAATCTTGTGGAGTGTCATCTCATATTTCTTTTGCCTCCTATAGAGGATGATACAATTCACCCTCTACCAAAAGGACATGAAGTTAATACGTACTATGAATATCATCAAAGGTGTTAGGTATTATAAAAATATATTTTATACCTTGAAACACAATATCCAAGACCTTATTGATAATAAAAATACTACCTTTGATGATCCTCCAAAGGATTCAGGGTCACAACTTGGTGACCATCAAAACCAAAATATGTTTAATGATCCATTACAATATCATTATAAGAAAAATATGGAAGTAAAAAATTAATATAATGCACATCCTCCTCCACCATATTATGTGAACCCATTATATGGGATTATTGGAATAGTTTAAAGAATTATGCCTCTTATGTCTTAGATACCTTCTATTAAATTTGATGACATTAAAAATATGGATGATGATTCATATTTTCATTCATTGTTTATTATAGCATACCTTGATCATTATCATATACATAATTTTATGGTTAATAATGGTTTTTGTGAGAATATATGTACCATGATGTTACTCACACCTTTTGGATATATACATGATGATTTGTACCCTTTGACCAAAATGGTTAAAGCATTTGATGATACATCACAATAGTTATTGTTCAAATTGATTTACCTTTACAAGTTGGTCCAACACATTTGATCATTAAATTTTATACTATACCATACATTGGATCCTTTTATATGTTATTAGGGAGAACTTGGATACATAAAATCCATGCAGTACCTTAATTAGTGCATGAGTGTATTAAATACATTTCTACAAGTAGGGTAATAATAATTTTTGGAATTCATTATGAACATCCACTTGAATAAGAAAAGTTTACTCTAATATATCTAAGTAGAAAACCTCATAAGGTCAATCATGCATGAAAGTTTTAGAAATAGGAAATCTCATTTCCTATGTGGCCAATAATTGAAATACCATTGCATCAAAAATACACAATGGACTCCATAGAGCCCTCATTTACACCTACACGTTCTACTCAATTTCTAAGAGAAAATAAGCATGTTCTAGTTATAGCTACACCAAAAAAACCATAGATCACTAAAAAAAAGGTTCAAGGAACCATTAATCCTATTATTACCTCTTCATGACCATAAATTCATATGAGACATAAACATAGTACCAATTTTTTTATAGTTATATATATGACACCTATACATGCCCCTTGGAAGTATCACCAATTTTATGTACCACATTCCGAGTTTTGATTTTCATATGAGCATCCATTTGATGGGATCATAGGTTAGAATTTTTCCTTCCAAATATTTCAAAAATACAAAAAAAAATTCCTAAAAAATACAAAAACATTCAAATAAATCAAAAATGCAAAAAATATCAAGCATACACATGTTTAATAGCTCCTTGGCATCTATGTTGTTTAATTTATGCTAGTAGATAACATATCATTTCCTTGACATACACACATATGATTCATAGGTATTAAGTGTGATGCATGCACACATTATATCCATGCACATACACATACATATGTTGGACTTTTCCTTTGTCTACATGACACATTGAATTTGGGGAATCTTGATTGTATTTAATCATGGTTGATACAAGTTTTATTTTTTGTGATCATTTTACCATTATCATGTTAAGCTTATATACTAACACTTACACATGTCTATCCTCATGCTTACATCTTATACTATGTACTTGACATGGTATGTTACATGACATTTTTTTTAACATATATATGTTGGTATGAGAATGACATGCTTATGTTGGTTGCTTATAATTCATTTACTCACATTGTTACATCCTTGAGTGTACTTGTTATTTTATATTACCTTGTAAAAAAATTGAATATTTTCCTTGATTATGGGCCCTTGTACCATTTCATGTTATTTATTTATGGGTGGACTTTTGAATATTCCCTCCCTTTGAGTGTGGAACATTTGAACATCCCTCTTATTTTCAATCTCCTTAGACTTCCTTTTATGTGACATTGAGTGCTCTTGTGTGTGCTTGATTGTTCATTGAGCTTATAATTTTATTTTATAGAAATTTACATGATCCATATCATGCATCTTAGGTATTTTTTAGATCACATATTGTGAGATTCATTGATATATCTACTTATACATGTTAATCATATATGTTATATAATTCATACCTAGATAATATAGTTATATTATCCTTGTAAGATAAGGTGAATACCATTTTTCAATCCCCTCATATAAAAGGGGGAATATTATTGAGGGAATTTAATATATACATGACTCCACACATAAAAAATTAGTGTAATTTGATATAGTTTATATGATTAAAATATACACTTTGATGTAAATCCTACACATTTGACATTGATTTTTATAAAATTTGGATAAATTTTCTCATATTTGTTATAGATATATATATACATATTTATAAAGCATAGTTTACATTTCGATAGATAATTCAGATTGAGACACATTATAAGTGAATATTCCATGCAAGTTCACAAAAAAATGCAAATAAATATTCAAACCATTTTACCAATAAACATAATTTTTAACAAGAAACATCATTTTTACAAGGAAGCACCATTTTGAGTCTTTCCTATCTATAGAAATTAGATCCTTTGAGTAGTGTGGTTGAGACTCTACACACTCTATGTACTTATAAATAATTAATTTTTTTAATGTTGAGTTGGTTATGCCACTCATATTGGATTTATTATACATTCACTAGAGTTTTGTGGTTAAGATTTAGTGATCTCAATGGTCATGCCACAACTCACCCTCACTAGATTAGGGGCATAATTACCCTTTGAATTTAATCTTAAGATATACAAGGTTCAAATATAAACATATCTCATATCTAATTCTTATTAATGGATCATATTTTACAAATCAAAGTACCAAGGGGAAACATGGTTGCATCAATACATAGGTATACTCTTTCATTGCTCTTTAATTTTCAATATTTCAAAAAATTAATTTCATATTACATGCATTGATTTATATTATAAAATTTTATTGGTTATAAATCACACACCAACAAAAAATTCACTAAATCTCCATCAAAGGCAAGGTGTATTATACACACTTAATGAAAACATAGACTAGCTAAGCAAAATATCAGTAGGCATAAACTAAAAAATTGCATGAAATCAAACTTCTCTATTGATTCTCATTGAATGAATAAAATATTAAAATAGACTATTTAAATAATATCAACTCAAAATTGGAGTTTACTTGCATAATTAAAAAATATAATAAATCAAAATATACCTAAAGTTAACTGACCCATGTAATTTTTATAAAATATCTGTTTTAAGTAACTTTTATCTTATAGCAATTTTTCAATTGCTATTTTTAGTGAGTTCTACATAAAAGCTTAGATGGGCCTTAAAATATCCACATATATTATAAACACTAAAATTAACCTAATTTATGAATTTTAATTGAAGTTCATATCTGGATACAAAAATATGATATTTTAAAAAATGGAAAAAACTTAACAAAAATACTAAAATGTATTTTTGGACCCTCATATGGTTCCATATGGCCTCAAAAAAGTTATAAAAGATCCCTAAATAGATAGAGTGGGTCATTTATGAATTAATTTTTTTATAAATTTAGTTTTTTGCAAATGAGAGCTTAAACATAGTTATATATCAAAAGTTATGGCTTCTTAATGTTTGGTCTCTACATCATTCTCCTCTAGTTGAAAACAACTTAGCTCCTGTGAGTTGCCTTGATTTAAACCCTACCACTTATTATTTTCAATATTTTTTTATCTCCCATTCTAAAATCCAATTGTTTTATTCTGGTTGTATTCCTTCCCACTATACCAAATACCTATTATAATTTCTTTGCCTTGTGTGCACTATCTTCTTATCCAGAACTAGCAATATCTTTTTCTTCTTCTTCTTTGGTACTTACTATTACCAATCTATTTATTCATATTATTCCCATTCACCATAGTATCCATGGAATTCATATAAATCTAAAACATCAAATACTAGAAAGATATCAAAATTACGTGGTAAACTCACCTCATAAGCATTGTCATTGATTTTACTCACAATTCTACATGGTCCAATTTTTTTGTACTTTAACTTGATGTATGGCTCTATTAAAAATATTTATTTCCTCAAATAAACCATAAATAAATATCCTTCTTCAAATATTCTTGACCTTATTTTTACATCTAATGCTACTTTATACTTATCACTACTTTCATGTAGATTTCTTCTCAATTCTTGAAACTATTTTATATGCTCTACAAATGCTTTTGGATCATAACTAACTCATTCTATAGTTGGTAATTATACCAAATATAAAACACCCATAATATTTATACCATAAAAAATCTAAAATGGTGATTTTCCTATTGCCCAATTCACTAAATTGTTATATGCAAACTCAATATATGGTAAATCCAAGTCCTATTACTTGGGATTATATCCAACTATGCATCTTAACAAATTTACCAAGATCCTATTTACAACATTTGTCTATCCATATGTTTTTGGGTGGTATGCCCTACTTAATTATAGCTTAGTTCCTAAATTATTCCTTTAATTACTCTAAAATTTACTTAGATTTTGTGTCCCTATCTAATGCAATGGTTTTGGAACACCATGTAATCTCACAACATCTTTAAAAAATAGTTTTGTAACTCTAATGGCATCATTGGTTTTCTTATATGCAATAAAATGAACCATATTAGAAAACATGTCTATAATAAAATAATTGAATCATTATCTCTTTATGTGTTTTTTAATCCCAACATAATTTACATACTCAAATCTTTCCATGTTCCTCTTGGAACTAGTAATGGCATTTATAACTTTATATTCTATTAATGTCTTTTAGCCACTTAACATATTTTGCATCTTGAAACATATCTTTCCACATTTTTCTTTTTATTTGGCCAAAAATAATTCTCCTCCACCAAAGCTATTATATTAGCCTTACCAAATGTCCATCCAAACCACCACTATGTAGTTCTCTTATAATATCTCTCTTAGAGATCCAACTAGAATACCTAGTTATTTTCCATTGAAGAGATAACCATCCTATATAAGATAATCATCATGAATAGTACATGCTTCTCCTAATAATGGATTTATTAAATGCTCAACTATATTTCAAAAATATATATTAGTATCATATAATTAATTAAAAAATTCAAATACAAATACTTCACTAACCACAATAGTTAATAAATCCACTCTCGTAATCAAAGCATTAGCTACTTGATTCTATTTTGTTGATTTTTATTTCAAAACAAAATTATATCCCTATAAGAAATACACCCACTTTACATGCATATTATTTAACTTAATTTGAGTGTTCACATACTTTAAGACCTTGTGATATGTAAATAAGATAAAATCCATAAGCACTAGGTGTAGAGAGGATTACAAAGAAAGTTAGTCAAACATTAGTCCATAAATCATGAAAAATACATAAATAACTAACTAACCAAGCCTATCTATTCTTATGGGAATTACAAAGGATATCAAGAAACAAATTAAAGAAATTAAACATCATATCACCTTCTCAAATGTATTCATGATACCCATGTGGCTCAAAAGCATATTCTCCCTTGATCAAGCATCCTTGTCTTTGTCAAGAAAGGTGGAAAACTCCTCTAATGTCTCAAGAACACTCCATAAAACCTAGGCTCATGATTACAAATCACTAAACTAGCCTATCAATGAAGCTTTAACTAATTTTAATGGTCTATTACAAAGGATTACAGAGACAATTTTGCATAATAACTTTTCATAAATCAAGCTTAAAAGTCATGTTGATGGCCTTTCTATTTATAGATTTTTGAGATTAGTTAGGATCAACCATGATCATCCATCTGAAGATTGAGATGTGTAACCATGGATAATCCTAATATTTTGAATTAAACTCATCAATATCCTCAATATAAATAAGCATTAAAGAGGCATGGGAGGCATTAACTAGGCATGGGTGACCCATAGTACTGATATTTTATGCACTTATGCCTTGATGGATGCCACCCCATAGTTGATGTCACTAGGTGATGCATATATTCAAAATCAATTTCCAATAATGATATATTTAAAAATATCTATGGAATTCTTACTTAATCTCTTAAATTGGATTAGTTATCTTAAGTAAGTTTAATCAAATTTAGTGTAATTCTTGGAAATTGGTGTACAATTAATCAAAATGGTTAGAAAGTCATATTACTAGATCATAATTTGACTAGAGAGGAATTAGAAGGTGATGTTAGATGCATTGGAGTTGTATTCCCATTTAGGATGTTTCTAACACTAAATAACAAAGGTATGTGATGTGTACCAATGAATTAGAAGAAAAGAGTGATCCAGAGCACTAAATGGTAAATTTATCATTTTGACTCAAAATGATCTGACCAAAGTTAGCTAGCCCATAAAATGTATTTCCTTATTTAGGGTTACTTTGAACTAAACTAGAAATTTTAAGTGACAAGTTTGAACCATTTAAGGTGTTTTATGGATTTTGATCTAAAATGTGTATTTGAGTGCAATTCGAGTAAGATTGACAATTTTAACACAAATGGTGTTAGGAATTAGATGTCTACATTTTGCACCTATTTGATAAGGTGTAACAAGACATTTAGGTGAAGCCACATATTTTCAAAGAAAAGAGTTGTCAAGAATAAATTGGAACAAACCCATGATTCCCCCTTAAGAGGACATACTAAGATGGAAGAAAAGAATGGTCTATCAAAAAGAGAGAGAAGGTGAGAGATTAACCCATGGAATAGATCACATCCAGATGAGCTAATTCTTGCACATGTGATTACCATCAATGATAAAAATATAATTAGAGGTATAATATGCCCTAGAGATAGGGGGAATGGAAAAGATACAATCCATAAAAGTAAGGGACACACTTTAAAGGTACCCAATTTGAGAGTACAATCTCAACACTTATGACATTGATCAATCTTGAGATAAGTTACACACGCAAATATTACCATCATGGGCATTAGTGTGGAGAGCTTGGAATTAGAGGAAAAGAGAGAGAATTCTACTTCAATAAGGGAAGCACCACTAGAATAGGGTCTCCAAAGAGAAGATACTAAGAAGTACTCTAGTAGAGTAAATGTGATCATGATAAAATAGTTTTTCCTTAGTAGGGAAAATTTTAATCATTGATCAAGAATAAATAATGATTTTACCCCATATAGATGATTTGATTTAGACATGGTTTAGATGTTGTACCCCATCATAGGCAATTAGAAATCAAAATAGCTGAAGGATATAACCAAAAAGATAGGTTAAAATGAGTGGGTGAAACCATACATGCAATGGTGTAATGGCTTAGAAAGCCATATAAAACCAAGTATATGAGAATTCACAAAGTGATGAGAGAGATGAAAATAAGAATGGAGATAACTGAGCTGACCTCAACATAAATTGGGCATTGCCTACATAGTTTCATGGAATTATATTCCAACATGAACTTTAGGCCAATGTAGTTCACCCAAGTTTGGGAGAGAATGGAATGAGAAATGATAAAAAAGGACCAAGAATTGATTAGACTCACAATGTATGCAAAGAGATGCACATCTAATCATAGACAAAGAAGCCTAAAATGCATGTTACCTATAAGTCTAATTCCATATCATGAACCTAGGTTTTGGAAAGTGTTCTTGAGAATTGTTCATCAGAGCTGATGTTGATGTTAAGACTTTGAGACTTGAGTACAAAGTGATTGCTATATAAAAATAAATTAGGCATCATAAGTATTAATAAATTATAATGACATAAGATTCTAATTAAATTGATCCAGTTCAAATGTGAATACCTATAACTAAGGATAATGGTAAAACAATGACCAAAACTAGAGTTACAGTGATTTACATTTAAACAAAAAAGAAAAGACAAAGAAAAATATAGACATAAATGAACCTAGCTTGAAATCAAGATATGATATTAAGTAGGAACAAATTTTTTTTAAAATAAAAGGCAAGAATGTCTTAATTACATGAGACCAAGATATGACTAATCAAGATCCATCTAGACCATTAAGGCATTCTTGAACACAAAAGAGAAAAGTAAAATCAAATAGAAAAACAAGACACCAAAAAAAATCAAATAAATAAAATGGTCCAATAAAAATGTAATAACATAGGATCAAGATATAAATAATCAAGATACATGTGAATCATCAAGATGTTCTAAAACATAAAAGAGATAAGCAAAAATAATCAAGGAAACATAAGACCAAGATGAGACAAGAAGTAATAAAAAGAGAAAAGGAGAAGAAATAAAAGGAGAGGTGAAAAAGCACAACAAAACACTAAGAAAACACAATAAAACACTAAGAGAACTCAAATAAACACACACAAAGAAAAACCAAGTTAGTGAGGTTTAAAGACAAATGTTCATGCATGTGTGGTAGAGGCATTACTTTCTAGCACATCATAACAAAGAATAATGGCATGACAATTATTCCCTTATTAAAGAGGAATATTGATAGAAGAAATCGGGGAATAGAAAAAAAAGGAAAGGGTTGGTCAAGCTGACTCCAAATGTATAAGACAAGTGGACGTTGCCTACATAGTTCCATGGATGCATGTTCCAACATGAACTTTAGGTCAAATTTAGTTATCCTAGGAAATGGGATAGAAGAAAAATGATGATTAGACTAGCATGATTAATGTTATAGAAGAAATTGAAGATATGGCAAACAAATGAGAATGGTATGGTAAATAAGAAGTTAATGAGATGAGAAATAATGATCTTGAAAAATGGAAAGTGCATGGGATAAGATGATATGAACTAGTGTTTTTGTGCTTGCAAAATGGTAAGAGCGTAGCATGGTGGAATGGGAATGTACAAATGTATAGAAGCATGAGACAATGTTTTGTCTTTTGTGGATCATGTTCTGATGTTTTTAGTATTTAAAAAATATTTCTAAAGTTTTTGGTGTTTTTAGGATAAAATATGCACTAAGTGGGACCATCTAGTCAAGGAGATGCACATCCTAAAAGTAGCAGTTCCAATAAGACAAATAAGCTGACTACAATAGCCCATGCTCACAAATTGGCAAGAGTGAGGATCTTGATAAAATAATAAAGAATAGAAAATGTGCAGCCTAAAGTAAAAAAATAAGTATCTACATTCACCTATCTATAACAGTGTAGCAATGGTTGGAATTGAGATGTTTTTGTTCACTTATCTAAAGCTGCACAATACTATCTTAGCTAAACTGCTTTATTGAACTACTATTGAGGATGTTCAAAATGTTCATGAGACATAATCAAGATCATGAATGGTCAATGGATAAAAAGTGTTCAAGATTATAACATGCCCTAGACATAAAAAATAATATGCTTCTCAAATAGATTAATCTATAATGAGATGAAGAATGTGTTTAAAGTACCAAGGATTCAAAGCTTTTACTATCTAGTAATCATGAAAACTAGACTAGGGTAGTATAAAATGCATTTAAGGTAAGATAAAAGGGTGGGATAAAATTATGTTAGAACAAGTTTCCCCTAAGTCAATAGCCTTGTAGATAATTGTTAAAATTTATTCATGCATAGAACCTCTTAAGGTGTATGATGTTCATGGGCTCTAAAAGTTATTTACCATTAGGTTTAGCCAGTTGATATGCTCCTGATCCATAGTTTGTTATGACAATATATGGTCCTAACTAGTTAGGATGAAACTTGCCTTTCTTTTTGGGTTTAACATTCATGTTCTTCTAGTTTTCTTTCAAAACTAAGTCACCAATCTCAAATTTTTGAGGGAGAATGTATTTGTTGTAGCGTTTCTACAATCTATTCTACTAGGCCTACAAGTTTTCTAGGGTAGAAAAATGCTTACCATCAAGAAGTTCTTGTTCTTTTAGTCATGAATCTCTATAGTCTTCATCATCTTTAATGTGCTCTAGTGATATTCTTAATGATGGGATCTCAATCTTGATCGGGATGATAACTTCAGTGCTAAAAATAAGGGAGTATGGAGTAGCTCCAGTTAGGGTGTGATGATTGGTTCTATAAGCCCAAAGGATATAAAAGAGCTATAAGTGCCAATTATGGCCAACATCATTGAAAATCTTCTTTAAGATGGCTATAATGGTTTTATTTGATGCCTCAACTTGTCTGTTGCCTTATGGGTTATATGTAGTGGATTTCTTGTGTTTGATCTTGAATTTTTCACAAAGAGATTTCATATCTTGGTTCACAAAGAATCTGGCATTATTGGATATAATACAAGATGGTATGCCATATCGATAGATGATATGGTAATTAATGAATTTGTCTATTTATTTCCCAGTAACATAAGTGAGAGGAATGGCCTCAATCTAATTGGTAAAGTACTTGATTGTAGTCAAAATGTGCTTATGGCCATTTAAAGATGTTGGGTTAATTTTCCTAATGAGATTGAAACCCCATGTTGAGAATGGCCATGGTGTTGTGATTGACTACAATGGTAAGGAAGGTGCATGTATCAAGTTGCCATGCTGCTGATAGGGAACACATTTTTATGTAATTACAAACATCTATCTCCATTTTGGGCCAATAATAGCCTAATCAGAGGATTTTATTTTCTAGGACTACACCATTGGTATGGGCCCCACACATTCCTTCATGAACCTCCTTTAGTGCCATATTAGATTCTCCCAAAGATAAATAATGAAGAAGCATTCCATCATAGCCTTTATGATAAAGCATGTTTCCAAGGAGGCTATAATGTGTTAAGTGATGAAGGAATAGTTTTTTTTGGTTTTTGGAAAGGTTGGTGGGGAATACATGACTATGGAAATAATTATAAAAATCTTGGTACCATGGTAGCTTAGATGAGGGATTATGATCTATAATGGCGCATATCCTCTCTGAATCTGAAAGAATATGTGCCAGTTGAAGAAGATTTTCAATTAGGAACTGATACTCTTTAACACTATCATATTTGAATCATGTAACCAATTATTACCATGGTGTTGGTAGATCAATTGTTGACTCATGGAACTTGCTCAAACTATAGAGATTTAAAATGTGTTTTGAGGTTATTAAAAATTTACTTGTAAGGAACAAGCTTATCATCCTTTATTTGATATTGGTTAGCTATCTAATTTATGATTTGTTGTGAATCTCCATAGACCTTTAAGCTTTGAATATCCCATTGTATATCAAGATGGAGCCCTACAACCAATGCCTCATATTTAGCCATAGTGTTTATATAATGATATTGTGTAAGGAATGCTTTGGGGATTAGATCCCCCTATGGTTTGATCAATAATATGCTAGCTCTAGACCCTCAGGATGTGAAGGATCCATCAAAATAGAGTGTCCACTATTTAGGTTCTTGTGATGCTTATTATATCATCATGATAGAATCATTAGGAAGGTCAAAGTTGAGAGGTTGAGTGGCCTTAATAGGAGCTTCTACAAGTTGGTCAAAAAGAACTTGTCTTTTGATTGCCTTTTGATTTTGGTACTTGATATAAAACTCACTAAGGAACATAATTTATTCAGCCATGCATCTTTAAAGAGCTGCTTTAGATAAGAGGAACTTGAGAGGATCTACCTTAGTGATAATAATAGTTTTGTTATTTAGCATATAATGTCATAATTTATGAGTGGTAAAAACCATACCTAAACATGCCTTCTCAATAGGCATATAATTATGTTCAAAGGATACCAATGTGTGGCTTAAATAATAAATAATGTGTTCCTTACCATGATCATCATGCTGACCTAAAAGTGCCCCTAGTGCATGTTTTATGGCTGATATATAAAGAAGTAGTGGCTTTCCTTGTGTTAGAGGTTGTAAGACTGGTGGATTGGCCAAGTATGTTTTAAGCTTTGAAAATTCTATCTGACAATCTTCATCCCACTGAAATGTTACCCCTTTCTTTAACATATGGGTAAATGGGTGGCACTTATCTACCAATTGAGAAATAAACCTAGATATAGACTTGATCTTTCCTTGTAGACCTCATAGCTATTTAGGATTGTTTGGTGGAGGTATTTCCATAATAGCGTTGACCTTTGTAGGGTCTAATTTTGTTCCTCATTGTGATATAATGAACCTTAGTAATTTTATTGATGTGAATCCAAAGACACATTTTTTAGGATTCAAGTAGACTTTATATTCATGAATCCTCTCAAATATTCTGCATAGAATGTCAGTATGTCTAGTTCTTGTTCTTGATTTTGCTAGTATATCATCAACATAGTCCTCGAGAATGTCATACATCATGTCATGGAAAACGATAGTCATTACACTTTAATATGTGGCTCCAACATTATTAAAACCAAATGGCATGACTTAGTAGCAGAATGTCTCCCACAATGTGGTGAACATAGTCTTATGCTAATCTTCAGGGGCTATCTTGATCTGATTTTAACTAGAAAATCCATCCATTAAGGACAACATCTCATACCTAGCAGTTGAGTTGACAATCATGTCGATGTTGGGAAGAGGAAAATCATCTTTAGGGCATGCTTTGTTGATATCATAGAAATAAATATAAATATATATGCTTGGGGTTTTTTTACTCACTAGTACTATGTTGGAAACCCATTCAGATTAGTCTAGTGGTCTGATAAAATTGGCTCCTAACAAATTTTCCAACTCAGCCTTAACCAAAAGGGTTATGCATGGATGCATCTTTCTTAATTTTTTCTTAACTAGTTTAGCATCAGAGTGAACAACAAGATGATGCACAACTAAATCTGGGTCCAAGCCTAGCATTTTAGAGTATGCCCATGAAAAGATGTCTATATAATCCTTAAGAATGGATATAATATGTTCACATTTTTCTTTAGTAAGGGAAGCTCCAAGATAAACAAATTTGGGATCCTCATGGGTTCCAAAATTCACTTCTATTGTGTTCTCGATAAGGAGTGTGGATCTATCCTCTAGAATTTTAGGAAATGATCATTTTCCTCTAATATATCTTCTTTTTGTTCCTCCCAAAGATCTGGATAATATGAAAAATCAAAATTTGCCTTCTTAGGTAATGGCCAATTGGTAAAAACCTCTAGAAACTCAAGAACAAGATGCTCAAATATTTGATGTTGTTCTGAAAAGATGCTTGTACTAGCTATGGAACTTGGGATAGATGGAATTTCAATGTCATGAGGGGATGAGCAAACTTTCCCACATAGGATTGCATGAAATAGGTTTTCACTCAAAGGCTTGTCTTTTTATTTACTCTTTCCCTGATTAATAAGTGCCTCAAAGAGGTTTTCACTTGAAGATCTTGATGTTTTTTCTTTATTATGACTAAGAAAGTTTGCCTTCTCTCCAAAGTAGGTAGAAGGATCCAATGAAAAATAAAAACCCTGCTTATGATCACCAATGGGAAATGCATCTCATAGTCCCATGTATTCTACAATTGATTCTTCATTTTGAAATTCATCGAGGCATATGATCAAATTTTGCTAGTCCCAATCTATGAGTTTAGGATGGCAAAGGCATAGGTTATAATGAGGGTTTAATTTAGGATGGGAAGTGACAATGGTAAAGATATAATGTCCTACTTCATGAATGGAAACACCATTAGAATGGGTTTTTCCTTTAGGATGGGAAGCTCTAATAGGCATTATGATCAATATGGCATTTGAATCAAACAAATCTGAGGCAACAAGCTCATCAAAAAGGCTATAATGGGACATTATGTCACTTCTAGGAGTCTCATTACTAGTGACTTCAAAAGAGTCACTATCAAATGTTATGAGGTCATCTTTTAGTGGTTTAAATCTAAGACCATGATTCCAATTGACAACTCCAGCTGATAAGGGTTATAAAATTACTTACGCCTGTGGGTCAAGGCCTTTCCATGTATAGTGAAGATGATCCATTATCCTATTAGGGATAGGATACTTTGGATTCTAAAAAAAAAATCAAGTCCTTTATAACATAACCAATCTCCCTCAATAAAATACTCTTGATCTTTCTTTGGTGCGATTATAGGTACAAAAACCACAAGAGGTTTTGGTTGTTTCTTTTTTGGTTGCCAAATCTAATCAGGTTTGTTAGGAGTCTAGGAAGTTTTAGGCTTACCAAATATTTTAGGGGATTATAGTAATTTTAAAATATGGAGGACATCCTTCAGATGGTACATGGAAATGCCTATGTCTTTACTAATAACCTATTTGGCCAGAGCTATAGGAAATAGATCGACTGAAGTGGAGGCTAGATCACCAAGGTCTATATAATTAGATGGAGATGGATGAAAAATGATGGATTTGTTATTATTTGTAATAAATTTAGAACTTGCACAATAATTATAATTATGAAACTCTACTTCAATATGTTTTTAGTATTGATATGGTTACTGATCAATGGGAATAGTAACCTCAATCCCATCATGGGGAAACTTAAGGCATTGGTGAAGAGTAGATGGAACTACATATACTTCATGGATCTAAGGATGACCAAGAAGTATGTAATAATGAAGCTCAATATCTATAATATGGAATAATGTGTGATGAGAAATAGACCCAACCATGATTGGCAACCAAATTGTACTAGATGACTCCCTCTCAACATTCTTATAAGCCTTGATTGTAATAGTTTTTGGTTGAATGTCTTTATCCATGAAGCTCAATCATCATACCAATTTAAGAGATATGATTTTTAGCCCTGAACCATTATCTATAAGAACGCTCTTGATTTTGTGATCTATAATGATTATCTCAATGTATAGTGGGTTACAGAACTGATCAAGGTTTATTTCATTAGGCATAATATACCCTTGCAAAAGTTTGTTGAAGATGGTTCAATGGACATCAGATGTCCACAAAGTTATAATATGGAAATTTGTGTAGGGGTTTTATCTAATTGATACAATAGACTATAAGGCCTTTGAATTTTGTATTGAACTATTTTAGTCTTTGTTGGGATAGTATTCAGCTTTGGAACCATTGGCACAATGTTCTCATTGGGTTTTATGGAAGAAGTGGGTGAAGGGCCCTAGATGGTAACTCATGGGAGTTTAGTTGCAACTACATAACCTAGAGGTGGCAAGGAGTTATTATGATTAGAAAAGGAAGGTAAAGGGCCTTGGATGGTGACTCATTTGTGACTAACTATATTGCTATGACTTTTGGTCAATCAAGAGACTTTATAATTAGAAGAAAGGTGTTGTTTAGAATTAATAACCCATGTAAATGGAGTCACAACATGATTATGTGAACTTGACATAGTTTTACTATGGGAGAGGGTGTTAACCCTATAATGATGGGTCCCATGTTGCAAAGAACATGAGATTGGCCACATGGTTTCATAGTAATAGTGGTAATGTGGGCTATAAAAATGCATCCCATAATATTATTACAGTTTTAAGGTAAATTTTTATAAGCCACATTTTTAGTATGGGTATTATGATCTCAATTATGCTCATTATGATTTTGACCTTGTTGTTGGTTCTGATTCTACCTCTATCCTTGATTGTGACCATTTTGATTATTTCTTAGTGGTGGTGGATCATGTCAAGGAAAGGGGTCTTTATAGATTCCCATATCTTGATTTGTGTCTTGATTAGGGGCCAACTTAATTTATAGTTCACAACTTTCAATAAAGTCTTCAATAATATGTCATAATTGAATGCAAAAATATTTACCATGACTAGCAACATGATGAAATTTAGACCATTCATTCTCTTTATACCAATCGGGTTTTGGTTGATCTTGAGGAAATGGCCTTGATATTAGCCATACAATTAAATTAGCTACAAATTTTCTTTTGTAACATTATTTCAATTGATTCTCCTAACTTACTAAAGACTCTAAAATTATTATGAAATGTCCTTAATGGAGGTTGTCTCTGCAAAGTAGGTAGTGGATTTGGGGGAGTTAATTATACATTTGGAGGAGGCATATCTTGTACCATTTATACATGTCTTATTTCAGTCACCCCATTTCTAACCATGTTCTTATTTTTACTAAAGCCTTCAGGCTTATCCTACATAACTATTTAAACTTGTGATTTAGTCTGATTAGATGCTTGACCTTATGAAAATATCTTAACAAGGCCCTTCTAATAAGAGCCTTCTCAATATGTACTCATTTGTCAATAATTTATTAAAATTAATTATCACAAAATAACTATAGATTATGTGTAATTTCAAGATACAAGTTCTATGCAAAGATATCAACCAACTATTTATCTAGCAAGTTATGTTAAAAGTGGCCTGCCAATGCTCTCCACCTGTGTAGATATGTGGTGAAACTTTCACCATCACGTTGCTTGGATTTGTATAAGTCAATAATGGTTAACTCATGTTCTATGTTATATGAAAAATGGTTAACAATTATTTTTTTATAAGTCATTCCAATCTACAACTGATCCCTTGGGTAGTTTAAATAGCCAATCAAGAGCTTGTCGTGCTAAACTTCATAGAAATAGTTGTAGTAAGTACTCACTACTATAAGTAACCTCTTGACATAATATAAAGAATGCCTATATGTGCTCATGTGGATCTCCTTTTAATTTGTACTTGTTAAATTTGGGCACCTCAAAATGAGGTGGAAAGGGGTTTTGGAGAATAAATAAATCAAATGGATATGGGCATATCTCATTGAATTTGTATTTTTTGACTCTATTATTTGTCTCCAATATTTGAACAATTTATTTCATAAAATTCCATTCTTTCATGTTTGGTGCATTTGTGGATTGAATAAGATGTTGTTGGGGTGGAATGTGCCCCTAGTTTCATTGCTATTAGGGTGGAATGTGCCCCTAGTTTTGTGTGGATATATAGGGAGTGTATACCTTTCGATCCATGACTTGGTTCTGATTTTCTCTTTGAGTTGAGAACATAGGTTGTTGATTCTTGGATTGTAAAACATTTATTGAATTTGGCTATTTTGTACTTTGTTAATTTTGGAAATTTCTATGTTTATTTACCAATTTTTGTGTTGGTTGAAAAGAGCTAGCTAAATTGTCTTGAGGGATTTCCTCAATTTGATCTAAATGTTTTAGTTTTTGAGTTTTTAAAGTAACAAGAGGTTCTTGATGATTGAATATTGTATGTTCTATGTCAAATGAAACACTTTGTAAGTTCTCTTGTGACTTTAACTATTCATTTAGATTACCTTGATCCACTATGGTAATGTCCTCATCCAATATTTGTTGCATACTTTCAACTACATTTCCTTGTTCTTTCAAAGCATCATTGTGAATTGAAGTGGCAACTAGGGAGTCAGTTAAGTCTATGATAAGTTGATCTACATATCATTGACTTATTATCTTGATATTATCTAGAATATCTAGATTTGTGGGTTTCGACTCTATTTGTATTTCTTTTCCTTTCTTAGAGGAAGAAGGTATGTCTATTCATGAAAAAACTTTCTCTTGCCATCATTATTATCCTTATCTAACTAAGGTATTCAATTTTTCTATAGGAAAGTTAGAAGGTAGTTTGGCACTTGATTCTATCAATCTAAGAAGGGCTTCATATTAATCTTTTTGGGGTTAATACTCATTGTAATAATCTTTGGATCCTACTATTATGGGGATGTCATAAAAAATAATGGGGTTATCTTGACCATCATAAAATATCTCATCTTCATAACTAAGAGAATAAGAGGCCCCACTATGAGTGGACCTTTGAGTCATGTCTAAAATATTTGTTCTTTGTGTTGAGTAACTTTAGACTAATGCTTGGAAACCATACAAAGTATGCTTTGGCTCTCTTTTAAACAAATAACCAAGGTACCAATGAGACTATAAGGGAGGGTGGTTTAAAACCATGCATAATTTAGAATATTTGGTTCATGAGTTTACTCAAATTTTGGTAAAGTTGAAATTGAATAGATCAAAAGAGGGTAAGGTAACTCAAAGACCTAAGGTGAAAACTAGTATGCCAAAGCCTAGATCTTTGTGATACACCCATACTGTAAAAGTTAGTTTCAACTTTGACAAGTTGACCCTAGAAGTTTAGAGGAAAGCTTTTTGGATTATGAAGAAGATAAAATGGACTAAGAAACTCAATATGCTAAACCATACATGAATCACTAAGTATAAATCTAGGACTAACTAGGTAGCACACCATCACCACATGGTTCCAATAGGATAAAATATGTTCTAGGACTCAAAGAATGAGTGATACACAAGATGATTTGATTATAATAAGATGATAATGTGATTGTGAGTATTAATAAACGACCTTCAATCCAAAAGGAAAATTGAACCCGAGTTAGAACAAACTTAGTGCACAAATGGTGAACCCACTTTGACACACCAACCCTTAAAACTCAAAAAGGTTCAATTTTGAATGTGGATTATAAATGAATGATTTAAAAAAATTAGGTAATATATATAGACTCAATTGGGTAGTATGATTGTGATAAAGTGGATGAAATGACACAAAGCTTTTGATAATAATTTGAACAAGGAAAAGATAAATTTTCCAAGTAGACAACGTAACGCCTCCCTTGCTCAAGAAAATTGAAGATAATGTGTGTTGGTTAAGTTCATTGAGTTAATAAGAAGTTTTAGACACAAATAAAGACCAAGTAAGCTAATGAAAAAAAACAAATGTTGTAAGTCTAAATTGATAAGGTATGGTAAAGTGGGGTCTACTAAACTAGTAAGATTTCAACTATTCTAGGGGAATCAATTGAATAATTACTTTCATGTCAAATGATGTAAAATACAAGCATAGAAATTGGGTGAATGTGGTATTGAATAGTTATAAAAAGGTCTAGTCTTTTTTATAACCACTAAATCCTATTATTTTCTCAGTGTAGTGTGATGTCTAAATGTAGATACATCCTATTTGCAACTCCAATTAGAAGCCAAATGAAGTCAATGATGGGAGGTGAAACCTTAGGTCAAAGATTCCCTAAAGAACGTGTGGGAGGTAATGACATCCCCATCACAAGCCAATTTTGCATTAAAATAAAGAAAGCATAAAATAGAAATACTTTAGGGTTGTTTTCAATATAATCCAAACTTTAATGAGTTTTTGGAGAGTGCTTTAAATGACATTCTTTCTAAGCCTTGGACTAGGATTTTTGTAATAGGAATGACACTTTTGATTACAAGGGTTCCCTAAAGGGGAAAAATGGAAGAGCATACATGTGACATCCCTCTTTTTTCCAAACAAAATCTAACTTAAACAACTAAGTAACTACAAAAAACTTGGAAAGGTGAGTTCATTTTTAAGCCCAAATGGAAAATAAGGTGATGTTCATTTGACCCCTTGGTCTTAGTTGTAAATTTGAAAACTAATGATAAAAACACTTATTTAAGCACCTTATATGTTACTTTAAGTACCAAAATAATGTTCCTAATTCATTTTAAAATATGTAAAATATGTTTTAAAACATGATTTATCAACCTTGAAATCCACTAGTTACTTGTCTACCCTTAAGGCATCACCCTAAAATAAAATATGTTAGATTAGAAACATTTTAAATATATTTTTCAATTTTTTAAAAAAATATATGAAACTTGAATATAAAATAATGTCAAATTCTAAAAAAAAAAATCATCCAAAATGGAGTCTGTATGACCCCAAACCAAGCATTTAAAATGGCCTATTTAGCTCTTAGGTTTATGTTTTTAAGAAAAACACAGTGACCAACATTGGTTATATAACTGATGTTGGTTACACTTACTAACCAATGACTATTATCTAATTGAAACCAGTTATACCAATAGTGACTGATGATGATATGCCAATTGATGATGGTTTTACTAACTGATGATGGTTATTGTGTAGACTCGTGATAAAGAAAAATGACAAAAAAAGTTAGAAAATATAATTGTAAAATTTTTAATGATCCAAAATAAGATTTTAAAGTTGCATAATGATCTTCTTCATGTGTGGGATGCGTCTAGTCCCACCGAGTGTGCCAAGATGTAGAGAGGATTAAAAAGCAAGTTAGTTAAACATTAGTTCATAAATCATGAAAAATACATAAAGAACTAACTAACTAAGCCTCTCTATTCCTATGGGAATTATAAAGGATATCAAGAAATAAATTAAAGAAAGCAAAAATCATATTACCTTCCCAAATGGATTCACCATATCCATGTGGCTCAAAATCATGTTCTCCCTTGATCAAGCATCCTTGTCTTGTCAAGAAAGGTGGAAAACTCCTCTAATGTCTCAAGAACACTCCATAAAACCTAGGCTCATGATTCCAAATCACTAAACTATCCTATCAATGAAGCTTGTAACTAATTTTAATGGTCTATTACAAAGGATTATGGAGACAATTCTAAATAATAACTTTGCATAAATCAAGCTTAAAAGTCACGTCCATAGCCTCTCTATTTATATATTTTTGAGATTGGTTAGGATCAACCATGACCATCCATCTTAAGATTGAGATGTGTGGCCATCGATAATCCTAATATTTGTAATTAAACTCATAAATGTCCTCAAGATAAATAATCATTAAATAGGCATGGGAGGCATTAACTAGGCATGGGTGACCCATAATCTTGATATTTTATGCACTTATGGCTTGATGAATGCCACCCCATAGATGATGTCACTAGGTGATGTAGATATTCAAAATCAATTTCCAATATTAAGATGTTCAAAAATATCTATGGAATTATTAATTAATATCTTAAATTAGATTAATTATCTTAAGTAAGTTTAATCAAGTTTAGTGTAATTCTTTGGAAATTGGTACACAATTAATCAAAATGGTCAAAAAGTCATATTACTAGATCATAATTTGACTAGAGAGAAAATGGAAGGTGATGTTTGATGTGTTAGAGATTTAGTCCCATTTACCATTTAGGATGTTGCTAACACCAAATAACAAAGGTATGTGATGTGTACCATTGAATTAGAAGAAAAGAGTTATCTAGAGCACTAAATGGTGAATTTGTCATTTTGACTCAAAATAATCTGATCAAAGTTAGCTAGCCCATAAAATTAATTACCCTATTTATGGATACTTTGACCTAAACTAGCACTTTTAAGTGACAAGTTTGAACCATTTAGGGTATTTTATGTATTTTGACCTAAAATGTGCATTTGAGTGAAATTCGAGTAAAATTGACAATTTCAACATAAATGATGTTAGGAATTTGATGTCTACACTAGGTAATGCCTCTAATTTATTAATTCTTGTATAATGGCATAAAATTTAACATCATGTGTAGAATAATTATTCATACCTCATTAAGTTTCTCACTAAAATATGATATTGAATTTCCTTCTTGGCTTAACACAACATCAAGTCCCACATGTGAATTATCACACTCAACCTCAGATACTTTTTAAAAATATAGTAATGCTAAAATAGGTTTTCTATCATATTATTATTAAACAAGTCAAAGTTTTTTTATTGCTACTCTTTTCCACACAAATTATTTTTCTCTCATGCAATCTATTATTGGTGCAAGAATACCACTAAATGTTTTAATTTTTTTGCAAAATATCTCTAAGCCATGGAAAATTCTTACCTTTGTGATTATATTTGGAATAGGCCACTCAATAATAATATTTAATTTTTATTCATCCATTCTTAAACCATCTATTGAAACTAAAAATCCCTAAAATACTAACTTTTTTGCATAAAATTGCACTTATTCAAATTTTCATAGGTATTTTCTTTTATTAAAAACTCTAATACCATTATCAAATGCCTTATGTTCTCTTCTTCAGCCTTATTTAACATAAAAATTTCATAAAAATAAACCACCACAAACTTTCCAATGTAATCTCTTAGTATTTTGGTCATCACCCTCATAAATGTGTTGGGTGCCTTAGATAATCCAAATCGCATCACCATCCACTCATATAAGCCATCCCCAATATTGAATGTTATTTTTGATTCATATCCTTAATGAATTTAAATATGATATTAACCACTCCTTAGATCAATATTAGTAAAGTATTTTGCTCCTACCATAACACACATCATATCATCTAAAGGAGATATATGAAATCTATATTTGATGGTAATCTTATTGATTTATTTAATATATAGGAAATATATATTTAATGGTAATATTATTGATTTATCAACTATCCACACACATTATCCACCTTCCATCTTTATTTGGGGTTATAAATTTTGGTTTTGCACATGGACTCATGCTCTCCCTTACTTCACCCTTTCTCACAAATTCAATAACTAGTTTATTCATGTTTTGTTGGACTCATCCTATAGTTGATTGATAGGATAGAGTTAATCCTAGAATTAAATAAATATGGTGTTGAATGTCTCTCTTTGGTGGTAAGAATTTTTTTAACTCATTAGGTATAATATATGCATATTATTTTAACACTTCTACTATTTTTATTGGTATTTGCACTACTTTTATTTCTTCTTTATTTGTTATTAATGCATAATAATAACCTATAATCTTCACATATTTGATAAATTATTTTGTGGACATCATTATTTTAACCTGTCTTTATTATTTAAGATGTATCATAATTACCTTCGTACCACCTTTACAGAAATTATATATTCTCTATGCCATCATTAATTGCTTTTACATCAAATTTCAATGACCTTCCTAATAACATATTACATGCATCCATTGGTATAACCTCACACCATATTTTATCCTTGTAAGTTTTTCCTATATAAAACTTTATTAAGCACCTTTTATCTATTGTAACTTAATTACCTTTCTTTAAACCATGAAATCTGATAAGCACAAGGATGATTTTCACATTGCAAACCTAGTTTCTTAGAAACCATATTTTCATAACTACCACCATCTATAGTTACTTTGTATATATTACCTCTTAAAGCACACCTTATTTGAAAAATATTTTTTCATAGGAATACATCAACACCTTCTTTATTATACACCTTTTCTTTCCTTGGAGCAATCATTTTATCCTCATTATGATATTTTCACCAATATCTATTATTGAAACTTTAATATTTTTATCTTCTATCTCAACCTCAATTAAAATCACTCTTGGGTGATCCTCTTGCTTCCTTTATTATTATTGATAGTGCGGACACTCAAACTCCCTATTCCCTTCTCCATATCTATAATAAACATAAGATGTGTTGATTTGGAAACCACCCTATAAAACCACCATAACCTCATCCTCTCTAAAATTTTCTTCCTCTTTGTTAGTATCAAAACTTTTATCTATTATATTATTGCCTTTCTGCACCATGTGATGATTCTTATCTAGTGGGATTAAACCCACCTCTAGTTTATTGAACCCACCTTGTCCCCTTACTATAGGTTATTGTCCTCTTCTTGTCCCAATTGATATTATAAAATACTATTTATTTTATTTATTTTCTACCTTCAAATCTAATTGATAAGCCTCCTCCATGTAAATTATTCTATACATGCTCAATTAATATTTAATATAAAACACAAAACCATTTACATGCCTTGCAACCATCTATTCTTGTGTTTCATCATGATCCACTCGTATGGAGAGCTTTTAAATCTCATCAATATAATCTTGTATACTATGGTCCTTTTGTCTTAAATTATGGAATCTTTTATATGGGGTTTATGTATAATCCATGAGAAGAAATTTATCCCCTAGCTTCCTCTCCATCTTGATCCACATGTTGATATTCTCTTTTCCTTTTCTCTATATTTATTTATATAGGTGATCCCACCAAATCATTACATCGCCATTTAATTTTAGGCATGCAAAATTTAATTTCTTATAGCCTCTTATAGTTTTCAATTTAAAAAACTTATCCATGCTATTCATCCAATCTATCAAATCTTATAGTTTTGAAATGCTTCCATAATTTGGAAAATCAACCTTGATTCCTTTGTTCCTCCCTTATAAAGCCTTAGCCATAATCTCTTCTATTTATGGTGGATATTATCATTTTTATTCTTGATGAATTTCATATTAATGATGTTTTAAACTCTATTTCATCTTTTATTGGCTTTTGTATTTGATTTAAGACAATTATGGTTAATTATTCCACTTACCTTTATAGCTCTTACATAGTCCTATTCATCTGAGCAATTCTTCCTCATCCTTGTCATCTCACCATTTATTACACCTATTATCAAATCATATAATATTATCCAAAAATATAATTTTCAAAACCCAATAAAAATTCATAAAGATATTACCTCAAACATTTGAATTTCTTTAATACCAGATGATGAAAACATAGACTAGTTAAGGATAATATTAATAGGTATAAACTATAAAATTGCATGAAATAAAACTTATTTAATTATTCTCATTGAATGAATAAAATATTAAAATAAACTATTTAAATAAATCTAAATTCATAATTGGAGTTGACATGCATAAATAAAAAATTTAAATAAATCAAAAGCTACCTAAAGCTAACTAACCCATGCAATTTTTATAAAATCATTATTTTTAGTGACTTTCATATTCTAATGATTTTCAGCCTATTTTTTAAGAGAGTTTTGAATTCAATCTCAGATGGACCTAAAAATATCCACATATCTTATAAACACTAAAATTAACCTAATGGATGAATTTCAACTGAAGTTCATCTTCAGGTATAAAAATATGTTATTTCTTAAAATGAAAAACTCTTGAAAAATTACTAAAATGCATTTTTGAACCCTCAAATGTTCATATATAGCCTATAAAAAGTTATTAAAAAATACATAAATAGATATATCAGGTTATGGTTGAATTAAAAAAATTGAAACGATCATTTTGGCACAAATGAGAGCTCAAACAAAGTTATAGATCAAAAGTTATGGCCTCCATAAGTTTGGCCTCTAGATCAATACCCAAGCATGCATTTATTTCCTTTAACCTAGTTATTTCATCCTTATGCATTACTATATTAAATATGGAGAAAATTTAGATACTATAATCTTATTATATAGGTCATCTCATTATTTTACACTTGGAAAATACAAATCATGAATCTACCCTTCAATTCTAAACCTTTTTGCTGTTGAAAGTCTTGCATTTGTCATCTCACCATGCCTAATTATTAATATTATGGAATGATCCTATCATTATGATGAACCAAATGACATTTATACTACAAATATATTAAAATATGATTTATATCCTTCATTTTTAGTTAATTACCTTCAATAATTTTTGAACCTGTGAGACACTTGCTTTTTATATAGGGATACTAACATCGATGCTAGTATCTAAATTCCTTATCTAGTCTCGATACCTCAAAAGTCATATAAATTGAAAATATTTTGAAACATATGGTTTAGCCTATTTTTATTATCTAACGCTTACATGTTATATTTTCAAAATATGTGGTATAAATATAAATCAAATCATACTCATTATTCATCTATAAAATACCAATAAAGCAATATTTAATCTCATTCAATCAATTTCCAAACCAAGTTCTACTACCCTATTTATATATTAGTCATATTAAATGTTTTAAGCATTAAAATAACATAATGTGAGTATTATTTTTCAAGTTACAAGCTATATCATTGCATGCCCTTGAATATAACATATTTGACACTTATGCACACACAATCCCACACATAAGGGATAAATGCATATGTCTGAGGCCCTCCTTAGAGTATTTAAATATAGTAAATGCTCATTTTAAAATGGGTATTTTATGTATCCTTTACTTTATGAGTCCACTTACCCATTTTTGGGCAAGGTGACATAACCTAAGGTGAAGAGATAGGGTTTGAGTTATACATAGTCATATAGATCTTATGTGCACAATCCATAGACATCAACATAAAGGTGATAGAAAACCCTAAAAGGTATAGGTGGTCACTTATTAATATATTTAATATTATTTAAATTATATAAGTTTTTATCCATGAATATAAGCATCAATTCAAGTTTCCATAGGTTGATATAAGTGTCTAAGCCTCCATAAAAATATTTCCAAAATCTGACGATAGGATCTTGAGTATCAATCTACCTATTTCCATATTAAAAAATTAAAATCCACATAAAAATATAACAAATAGATAGGTATTATCTCATTTTTTTTTAAATCATCATAATTCAATTTTAATTATACTTAACATATTCAATATATTTTTTGATTCAGTATACCATCTTATCTAAATTAATTTAATTAGCTTGCTTTAGAATAATTTTATTCATCCATTTGATTAGGATATTCTACCCATTTAATCCTCAAAAGCTTATAAAATTTGTTAAAAAATATATATAGATTTCATGACCATCATATATGCACATGGGAGCTAATGTAAGTTAAATGCATTTTCCATTTGATTGATCCAAGTGACTAGATCCTTATCGTCAAACTTACTCACTTCAAATTTTTGTAGCATATTACATGAAACTATATTTAAACTTGGATTTTTCTTATTGGGATAATTTTAGTGTCCTAATTTATAATCATTATATGGTGGTGTTATTTTTTATATAAGCCAAGATATTTTCCATTATTGCATTAATGTTTCTCATAGTTCCCTTTATTTCATCCATGTCATATTTGAGCACATATAGACCTTATATTTTATCCATGATTTGTAAATATAATTGGATTTAGGTAAAAAAAATGATAGACCCCTATATAAGAATTTTTAGACTCCAATTTTTCCTTGCTAAGAAATTTTTCTAGGGTAACTTTCCATTTTCCATGACCTGTAGCATTTGGACTAGCCATGCATGAATGCGAGGGAGTATGGATTTGAAATTTATGGTTAGGATCTAGGTTTTGGGTTTTAAGGTCCATAATATTTTCCATATTATTAAACCATGTGATCATATTGTGAATATGAATCCAATGATTTTTATTTTTCATAAGGGTATGAAAAAATCATATTTAAAAACAAAACCTTAAATAATACTGTGTTGATGGGAAAAATAAATTTCTTCTGGATTTAATTTTTTTTATATTTAATATAAAAGGATAATTTATATTCTATATATAAATACATGATGTATTATAACCTTTCCTACATTAAAGTTTAAATAACACTTGTAATGAAATGAACTAGATAAACCAAGCGAATTCACAAAAGTAGATGTAAATATAAGTATTTATTATTATTATTATTATAGGGTAAAATTAGGTTTTTTAAATTATACAAAATATTTTACAATATAATAATAGTAAATAAAATAATATATGAAAAAATCCTAAGTTAACAAACACACAAATACAAAAACAAAGCCCAATCTAACAAAAAGCTACAAGCAAATAGTAGTAGCATAAAACTAACAAATAACAAACAATAAAGAGATACAAGTAAATTTAAGACTAAGAATAAAATAATTCATTCAATTTCTAATCTAATTACCATTCTTCATTTAAAAAATTTAGTTGATCTTCTACCATGACTAGACCCATGTCCTTATCTTCAACCTTTTTTCCTTTCCTCTAGCTCTTAATTAGTTTACTTCATCCTTCCTCTTCAGTAATATTTTTCATTTTCATTATACCTTCATGAAGAATTAATATACTATTAAAACAATTTATTATGGTTTTTATATTTAATGAAATGACATTTTCTAGATTTTCATTAAGATATTTTTGGTCCCTTTCCATCTGTCCCATTTTTTCTTTAATTTGTTCATATCCTCTGTAGGTTCACACATGTTACCTATTAAGGTCCATTTTTATTTTTTAAATGAATAATTTAATTGAGGATTGGGTTATTTTCCATTTAGCTAATGATGAAATATTTTTATTTTAATCCTCATTCTCTCATTCTCAACCATAAACCAATTTGAGGATATTATGTTGTAGGTGATAATCCTTCTCAAGAAGCTCAATTTTATTATAAATATTATCAATAATTATTTTTTCTTCCTTACCCCTAGGAAATTTATATTTTTCATGATTTTTTTAATCTACATTTCCCCATATATATATTTTTAACTCCCTATCAACAATATATTTGGTGAATAGCTAGGCATACTTATTCTCTTAAAAATTGATAGTTTCATAGGGATATTGTATTCTATCTCCTTCCAAGAAATAATTAATCTTCATATCACCTTTATTATTATTATAAATATAGAATATTAGGGGGTATTTTCCCTTTTTTTTTTTTTAACTTATCATCTTTGAACTTCACATCAAGACACTCTTTGTTCACCCTCATAGTCCCTCCTACCTATAACTCCATTACTAAGGTGTCCTTTTTTCTGGGCCATTTTGATAACTAAAAATTTAATAATTTGAATGAACTTCCATAAATTTTTCATGACTACATCTTAGGATCCTATACCAGATGATCCCTAATCTAGTTAAGTAATCTTTAGGATAGGCATAGACTTATAAAAATGAAATTTGACTTCTTGAAATAAAATAAGGATGAGACCTAAGTGTAGGAAAAGCTCTATTTTATATATTTCAACATCAATAAATAAATTTTTAACGTACATCATAATATAAAATGAATACTCACATATTTATTATGTCTGAAATGATATGAAAAAACACATTTGAATATCCCCTTGAGTGTAATGTAATTCATAATTTTAAGTGTCACTTCATCCCAAGGCCTTGAAATAGAGTTATCTAAGATATCCAACCTGAATTTTTCTCAAGGTCTCCCTCTAAAAAACTCTTTGATTCTTTCCTCCCTCTTCCTCTTATATTTATACAATTCCATCCCTTTAGTTTTCATTCTAGTTTTTATTGTTATGTTGAATTTATACACCTTGAAGGTAAATACTATTCTTGTGAATTTTATAACTTTATAGGATTTAGAAAATTCCCATAAAATCATAATAACATGCCCCTTTATTATATACATTAACTCTTTCACTCCTTTTTGTAAATTATACCACACAAGTGAATTATTTCTAACTCCCTCTCATGAGGAGGTTTATTTTATCACATATTTCCTCCCATTGTGAATATGGATTACTCTCCCTAAAGGAAAAATTTCCTCTCTAATATAAAATACATAACTCCCTCTTTGATTCTTTAACTTATAAGGATTTAAATCCTTCTTCAAAACCTATTTCAATATATGATTAAAACATAAATGTGACTAGTTAGAAAGATCATTTTTAGAAACAATATATCATAAGTGTAAACATTAAGATCATATTAAAAATAATATATTGTAATAATAAGATAAAATCAATCACATCCATGTGAATAATTTACAATTAATCGGAATAATTAAAAATTAAGACTGAGTCACTTTGCTGGTAAAATGTCCATAACCATGTAATACGAATAGAATTCATAATGTGATGATCAAGTAATAACCACTACCTCATATAGATACCTTAATTATGCCATGGTTACTCCATAGGTCAACCCTCCTAACAATATGAGAACATATAAAAAAAATATGATATGATAAGATTAAAGGTAATAATGTCACAAATTGGCCACACACATCCATAGACATGTTATAAGTTAAGGTCATAGAAATTATATTGTTAGAAAGTTCATAAATATAATATTTACACATTGATCCACATGTAATTATTCAATTTCTCCATCCTAAATTGTGGCATTTGAAGTGGCATTTTAAATTCAATAGTAAATTTTAACATGGATGGCTTAGGATTTGGTGTTGTGTCATGGGGTTTAAATAAAATGGGCTAGAAAGAACCCATTTTGTTTAAACCCATTTAAAATCTATTTCTACCACTTTTTAATTTTAAAATTTACATAATTTGATAAATTTAGTTCTATCTAGCATCAATCTATAAAACCAAAAAATAATAATTTTATTTATATGCAATATTTAAACTATATATAAATACTTATTATATACTAATATATATATCTATATACATATATATACATATATACATATATATACATATATATATATACATATATATATATATATATACATATATATACATATATACATATATACATATATATATACACATATATATACATATATACATATATATATATACATATATATATATACATATACATATATATATATATACATATATATATATATACATATATATATACATATATATATACATATATATATACATATATATATACATATATATATACATATATATATACATATATATATATATATATATATATATATATATATATATACATATATATATATATATATATATATAAGCCATGTGCATGCATAAAGCCAAAAACAAAACAAAAAAAGGTGTAATAAAAACTTTAAATAGTTTACATAATAAACATGTAAATTTGTGGATTAATGGAGGAAAAAATTCAATGGATGATTTAATCAAATCTTAAATATACATATATATGACGCTTAATACAATGTGAATCAGATAGGTATAATTTTGTGTTGCTGAAAAGTTAAGAGAATGATATGGAAAGTAGAAAAAATAGATATCCAGAGGGAAATAAAATTTTCCTACCCAAAATGATGCTAAAATAAATTGAACTGAGACATAAACTATTTAATAAGAAAGAAAGGAGGTTGTATATATGAGATTGAATGTTGAATTTATTCAAATTATCCATGTTAATGATGAAATACCTAGATATGTATAGTCAAGATAATGTATGTATAGATTAGTTTAGAAGGGTAAAATGTGTAAGGAAAATTATAAATTTTTTGATAATTTTACATAATTTTTTAATAATTTTGATTAATAAGTTACATATACATATACACATGTCTTAGTAAATGTGGAACTATGTAACCATAATTAGTTATTTCAAAGGTACATAATTTTACTTGAATTAAATTATATTAAATAAAATTTAATTTGAAACTAATCTAAAAACATAACCACTAGAAATATCTACCATATGTTTTTGTCTCATCTTTATGTGATCTTGGTGATTAAAAAGTGGTGAACATAATGGGGTACATTAAAAGGATTTAAATATCAATACTAACAAAATCAATTTTGAAACATTATAAACATGATTCATTAAATCCTCAATTTAAAAATTAGCATAGCCTGAAAGTTATAAATTAACAAACTTAATATCTAATACTCAAATTGGGTGAAATTGATCTATTGTTCATAGAGTGGAGTAGAACTTGTGTAATCCTTTTAATTTTTGAGATATGTGTCTACTTAAACTATTGTTGTTTATTTTATTTCTCCACTTATTTTAACATTTTTACAAGGATATTTGTATATTTAGAGTTATAGTTAAGGTTTTTCATCTCCATTATTTTTACTTTTCATTCTACCCAATATTTTTATTTTATTTATAATTCCTAAATTTTGGATCCTTCATTGGAAATGGATATTCTTGTACAAACTCACATGTTTTTGATTTAATCATAATATGTTGCAGTGAAACAAATACTTAGTAGACTTTTTTTATGGAAATGGGTGGGGGTTGATATTCTTGTACCTATGATGTAAAAATATGTCTTAGATCTTATTTATGTTACATACATATATTCTTTAATTCATTTTCAATGATACTATCTATAACTTTAGAGTTAGAATCTGTAACTTTATTTAACTCTAACTTCTATAATGCAATAATATATCCTTTTCTTGTTTATATTTCACATATCCCTTCTAGATCATTTAAATTATTTACACATGTTTATTAACATGTTTTTCAAGGTTAAATAGGGTAGGGCATTCACCATATCCTTAATTATTTTCAAAAATTTAAAAATATGAATGAGCATAAAATTAACATAGTGGCATGAATACATGTATCTCCAATATCAAGTCACACATGCCAAAAAAAATCTTTGATTTGTGTTTGTGTAGAGTTTCCTTAGATCATTCTTTGCCAATGTAATTGATTTCTACGAATTTCCTTTAAAAACTTTGTATTAGTTGTATATATCCCTTATCCCCTTCATAATAGGTGGTCTACTTTTAGATCTAAAAATTTCAAAATATTCTTATCTTAATATATATATGTACCTAGATACATAAAAATATATGTCATGCCTCTTATATATGTTATGTACATATTATTTAAGTTCAATTTTCAATGATACTTCACATATCTCTTAAATATTACATGATTTGTCAATTCCTCTTTTGCATGGTATCTCCATGGTCTCTTTTTTTTAATGTTTTGAGTTAATTCCATGATTAAACCACATGACTTATTCTTAAATTTTTATCTTAAACATAAGACGTAATTTAATTTTCATTAATTTTAATGAATTTAATTTCTTACAATTATTTAAGAATGAATACATACAATCATACATACATACATACATACATACATACATACATATGTACATATAATTGCCAATATTGATATGACTGAAGAAAATATAGAGTAATTTTTGGTAATATCAATGTGATTAATGACCACCAATGTGCCATGTATAATAAATCAAATATATATTATTTGTAAACTATGGAAAAACTTCTTAATAAAAAATACATCTAATAAATATGGATATTGGGAAATTATAAAAATATGCTCAAATTATGATACAAAATCAAAGGACAATCTATAGCTAATCTAACCACATATTTATATTCTAATTTAAATGTTTGAATGTGATTGGTTGTGCTCAATTTTTAATTTATATTACAAATCATGATGGGATGAAAGATTATCTAGAGGTATTGAAAGTGGATTTATAATTAAAAAAGATACAAACCGTTAGAGAAGTAGTGGTGAATTTATCTAAAGGGTTAGATTTGGTGGGTAAAATAACTTACTTGTTGATAATAATATCTCATGTAGATTGATGTTGAATTCAATTGTAAGTGGAAATAAATAAAAATGTTGACATGTCAGTGCTCTTTCAAATGTGTTATGTGTTTATAGAAAATAATTACTAGAAATGGGAAGAAGAGAAGGGTCCTAGATGATAAGTTTAAAAATTATTGCACTAGATTCAAATTGTAACTAGTTTATGTTCTTATATAAAATTATCTATCTTAGGTTTCATAAACTTATTTGAATTTAAATAAATCCATTAATTTTTTTAAAATTTAAATATTGGACTCACCCAAATTTTTAAATAAATAAGTAAAAATTATTTTAAAAGAGCCCATGTATTTTATGGAATGAGCTAGGAAAAATCCATGTGAAAGAAAATGGAGCCCACCATGAATTCAATATTATAAATAAATATCATTTTATTATAAAATTAATAGAGAAGTGTCTAAATTAAAATAATATTAGGCCAAGTATATAGATGTTTCAACCTTTTAGGACTTAGATGAATGTAAATCCTATTTTATTAAAAATTTGAGTATAGTAAGTCAAGTTATAAATATGCAATAAATACAACCATTGATTTGTTAAAAAATTGACTAAATTTAACCTTTAAAAAAATAGAAATAAATAATTCAAATAATAACTTATTTGTAAAATGACTAAGATGGATGATCAAGAGGCTAAAAATAAGGTAGGGGCTAGTCTGAATGTCACAAATAGGATTTAGGTGTTAAAATCCCTTCTAAATAATAATAGCACCCTAATTGGATAGTAGATCCATGTGGTGTTAGTTTCCCTAATTTGGTGGTAGTGTCCTCTATACATGACTATTTTGAGCTTATGGGTGCACCTATGTTTGGATATGTAATGCTTGTTACTGCATGCATAAGTTCTAAAATCTTGTAGATGGCCTATTTTGACTAATTTTATGAGAAAAACCTAATCCTCCATGTTTCTAGGGCATCAAATTGATATAATATAAAAAGGGTGTTTGTTAGTGGGGTAGGATGGACATAATCAACACCTTTGATGTGATGAGAGTTGCTTACATACCAATACTTCGAATAGGGATCAAAACCAATGTAGTTCTCCCCATCTAAGTGCTATTGAAAATTCAAGTGAATCTAGTAAAATTGTTCAATTTAATGAATTAAATGTGATTGAGAATAGAAATATAAGTAATTTGAGCTTAATAATGCTATATATGGTAGTATGCATAAGTAAGAAAAATAAGGAATGATAACCTTAATTATGCATAATTTATTTTGAGTTTACATATGTAATTTGCATCTAATTTTCATCTAGTGGTTAGAGGGATAAAATTATTGTATATATACTATTATGGTGATTGTGTAGGAGATAAAAGAGGTCTAGGCTAAACCTAAGAGGTTTAATATTTGAAAATATATCTATTTATAAAAAAAGGAGGGAAACGACAATAGTGATAATATTGGGACACTAATGCCATTTGACATTACTATCCCTATTATGGCACTAGTGTCTACGTGGAAAAACCTAAGGAAAAAAGGCTAGGATGTAAGTGTAAGGGTCTAGGACTACTTTAGGGATGATTAAGGACAACTATGGCCTACACGAAGGCTAGATTAGTGTGAAAATAGGCTCCAAGATAGGTATAGGGCTAAGTTATGGATATGTGGTCTCAAGTAGCACTCTTAGCACTCAAGTGTCACTTTTAGGTGATTATATCCCCCATTTATTTTAGAAATGAAACAAAGTGAAATGAACAAGACAAAGGAAAAAAATCATACCTAGACTTACCTAAGAGTTGAAGCCCATGAGTCTAGATATGATTATGTGAAGCATGATCCATTTCATGTCTTGCAAGTGAAATGTGCATAGATCAATCCTTACTTAAGAGATACCAAAATCAATGAAAAATGAGTAAAGAACTAAGTAAAACTAAGTAAAGGGAAAAGAGAGAGGAAAGGAATGAATACACCTCACTAGGTATGTAAACTAATGCATAACCCTGGTGATAACCTATATGTGTGTGTATATATAATGGAGAAAATTAGAGTTGCATAGAGAGACAAACACACAAGTGATAATAAAATTCAATAATATTAAAATATGCACTATATTTTATTTCATATAGGACATTAAAAATATATAGTAAAACTCTTTTCTATAATTGGGGAGATCATATCTTCACCATAATCTCCATAAATATCTCACATTCTTCCAATAACCCAATCTAACAACCAACTAACTAAAACAAATCACCCTGTATATTATTGTTATGCATAACAACAACAACAACAACAACAACAACAACAACAACAACAACAATAATAATAATAATAATAATAATAATAATAATAATAATAATAATAATACTAATAATATACCAAAAAACTATTAATGTATTATTGTTTATCTAACAATAACTATGTTATTACAAATTAATAATATGAACACACCTCAACATTTACCTCCTTGTGAACATTATTAACCCCTAGTATACACCCCATTAATGTGAACATGGGGAGAATATACATGTTCAAGAATTAGCCTGAATAGAATCGTATGCTAATGCATACTTTTAGGTCTACATACTACTATATGAATCTTTTTGTCTGGATCTTGATGCACATGACCACTACTATGCAAAGAATGCATACTGCATTTACTCTATGTGAACATAACATATGTTTCACTAGCTAATCATCTTCATAAATAAGGCAATCAAAGGATCTTTATAGTTAGAGTATTTTTGTAGTTAGTTTCCCTCTTATACAACTATTTCCAAATTCCATTATATCTACTCTCTTTTTTCTCCAAATATCAAATGATTTCCAAACAAATAGGGGAATAAAAACATACACAAAAATAGAAAATGAAATATCACGAGGAATAAATCCTCATTATCATCTTATGCAGCCTATGTTAATGTTTTTTCCACCCAAACAAAAATAGCATAGACAATATCCACTACCACTGAAGAACTATCCTTAGCATTAGATAAATTGGTGTAAATCACACCACACAAAAGTAACCAAATCATCTGGGCCCAAACTTTGGTGATTGATGAGAGGCTTTGGAACCTCAAGCTTCCATTTTCTCTATCCTCTAATATATGGCACTACTTACTTAATCGATAAGATTTTGAAGCTCATGTCATTTTTGATGATAAGACTCCCCTACACATAATTGATGCTTTTAACTTAGGTTGTTAGGTTTGCTAAAAATGTATCCTTTACATAGATGGATTTTTCAACTTAATAATATGACTCAATATACATTATTGATTCAAAAAAGACTTTTTGGCTCTTTTTGATGAAACATGACTAATTTTTGACACTTTGAGAAATGACTCTAAACACTAAAAATGACCAAAATGACATAAAATCTACTATATTAGACTTGAAAAAAAATGACCTAAAAATAATTTAACTTTTAACTTTGAGATACAACATTCACTAATGACACTTTTGAAAAAAATAAGACAATAGATCTCTAATATTAAAAAAAATTATAAACCTAGACCTTTCGGCACTTTATCAAAGACTTTAAGAATTTTAATAACTAAAAGACTCTCTTTAGAAACAATATTGAAATTGACAAAACTATTAAAAACAAACCATGGGAAAATAAGGACACAAAATAAAATATAATAAAAATTTCCAAAGCCAATGATCGACTTCAACACGATTACCAAGATAAAAAATAGAATTCTAATAATTTCTCCATTTGTATTTCACCAATTCTGACAAAGTAGATGAATCTTTGATAGGTGTGGAAGAGATCAGACACTTTTTTAGTACATTAAGTATATATGGATAAATTAGGAAATGAAAAGGTAGTTTGAGAACATAAGTGAATGTGCAAAAAACTAATAGATTTGGTGACGACTACACATTTGGAGAGATCATCTAAGTATGGTGCATGCAAATAAGTATACAAGTCTAAAGAATACCAATGCAATATTATCCATGAAATGTTAGAATGTAGCTACTATTTATTGATAGGCCTAGTAAAATTAGATCCAATAAATGTCCTTAATAACTAAATAAGTCTAGATCTATACATTAATGAAATGATGATGCTCCCAAACTAAACAAAACTCAATACATCAAATGTAAAATAAGAAATCCAAATGTTGGATCGAAGCTGATACAAATGGATGATGAAATATCAATTGATACATGAGTAGATAAAAAAAGACCACTTTAGCAATGTATCCAAAAAACCATTCAGATAAACACCATTGTTGGATAGTTTTAAGAGAAAAACTATAGGTTTTTGAGGCATTAGATCAAGAATAAATGTTGAAATGGAGGTGGAAGAATACGTGAAAAAATCACAAATATCAGATCTAAGCAGTAGATGGTGAGGAATTTTAAGGAGTAAGAAATGCGTAGCCAAGTTAAACAACAAGGATTTCACTCTGGTTAAATCTAATGTGCAGGCCAAAATTGAGAGAAGCATGGAGTTCAATACCAATGCTTAATCAAGCCATCATAATGGAACATTAATAAACTAATTAAATTTTTGGGATTAAATCTATGCTAAAACCATAAAGCTATGGAAGATACTCTTCACATAATATTTTTACCATATATAGGGGAAATGCAGATCAAATACCACTACCCATATAAAACTTCATAACTTCATTATAGGCACAAAACCAATACAACTCTAATACAAAATAATGGAGAAAACTAGAGTTTCATAGAGAGCCAAACACATAGGTGACAATAAAAGTTAATAATATTAAACTACGCACTATATTTTATTTCATATGAGACATTACAAATATATAGGAAAACTCTTTCCTATAATTGGGGAGATCATATCTCCACTACAATCTCCACAAATCTCTCTCATCCTTATAATAACTCAATCTAACAACCAACTAACTAAAACAAATCACCCCATATATTATTTTTATGCATACTAACAATAATATACCAAACAACTATTAACATATTATTATTTATCCAATAATAATTATGTTATTACAAATTAATAATGTGAACACACGTCAACAATATAATGATTAATCAATGAATAACTTGGACTAAGTTGATGGATTACTCAATCCTCATGTGTGGGTGGCTCAAGAACTCAATCTAGTTTTGACTATATCATTACCCACCCCTACTTAGTGGATCATGACCTATGAATAGCTTGGATTAGACTGATTGTGTGTCCAATACTCTCATACAGGTGGCTCAATAAATCAAGTAGACTATGAATCCATCATTTCCTACCCATGTGTAGTATATTCATCTAAAATTGAAACTACGTGATGAAACTAGAAATGTCTAAGTGGAGATATCTAACTAAAAATGTTAGTGCTATAGCAATTTGGGTATATCAAGTGGCTTTAGACAACTTAGGAATGCCAACCACTATAGTTGGAGTAAGGCATGAAATTGGTGTGTAACCTAGAATATGATGTCTATTTTATATAGTGTAGAGAATGACATGGATTTTTTCATTCCATATAATCAATTAGTGTGTAAGTGAGAAAATGGAAATAATGTGCCACTCACATGCCCCCAAATCTAATATCTAAGAATATGGATTCTAGACTAAGTTGTAATAATATATAATTTATCTAAACTAAAAATGGGAATGGTCATACCATGCATGATGCCCCAAATTTGAGAAAATTGGTATGAACTTGAGCTAAACTAAGCAAAACTAACAAATCTATAACTAAACCTATGTAAACCTAGACTATACCTACTATACTTTTCTAACCAATTTAGAATTTTTTAAAACTAAGGCTAATGAATAGTATTTCCATATCTTGTATAGTAGTGCCATGTAGTTCTAGTGTCCCAATTTGGGTAATAATGTCTATTTTCTCTTATTTATATGCAACTGTACTGATCTCTATGTCACTATTTTTTCACTCTGTTTATTTGAGTCTAATTTTTTTACTATGAGCTTGTGTGATGAAAAATATACTATAAGTGAATTATTGGAGCTTGATCTCTTTGAAAAACCCTTATGAATGCCCCTTATTTTAGGGAATTTGTTGACCTATGCAATAACTAACCTCAAAATTAAATGCTTTGCAAGATGTGTGTAAATTGGAGCATATATAATATATGTGTAATAATCTAATATAATGTGCATACATAACATTAGAATGTAAGATAATCTGAGCATAAGTTTTTAATATGTGATATATGTTATATCTAGCATTCACAAGGCTATCATGGTAGATATAAAAACATGTGAAAAAACAAATCTAAGTAATGACTGAGTAACTTCCTATGGGGATGGGTTATGATGTCCATCACAACACCCAAGTAGGAAGTGGAAATACATGAGGTCCCTTAAAAAATATAAAACTAAAGTGTGTAATAAGTAAGAGACAAGCATCATAGCCATGATTCATACAATAAAGTATACATACAACACACATAAGGCATGCAAAGTAGGCCAAGGGGCCATAATACAAGGGATATGGGCACATGTCACTAAATTTGAGAAAGAAAGACATATAAAGACATGTTCAAATGTCCATACACACAAACAAAAATCAATTTGGCTTAGAGCCACATATAAGGACATGTTTAAATTTCCTCATACATAATCAATAAAAGCACACAAAAGGACATGGTCACATGTCTAAATCATACATACTATGAAAAGAAGTGGTGTAGAGCCAAATAGCAATGGCATATTCAAATGAACTCAAATAGAAGAAAAATAGAGATACAATCAATTATAAACTAGGTTTTGGAGACTTAGATTACACTCTAGCTAAGTAATGGATTGTTCAAGTCATCTACTTATATCTAGTCTAACATGGGAATGGCCTTAGGTTGTGGGTCACCTAATCTTGGGTTAGACCTCTAGGATTTTTAATTAGACTATCTCCTTTGATGCATCACTTATCTCATTACACTTAAACCTACTCATTATTAGGGTGAAAAGGGGGAAAAATAAATTAAAGGGAAAAACCTAAGCTACTATTGGTGATGCACTTGGAATAATTATTCATACACTCTTACTTGAGATTTTAAAACACTAATGCAATAGAACAAATGACTAGATATACAAATCCAAAGTCTATTATGCATCAATGTTTCATGTAGAGGTTCACCAAGTGATCAAAACCTGAGGGAAGTGGTGGAGAGGCCTAATTCAAGGCACTAACCAATCAATTTATCCATATGATAGCTTCAATCAAATGACATTAAACACTAAACATGACTTTCATAACAAGATAAAATACCAAATAGATGAGATTATGACTTGATAAGGGAGAAAGCTCTACCACATATGCAAATAAAATGACATGAACACACTAGATACACATAATTAAATCTTAACATAGTCTTATATTCATCCCAAGAGGTTACAAAGCTTAATCTTGGCAAAGTCTAGTCATGCCCAATAGAGGGATCCATTTCAAGTCTTAAAATCTAGTATTTATAGCACAAGGGAATGATAGAGATGGGAACATGCATAATATAATGGATAAGGAGTCATAAAAAATCAAGAAAACAACCATACCAACTCCTTGAGCTCCTCATGCATCAATGTCACTAGGACTATGCCATATTCCACTTGAATTTATTATGAGGAAAAAATCCTTGTATCTTTGGACCTGATAGAGTCGTGACCATATCCATTTTGAACAACTATAGGTACCACTTATCAAGGATTTGGCTATGTTAAATATGAGACACTTATTAATAACCATTTATATCTACCCCTACTTTAATATCTAAGCATAGGCCTTACTATAGGTTGAAAACCAATCTCATTTTTTGGTTTTCATATATCTATAACATTGATGGAAAACCTATAGGCCACATAGCTTCTTATTTTGCCTCTAAACCTTGTGGAAATTGATGAGTCGTTATCTACACAGGTCTTCTTTAAAGAGTAATGATCACAGTCATGAAACAATTATACAACCTCAAAAGATGGGATTTATAAGCTCTAAAAATTTGAAAAAAAAATTGAGACTATGATTTAATGGAAATGGAGATTCATAATTAACTATCCTAACTATATGACTGTATTTACTTAAGGATGCTTGACTAAGCTCTAATGGTGACATATGCCCTTTGAAACATTTCTCTAGTTTTACCTAGGTCACATGTTTGACGTCTAATCAAAGTCTCATATATTCAAATTTTAATATTGACCATTGATCTTAATTTGAGTCTTCTCAAATTGTGCCATCTATCAGCTCTTCATTCATCCTATAGGATCCTGTAATCAACTCTTTGACTTATTGACCTCACATGCACTATAGATCTCTCTTGGTATGAATGAGTGTGAGCCATATATATTTTTACAACCTAATATAGTTGAGATAATTTTCACCTTCTCATTTTCCTTCAAGATTCACTAAATTATTGACTCATCACTCACCATTATATTTTATTGGTATGATTGCACATGCACCATTGATCTTCGATGCATGATCAAATATACTCTATTAGATATTTAGGACCCACTATAATCTATTAGATCATTGATTTACATTATATTTGATCTTAGATCCTAATATTTAAACACTTATTATCTTTGTGGTCAGCCTTACAACATTTGAATTTAAACATCTATTTCATGAAGCTTAAACTTAACATCTACGTGCATGTTTCACTATGAAAGTTCAACTTTAAAGGCTTATGTCTTGAGATAAAAAGTTCATCAAAACTCCAAATTTATAGATCATGATATAGGCATGAAGAGATTAATATCCATGAAATATTTTGGTTTGAGAGGCTCCCTAAGTGTATTTATTAAATGTGTAATTAGATTGACCTATTTATTTCTACATGACATGTTGATGATGGTCTGGCTCTTCTATGCTTATAAAAGATCTTTCAAGGCTCAAAATGAGTTTCAGAGACCTAGGGCAACTTGTTCCATGATTTTAACTACATTGATCACCATAAGAACAAGGTTCCTCAAAATTTGACAAACTACTCTTCAAGTTTACTTAAAGTGTTTCAAAATCTTTTTAAGTAATATGAGATCTTTGGACCACTCATTCCATCCAAAACTCTACTCAGCTTATTCCTCTAGGTAGAAGCTTTATATGTAAGAAAAAATTGGCCAGCATCTTTGGTGACTCATAGGGAAGCATGTCCTCTATTCTTGAAAACCCAAAATAGTTACCTTGTTTGATCCATTAGGCATGGACTCTCCTCTCTAGTTCAACATATTGATCTAAAGCTAGAAACTAGCTACCAACCTCTAGATAACCCCTCTTAAAATAAATAAGGGCCAAAAGGGACAAAAAAACATATATTTCCCAAGGAACTTATTAAAGTGAAACATATAATAGAATGGAAAATAACCTAAGCAAATTAAGGACAACTAACCTAAGGAAAAGGGGAAACAAGACAAACAAAAGGGAAATATACTATTACTTGTGCTAATCATTTATTAGAACAAAAAAAACCTAGAACATTTAACCTGAATAAAGATGTTTTCCTCCAAGATTAAATGGAAAGATGGATTGTCCATCTTGGAACTTTGGAATATGTCTACAATCTCTTGATGGCCTCTTCTTGCATATTGGAATAATTAGATGTGCATGACCTATTGATGAGGTAGATGGGCCTCCATCTTCCATTTTGAGTTGCATGGATTTAAGATGTGGATTCAAGACCCAAAAATCTTCTTCCCATATTCCTTTATATTAAAATAATTCTTCCAACTCTTCTTCATTCATTGGCTACCAATAATCTAAGGTATCTTCCATTGTGACTTTATTCTTCTCCTCATGAACAAGTGACTTGTCAAGGTATTTATGATTGACCTCTTGTATCTCTTTAGGCATGCTAGACAAAAAGAACTCTTTTTTTGATTTGTGTTTAGTAGAAATGATCTAAGGTATTATATCAACAAACACTTGTTCATTCTTCTCATCTTCATGCACTTACTCTTCTTGTGAGCCAACTTTAGTAGTTGATTGGTCTTTAAGATCTTCAATGGGAAATGTAAGACCTTTGAATATATTTATATTATTTGAAAATATTATATTCATATATTTCTTCCACAAATTCCCAACATTACCTTTATGCTCATCTTCCTTGGTTGGGATACACTCATCAGTGCTCAATTCTACAAATTCTTGAGAAGCATCTTGATGTGGGATAGCTGGTATGTGATCAAGAGGCTCTTAAAAAATGACCTTATATGACACATATGAAAATTGTTCTTCATGTATCTCATCTTCTACTTATACTTATTCCTCCAACTCATCTTAGCTAACCCTATGGAATAAATTATCATGTTTGTTCCTACTAAGAGGTGTCCCAAGAACCATTTCCTCCTCAAGCTCATCCAAATCATCATCATTAGTTTCAAGTTCAATCTAAATTTAAATGTTTACCTCTTTAAGAATGGGTTCTCTCTCCATAAGTGGTATAGAATATCCTTGGAGTGACTCCAAGAGAGATGAAATATGTACCTCATTCCTTTCATCTAATTTCTTGTCTTCAAAAATCACCACTTCCTCCTTCTTCTGCATATCACTTTGGATGGATCTCCAAGAGGGAAAGGACTTATATTATTGAGGAGGGAGGGGTGGGGATTGAGTAACTTTGGGTTTTCTTGAATACATGATTTGGTTCCAAGATGAAAATTTGGGCTCATGGTTTCCCCGTATAGTGTGCATTGTGGCTTGAGGAATGAGATGAGGTATGTGTAGTTGAGGTGATGTTGCCTTTATAGCTACCAATGTTTGGCATAAATTTTTGTCTATAGCTTTAATTTTCCTAATAAGTGAGGCTTCAAAATTAGACATTGATTTCTCATGATGGATATATCTTTCAACATAAATTTGCATTTCCTCCTGGACTCTCCCTTGGATAGATTTACACGAGGGGAAGGTTGAGAGTAGCTGGGGGGAAATATGATGACCTTGAAACTTATTTGATGAGGGATTATGAGTGGTTCTAGGAATCTCAACATGATGTTAACATGGAGTGAATGAGGGAAGGAAGGATGGGTAATGAGGTGTTTGATATTTTTCATGGGCTACCAATTTATCCTCAATCTTGGAGATGAGTCCATCTATGTCAAGCATGCCACTACTATTTATAGAATAACATCTCTTAATAAAAGACATCCAAATTTATTTTTCCTATTACACTTAAGTTTTAACCCCCCTAATGACATGTTTTAAAATTTACTACCCATACCCCTTCGATGTATTAATGTTTATCATATTATTTTCTTGGTCCAATAGGGATTTTTTAAGGCTATATATAGAATGGCTTGGGGTATGAGTAGGATATTCAATAATGTCATGCAACTATAATGACTAATCAGGAGGGTAACCAAGCTATAGAGGGGGTAGATGAGACTCATAGTAGGTTTGATGGTCTTGGTAATAAGGGGGGTCATCATAAGACTAGGAAGGGGCAATATTATGATGGATTAGAAATTCATAGGGAAGATCAAGGTAGTAGTCCTGCATGTATGATTGATAGAGGTCCTCATACTACTGGTGAAGATCATAGTAAGATGTATATGGATCATTTTTAAACTATTGATAAGGGGGTGAATGATAGGGGTATCCACCATAGTTTTTCATATCAACCTCATATGTTGAATGAAATACAAGAGCTGATTAAAATATTCAATGAGGCATACCTAGGCTAATTACAAATAGAAGTTTTTATTTAGAGTCACCATTAGTTCTAACTTACTTGATTTTAAAATATTATTAGAGGAAAGATACACCAACAATATTTCCACTCTTTTGGATCTTGGTCCCACTGAGTGTGCCAAAACTATTGGAGGCTTAGATTGTACCTTAGCTAAATAAAGGATAGCTTAGGTCCTCTACTCACATCTAGTCTAACATGGGAATGACCTTAGGCTATGGATCACTTAATCTTGGGTCATACCTCTAGGATTTATAATGAGGGTAGCTCCTTTGATGCATTACTTAGCTCATTTACACTAAAACCTACTCATTATTGGGGTGAAAAGGGGGAGAAAGAAATTGAAAGGGAGACCCTAAGATAATATTGGTGATGCACCTAGAATGATTTTTCATCTACTCTTACTTGATATTATAAAAAACTAATGAGATAGAATAAATGATTAGATCTACAACTCCAAAGTCTCTTATGCATCAATGTTTCATGCAGAGGTTCACCAAGTGATTAAAACCTAAGGGAAGTGATGGAGAGGCCTGATTCAAGGCACTAAGCAGTCAATGTATCCACATGATAACTTCAATAAAATGACATTAAACACTAAACATGAACTGTAAAACAAGGCAAACTACCAATTAGGCGAGATTAAGAATTGACAAGGGAAAAATCTTTACCACATATGCAAATTAATTGATATGAACATACTAGATACACATAATGAAATATTAACACAGTCTAATATTCATCCCAAGAGGTTACAAAGCTCAATCTTGGTAGATTCTAGTCATGCCCAAGAGAGGGATCTATTTCAAGGCTTAAAATCCTATATTTATAGTATAAAGGAATGAGTGAGATGGGGAACATGCATGAGATAATGGAGAAGGAGTCATCAATGATCAAGATAATAATTTTAACAACTCTTCAAGATCCCCATGCATAAATGTCACTGGGACTCTATGCCATCTTCCACTTGACTTGTTTATAAAGATAAATTCTTTATATCTTTAGACCTAACAGAGTCATGACCATATCTACTTTGAGTGGCTATAGGTACCTAACTTTTGAGGATATGTCTATGTTGAATATGAGACACTCATTCATAGTCATTCATATCTACCCTTAATTTAATATATAAGCATAAGTCTTAATATAGGTTGAAAACCAATATCATTTATTAATTTTCATATATCTCTAACATCAATGGAAAACCTATAGGCCACATAGCTTCCTATTCTACCTCTGAACCTTTTGGAAGTTGAAGACTCATTATCTACACATATCTTCTTTAAAGAGTAATTGGCGCGCTGTCAATGATACACTGCAAATAGGGCTAAATTTGTCTTCATATACATATGGATTTTCTCGAATCTGTTTCCTCTTCTCAAATTTGTTTCCTCTTCTTGAGGTCCTTAAATGCTAGTTGTGTAATATCTTGTGTAGGGACTATCTTCCACATAGGGATGATATGAATCAGCTTGTTCAGAATGCTGATAACTAGAGGATGGGGCCTCATATCATCTGCTATCTTTCACATAGGTGCAACTAGCACTCCACCATTACAAAAGGTACGCTATCTTCTGTGAGTGAGAAGCACCATGGCCCCACCCATGGATTCTCCATACAATAACCTCACTTTCTTTTTATACTCTTCTTTCTCAGCGATTCTCTTGAAGAAAGTTGCACAATCATTTACAAGCTCCTGGAAGCTTTTCACATAGCCATGCATTCCAGCAGACTTCCCATGCCCTTCATAGTCTATACCAAACACTGCATATCTTGCCTATACAAACCTCTCTCTTGTCTCTCACATGAAAATGCTACACTCCATGCCATAGCCGTGACAGAGAAATACAAGAGCCTTGGCCTCCAGATTTGTAGGTAGCCATCTGCATGTGAAAAGCTTTAATCCTCTAAAATTCACAATGAATTCATCTTCATATTTAAAATCACTAGGTATCTCCCTCCTTCTACTTGTAACCTCATTTAATTCCTCTTTCTACTAGACTCCTCCATGGTAGAGTCGATGTTCTTCCATGGGTTACACAGCCTTTACAAGTAGGCCCTTCACCCTAGTCACACCGTAAACTCTATTAAATGGCTATCGGGCCCCTTCAATGGTGTAAAGCCATTTCCCATAATGAAATAATGCTTCTACTCCCATTTCAGCTCTAATTTTTCCATGGTTTAAACCTTCGACCTTACTTTCTCTATGCACATTCGGATCCTCTCTATTTTATTGCAATGGATCCTTTTACTTAGCCGTGGTCAAAATAAGATAATACAGGCCAAATGGCCTTTGTGACTCCTTTTCTCCCTTCTGGAGATCCTCCTCCTTTTTTTATTCATCCCTCTGTCCTCTTTAATGAACTCTCCTAGGGTAGGCACCAGCTATACTTGTCTTAACTATGCTTAGAAAGTCTTCCTAGAATTTTTCAACAGCTTCAACAGCCTCCTAAAGTGACTCAACAATATCCTTCAATCTGAAGAATCCAACTAATACACACTAATTATGTTTTGACTCACCTTATTCCATATGGTGGTAAGGTGTCATGGCTTATTTTGCCCACAATATCATTTTTTTTAACAAATTACAATTTGAATTACAACTATTGTAAGAAAAGTCATTCAATATACTTGAGATAAAATGAAATATATTATGCACCCGTAGATGCTCCTGCATCAAACTACCATGCTTGAAACTTGTCATGAGCCCTTGCTCATGTATGCTTATTTGCTCTTTTTGCTGCAATTAAAAGCCATCCATTGTTCTCTGCCTCAACTATTTCTTCATATTGATGCACATGTTCCATAGCACCACATTTGATTCTTTTCTTGGACTTCTTGTTCATTCCCGCACATGATGCAAAGTCATTTTCAAAATCATTGGTTTTCTCAAACCAATCTTTCTTCTTTCTTTTGTTTCTCTTTTTCTTCTTGTATTTTCTTCTTCTCATCTCTTTCTCAGCTGCCATCTCCCACTTCCATGCTTCTTCATCTTCATACATGTCTTCTAGATCTTCTTGTTGTTCTTCTTGGTTCAAAAATTTGTCCATTGAACTATGGACTTCATTCATCTCCACAACTTTAATACCTACATACAAAACATTCAAAGCCACCTTAAAATCAAAATCTTTAGGCCATGAAGCCTCTTGGCTGCCTTCACATTCTTGCTCCTTAATCAAAACTGTCTTGACCTCTTTGCTTTGCTCTTGTCTTGTTTCACTCTTCCCAATGGTGTCTTCACCATGGCTTATACCTTCATTCATCTCTCTTGAATGACCAAATAGATCCTCCAACATTCTCAACTCTTTCTTTAGTAAGATCACATCTATCTCACCATCTTTATCAAACTTGGGCTGATCACTCACAAGGATTACTTGTCCTTTACCTCTTATCTCATCTTTTCTTAGCTCTTGCCTCAATTCATTTTCCATCTGATCAATGGTACCACCATGTTGATATGTGCCTCTACACAACTCTTTTGGAGGATTCAACAACTCTTCTATCCTCTTCAACTCTTCACTCAACACAAGCTCATCCAAATCTTCATGTCTTATATCAAACTTAGGACCAAATTGTCTTTCATCCTCTATACATACATTCATCCACTCTATGGTTTCTTCATAGAAGTCAACTTATTCATCAACATCAATATACTTATCAAATATAATTGTAGTATCCTTACCTTGTATCTCCTTGCTCTTTTCAATCTCTGCTTGAAGCCATCTTGTTTGTTCTTTGTTTTCAATGAGGCATTGCTTTGCTGCATACTCTCCCCTTTCCTCATCATCCATCCATTTGGAATTCTCTCTTTGCTGCATATTAGTCCACATAGACAATTTCCATACCTCATTTTCCATAAAAAGATCATTAAAGGATTCAAAAACATCATCATAAACCATTTGTTTATCTTTTACCTCTTTGGTATACCTCTCAAGCATCCTGTCTTCATGGAATGCCTCTTCCATACTTACCATCTCACTTTCATTCTCTTGGTTGCTTGAATCACCTTCAATCCTCTTCCATTGACTTCTTGGTGTTGCTATCTCAACACTCACATCTTCTCTCTTTGCCTTCTTAGGCACCCACATTTGATTCTTTCTCTTATCAATTGACTTCACAAGCCATTTAGGCATCCTGTAACCATGCTCTTTTGACAATACTGAAAAACCAACCTTGTTTGTCTTTTTATTTTCTTGCACACCTACATTCATATTAGGAATATGAGAAAAATCAATCTTATAAGGTAAACTTGCCTGCTTGCTTACTTGTTGCTTGCTTGTGTGCTTCACCATCCACTTAGGCATTATGTATCCATGATTGACTACTTTGTGTGAGGACTTCATCTTCCTCTTGCCTCTTCTAACCTATGTATTAACATCTTCATGCTCACAATAACAATCAAAATCAGGTCTTAACACTTCATTTACCTCTTTGATAGCCTGATCCATGGAGCAATCTTTCTCTCCCTTTGTGCTTGGCTGTTCTCTTTCCTCTTCTTGGCATTCAATGGTATCATGGAAGTCATCTTCATCTTCCATTTCTTCTCTTGGTTGTAGGGGTTCCCCAATACTTCCCTTATGCATTAACCAATGCATCTCTTCTTCCTTATCAACAACATCAAACTTTTTCTTTTCTCCTACACATTCACTTGTGTACTTGGTGTCTTCTCTTACACCAATCTCTTCACTCTTCAAGGCCTTTCCTTTGACCTTCACAAGGCTGCTCATACCTAAAATTACCCATGCAAAGACAACATTATATATAAAAACAAGAGACCATAATGTCTCCATGAGTGTTCTCTTCACCAACACTCTCATCTTTTCAAGTGTTCTTCCTGACACTTCATCTTTTCTTTCTTATTTTCTCTTGTTCTCCTCAATGAGAACCTTCTTCTCCACCTCTTTCTCTTGTTTCTCACTTGGCAACCTATTCATACTTTTGCCTCTATGGGCTTCTCTCTTCTTGGCAATCTCATTTTGCCGCCTTCTCCTCTTCACTAGGAGATCAATTGGCCATTTCAACCTCTTCCTCATTGGCCATACCCATGCTTGCTTGTCCATCTGCATCCAAGATTCATATCTATCTACAAACTTAGCTATATCTCTTTTCAAATTAGCAATCTCTTTATCAATTTCAATACTGGTCATACCTTTTTTCTTTTGGATGCTTGTTTTCTTCTTGGTACCCTCATGTAACTTGTTGCTCTCCTCTTTTCTCAGTAATATCTCCATTTTTGAGATCTTCACCCAAGTATTTTTCACCTTGGTCTCTTGAGCCCTTTAGGTCCTCTTGTCTCACCCAAGCCTTTCTCCTTGACTAGTCTTTTGACAATCTCCTTGATCTCACCTAGGCCTTTTGCATCCTAGTCTTTTGATCCTTTTCTCAATCTTGAAGCAACTCTTTATACAACACTTCAACAAACACAAATCACAAATCCAAGTTTACTTTACCTTGGGTCACCATTTATTGAGCTTCCATGAGCTCTTCTCTCTCTTTTCCAAGCTTTAATTAGCTTCAAGACTTCCTGTTCTATTCTCAAAAAAATCTTCAAAACATAGACTTTAAACCAAATATTAAATCTTACTCATACCTTTTCTTTAATAGGGTATTCTAGTGATTAATCCCAAGAGCTTCAAGCTATGATACCAAAATGGTGCGCTGTCAATGATACACTGTAAATAGGGCTAAACTTGCCTTCATATACATATGGATTTTCTCAAATTTGTTTCCTCTTCTCAAATCTGTTTCCTCTTCTTGGGGTCCTTAAACACCAATTTCACAATATCTTGTGTAGGGACTATCTTCCACGTAGGAATGATATGAATCAGCTTGTTCAGAATGCTGATAACTAGAGGATGGGGCCTCATATCATTTGTTATCTTTCACATAGGTGCAACTAGCACTCCAACATTCCAAAAGGTAGGATATTTTCTATGAGTGAGAAGCACCACGGCCCCACCCATGGATTCTCTATACAAGAACCTCACTTTCTTTTTATACTCTTCTTTCCCAACAATTCTCTTGAAGAAAGTTGCACAATCGTTTACAATCTCCTAGAAGCTTTTCACATAGCTACATATTCTAGCAGACTTCCCATGCCCTTCATAGTTTATACCAAACACTACATATCCTACCTATGCAAACCTCTCTCCCATCTCTTGCATGAAAATGCTACACTCCATGCCATAGCCGTGACAGAGAAATACAAGAGCCTTGGCCTCCAGATTTACAGGTAGCCATTTGCATGTGAAAAGCTTTAATCCTCTAGAATTCACAATGAATTCCTCTTCATTTTTAAAATCACTGGGTATCTCCCTCCTTCTACTTGTAACCTCATTTAATTCCTCTTTCTGCTAGACTCCTCCATGGTAGAGTCGATGTTCTTCCATGGGTTACATGGCATTTACAAGCAGGCCCTTCACCTTAGTCATGCTGTAAACTCTGTTAAATGGCTATTGGGCCCCTTCAATGGATGTAAATCCATTTCCCATAATGAAATAATGCTTCTACTCCCCTTTCAGCTCTGCTTCTACCATGGTTTAAGCCTTTGACCTTACTTTCTCTATGCACATTTGGATCCTCTCTATTTTGTTGCAATGGATCCTTTTACTTAGCCATGGTCAAAACAAGATAATATAGGCTAAATGGCCTTCATGACTACTTTTCTCCCTCCTAGAGATCCTCCTCCTTTTTTTCTTCATCCCTCTATCCTCTTTAATGAACTCTCCCAGGGTAGGTGCCAACTATACTTGTCTTAACTATGCTTAGAAAGTCTTCATAGAATTTTTCAACAGCTTCAACAGCCTCCTAAAGTGACTCAACAATATCCTTAAATCTGAAGAATCCAACTAATGCACACTAATTATGTTTTGACTCACCTTATTCCATATGGTGATAAGGTGTCATGGCTTATTTTGCCCACAATATCATTTTTTTAACAAATTACAATTTGAATTACAACTGTTGTAGGAAAGCTCATTCAATATACTTGAGATAAAATGAAATATATTATGCACCCGTAGATGCTCCTACATCAGTAATGATTATAGTTGAGAAATAATTATACAACCCCAAAAGATGGGCTCTATAAGTTCTAAAACTTCAAACTAGAGGTTGAGATTGTGCTTTAATGGTGATGAAGCTTCATCATTAACTATCTTGACTATATGATTGTATTTACTTAAGGTCCTAATTATATGACTGTATGTATTAAAGGATGCTCGACTAAGCTCTAATGGAAACATATACCCTTTAAAACATTTCTCTAGTTTGACCTAGGTTACATGTTCAACCTTTGGTCCAAGTCTCATGTCTTTGAATTTTAATATTGACCATCAATCTTGATCTGAGTATTCTCAAATTATGCCATCTATCAGCTCTTCATTTATGCCTCAAGATCCTATTTTCATCTCTTTAACTTCTTAACATCACATTTATCATAGATATCTCTTGGTATGAATGAATGTGAGCCATGAATCTTTTATCAACCTAACATGGTTGAAACACTTATCACCTTCTCATTTGTATTTGAGATCTACTAACTTTTTGACTCATCACTCACCATTAGATCTACCTAGTATGATTGCATGTGCACCATTTATTTTTGATGCATGATCAAATTAACTCTATTAGAACTTTGGGACCTACTAACATATGTAAAATCATCACTCACCATTATATTTGATCTTAGCTCTTGATATTAGGACCTTTGTCATCTTTACATTCAAACTTGGAACATTTGAATTTAAATGACTATTTCATAAAGGTTAAACTTGATGTTCATACATATGTTTCAATCTATATGTTAAACTTTAAAGGCTTGTATCTTGAGATAGAAAGCTCATCAAGACATCAAATTTGTAGAGCATGAACTAGGAATGAAGAGGTTCATGCCCATACAATATTTTGGCTTGAGAGGCTCCCTAGGTACATTTGTGCAATTAGATTGACCTATTTATTTCTACATGACATGTTGATGATGGTTTGGATATTTTATGATTATGAAAGAACTTTTGAGGCTCAAAATGAGTTTTTGAGACATATGAAAACTTGTTCCATGATCTTGACTGTATTGATCACCATGAGAACTTACTTCCTCAAAATTTGACAAACTACACTTTAAGTTTACTCAAAGTGTTTCAAAATATTTATAATTAATATGAGGTCTTTGAACCACTCATTCCATCTAAAACTCTACTCAGCTCATTCCTCTAGGAAAGAAACTTTGTATGTAGGCCAAAATTGGCCAACACTAAGAAAGATAGAAATAAAAGTATGCATGAATATGTAATATAAATGTCTAAAATCCAAGAGGTACATATACTAAGTCTAAAGTTGTAATAGATGAAAAAGTATATGAGTAAGTGTAACGTGATCAATATCAAGATATAACAATATTAAAGCTATGATATTGCATATAGAAATATAGAACTTGGAAATCAAAATTATGTTTAGGGTACACCCAAATGGGTGAATGTGTTAAATTAAGAACCTATGTATTAGTGTAGATTCCCTTAATGGGTAGATAATAACAAATATGGATTGGTGTAGTAGACCTGAGTCCTATATCAATCTACAAGCACTTGACATGAACCAGTGAAACATTTATATATGATAAAATTGACTATGCTAAAATAGCTAACATATGTAGTATCTAGAAAATATAAGAAATATAAACATGGAAATGCATCCAATATATAATTTTGTATTTTTTGATTAAATATTTGAATGGTTTTATGTTTTTGAAATATTATATCATTTTTTTTTATTTTTTGGATATAAGCTATGTACAAGCAACATGAAAATGAAACTATATACAAGGAACAATAAAGAAGGAAATTATGTACAAGTATGGAGGAACAATACTAACCAACGAGACTCATGTGAAACTAACTATCACTTTGGCATGTGTCAAACATAATAATGGTAATCTCTCATGCAGTGTGATTGCTATGATAGATTTGAATGGGGATGTAGTATTATTTGGGTATTGTTCATTGTCAATATTAGAATAATCATAATAACCTAGAATTCTAGAGGAAATTTCCTCATACTATGGAGTTGGCATTTTTTAATTGTGGTTTGGAATATTGATTGTGATTTTTCCCTTTGAAACTATTTTTATTGTAGACATATGGTGCTATGGAGGCTCTTTTTCTAGATAGCCTTTTTTGAGAAGGCTTGTTGGCTTAGCATGATTTTGAAATTGTAACTTAAGCTCTTTCTCTTTTTTTAGCATTTATTATGTATCTAGACTTGTTTCCTTGATAAAATGTATCTATGAAATATTTTTATTAGGATGTTAAATAAATCCAAAACCTTGTTGACCAACATTATAAACTACTATAATAGGAGTAGTGATGCTTTGGGCCTTGGCTCCCAAACTTTAACTTTGGTAATCAAATTATTGTATATATTTTTAACCAAACCCATACTACTTTGAAATTTGAGCCTCATTTTAGAGAGGTATATTTACATCTTTTACTTGTTTTACATGTGATTGTTGTACTTTATCTTGCTCTGATTATGCTTTATAAACCTTTTTTTGTTTTGAGTTATGCTTTGGTAACCAATTTTGTATAGTTTTTAAATTTGAGCCTATTTGAATTTATATGTGTCATTTTATGTTGTTTGGATGGTGTGTCACTATTTGAGTCATTATATTTTTTATTTTCCCTTTCAATGCTAAATATGAATCATTATGGTGCCCATGAATTATATGATATGCACAATAATATCTATATCTCCTCAATGGGTGTATAGGAGGTAGGTTAATCAAATTAGCTTTAATTATTTCCCTTAGTACCTCACTTGAAATCTTATTGGACCCTTGTAGGATTTTTTAATCACTTATAATAGATGCATTGTGTTATACTTTATGATTTTGATATGAAAGAGTTCTAGGCACCACTTTTCTAGGTGTAGATGTATATACATGTTTAAAATAACATATTTTGAAGACTATGTACATGTAATATGATTTGCCAATAATGTGACTTTTTCACATAATAATTTATTTTGATTTTATAATTCTGATATTCACTTGCTCATACTGATACTTTGATCCCTTAAAGTCTTACAAGTGTAAACCCTAGTTATTTCCAATTGAACATATAAGCACACATCTTATAGGGGAGAGGTGTAGATAGGTTGATTATGGGAATGATTAACAATATTATAGGCTACTTCATATCATGGAGGATTGATAACATGGAACTAGTTAGAGGGAAAGTATCTATCACCCTCATGGAGATGAGGAAGAGAAGGAGATACTTTCCTATGCATAATATATGACATTGAAACTTGAAACATAGTTAGTAGCTTATGTGTCAAATATTCTATGTGTGTAAGGATTTTATTGTTAATGGAATTACACATAAGATAAGATAACATGATATGAAATATGACATATATTTAAACTAATTTAAATTATCTTGTACATATGTGTTATGTCATCTTTGAATTCATTTCAAATGAAAGGAAACAAACATGCAAGACAAGTTAAAAAAATTGCATAAAAAATTAATTAACTTCATATATCATTATTATCATGATTATATGAAATATAAATCAGGCTGAGGGTCCTAGAAGGATGGAAATATAAACCCTAGGGTTATCTAGGGTTAGGGTTTGTGTAATATTCAAAGTAAGTTAGGTTCACCAAATGTTTTAACCTTTTAAGACTTAGTGAATGTAAATACTATCTTGTTAGAGAAACAAGTATATTAAATTAGGGTATAAATATGAAATAATATAGCCACTAATTTTTTAAATAACTAAATAAATTTGACCTTTCTAAAAATAACAATAAATAATGCAAATAAGAAATTAACTAGAAAATGATTGAGATGGGTGATCTTAAGGCTAAAAATTAATGTGGTAGTTGGTCTAAGTATTGAAAACATGATATAGGTCTTAGAAACCATTATATATAGTAGTTACCTAATTTTAAAATATTTCCATGTAATGTTAGTGTCCCTATTTTGGTGGTAGTGTCCTCTGTCTTGACTATTCTTAGCTTTTGAGTACACCTATATTTGGATCTGTAATTCATATTCCTATATGCATGAGTTATTAATTCTTTTAGATGGCTTATTTTGATTTATTTTATGAGTAAAGCCTAATACTCCATGTTTTTAGGGCATATGGTTGATACAATTTGAAAAGTGTGTTTATTAGTGGGGTAGGTTGGACATCCTTATCTCACACTGTGATGAGAGTTACGTACATACCAATACTCTGAAAAAGGATCAAGCTTTATGTGGTTCTACCCACCTAAGTGATAGTGAAAATTAAAGTTAATCTAGTATGATAATTTCATTGAGTGATTTGAATGTTCTTGAGACTATAAAGTTGAGTAATCTAAGCTTAGAAATGTTATAAATGGTAGTATACAGAAGTAGGAGAGAATAGAGATTGATAAGCTTAATTATGCATAACTTATTCTAAGTTTGCATATGTAATTTAAATCTAATTTCCATCTAGTGGTTACAGGGATAAAATTCATGTATATATATTATTATAGTGATTTTTTGGGTGCTAAAAGAGATCTATTCCAACCTATGAGGTCTAAAATTTTAAAAGATATCCATTATGGAAAAATGAGGGAAATAATAGTAGCACTAATATTGGGACACTAACTCCATGTGGTGATATTTTAACTATTATGGTGCTAGTGTCTAAGTGGCATAACCTAAGGCATAAATGGATAAGATGCAATATTAAGGGTCTGGGACTACTTTAGGCATGACTAGGGATGCTTGTGGCCTACACGAAGGTTGGATAAATGTGAAAATATGCTCTAAGATAGGTCTAGGGGTAAGCTAGGGATAGGTGGTCTCAAGTATCACTCTTAGCACTCAAGTGTCACTTTTAGGTGATTATAATATGGAATTATGGTCATCATGAAAAATTTATCAAATATATTTCTTTATCCAATCAACATATGAAGGAAGTTACAACAACATACATAGTTATACATTTGATTCAATTATAGAATGTGAAAGTGAATATTGATTTATTTTACATATATTCTCATCTCTTTTATATATATATATATAATATTTTCATTTTATAAATATGGTAATTTCATAAGATTTATAATCTTACTAAATTTGATAACATAGATATTAATCCTTGCTCTATCTAGTAAGAAAACTGTGAACCCTATTATAAAATGTAATGTGATTGAACATAATTTTAGTGAGTGAATGATTTATGGTTATTGTTTGTATACATATAATTTTTATCTTACAATTTGAACTTATTATTTAATCTTTCAAATTTCATTCATTTACATATGTTTTGTTTATTTCCCTTTTTACATACTCATAACATTGTGTTCAAATAGATAAGAATTCTTCCATTTTATTATTGTGGTGCATCACCACCATTTTACATCTATTTATATCTCCATTTTATAATAAAAGTATTATTTTTATGTTTTTATATTAGTATTATGGAATTAAATAAAACTAATTGTCTCTCTAGGTTGTACTGTAAGACCAATCCCACACTAGTTGAACACCATGTGTTATAATCTAAATGTGAATGCCATCAAGCGGACACTTCAACACATTAATTTTTTTGTAAAAATAGTGGGTTGGGATTTTAATTTTAATTCTTATGTGAATCCATCTGATTAATATTACAATCTAATATTTGGGGTGAGATTATCAGACCCATCTAATTTTATAAGTAAATTTTCCATTAGCTGGTGACTCTACTGGTCAAAGAAATCCATATTCAAAAGGGAGAATAGCTTACCTTAAAATTAAAATATAAATATTATGTATTATCATAATTAAATATGATTATTCATTATTTATTTTAATACTATAATGAGACCAAAATTTTATGGCCAACCAAATAGCCCTTCCCTTTATTTCATGGAAATTTAGGAGCTCACTACATTTATAACAATGGAATATCATCCCAAAATAGATTTAAAATCCCTCCAAAAATTAATTATATATGATTCCAAAAATACCATATAACACATTAAATATGTGTTAAACCTTTTCACCATTCATAATATGACAGAGATAGATGTAACTCTCAAGCTAATTATTTTTTCTCTTAGAGAAAAAAAATAGATTGGTTCAAATTTTTGAATTCTCAATCCATATCTATTTGGGATGAGTTTGTTTAAAAATATTAAAACTAATTTAAATATGATTTAGATGTAATTTATCTCATTGAGAAATTGGCTATAATCAAGAGGGATGTTATGGATCACATGGTTGATATTAATCTCATATTTTAAAAGAACTAGGAAAGGATCCCTATTAAATTTAGGCCTTTAATAGGTACATCATTTTTTAATTATCTTAGAGCCTTGCATATTTATATTACCATAATGTTACAATATAAATGTGGGACAAAAATACCAAAGGTTAATCCACTTGATGTGGATCCCATAGAAAAACCCTTCAACAAATGGAAACTAAGTTGATAGAGGTCTACATAAATAGTGTGTGATAAAATATCTCTATAATAAAATACTTCAATATTTATTGAAAAAATAGAGGGATTACATGTACTTGTATATAATTCACATAGGCCTAAGATTATATAAAAAAATATTATCCCAAATCCTATCTATATCAATCTTTATCCCTTGAGATAAGGAATAAGATTGCACATCCTAACCAACTAGAGGGAAAATAAGAAATGGTTTTCAAATTAAGAACTTTTTTACTTCTCACTTATTACCATTCACATGAAGTGAAATAAAGCTATAGGCTACATTATAACCTAAGCTATACTATGCATCCTTATCATTCCTCCCACCCATAGAAGCATTGGAATCCAATGCTTTCATCAACATTGAGTCATTTGGTTCTCTAAAAACCATATATCTTGATGTGTAATTTGACCTTATTTATAAATAAGTTTAGATGTGGTGGACCCTTGATGGGTCTGGAAGTCTTCATGTGAAAAAATATAACTACAACTAATCGGAGTTGTTAATCTAGAACAACATCTATATAATGATTGATTGAATACTCAGACTCCAATGTTGACTCATAGTACTTCTTGAGAATATTGACATTGAAAATATTGTGAATTCCCAAAAATGCTATAAGTGTAAATCATTCTATGATATATTTTGGATAATTTTTTGAGGCCCATAGTAGATGGGATTAAATTTATTATGTGTTTTATACTATAAAAAGACATTCTTTTAAGTGTAGCTAGACTTTGTCACCAAATTCAATGTGATGTGGAACACAATGATGATCTATTTTCTAATTTTTATTCTCTTGAGTCTTTTGAATAATTAATAAAATATTGGACTAGAAATATTGAAAGTGTTGGATGAAATAATTATCCTTGTATTTCTCTTTCTACATGTGCTTATAACTAGGAAAGGCAAGGCTATGGGTAAATTGTATGGAGCCAAAGGTTGGAAACCAAGGTAGACTTAAAATGGATAATTTATGATGTAATAATCAATCTATTGGTTGTATTCCTTCATTATGTCAGTTATTATTAGATCCCACTTAACTAGTGAAGTGTAGTGGTATATCTTTATACTTTGCACCAAATTTTGATTGACTACTTCATTCTAACCATCTGATTTTGGATGAAAATAAATGGAAAAGTTAATAAAAACTCCAAAAAAACCACAAGGATCTCCAAAAATGGCCCATAAAATATTAGGTGTGATAAAAAAATTGATAGTAGGTAGACCAAAATAATGCCAAATGAATTCAAAGAATAGTTGGGCTAAGTTGTTAGAAGAACTATTAGTGTGGCATGGAATGAACTTATCCATATTTTTGAATTTATTGACAACCAAAAATAATAGTTTTGGTGGAAAACTATCATCAAAAAACCACTAACCAAGTCCATGGAAATTATTTTGAAATGATGAGAATGGAAAGGTAGAGGAAAACTTAGTCCAAGCCTATAGTTGGTGGGTTTAGAGTGGTAAAAGACTTCACACTATCTCAAAAAACAAATCACATCTCATTTCATGTTAATCTTAAAATTTAATTACTATAAATGATGGAGTGTTTTCTACTTCTGAAAGTGATCACCATAAAGTGTATATTGTGCCTCCTTTGGTAGTGACTAGTGCTGATTATAAGATACATAAATATTATAAAAACTATACAGTCACCATTATTTCATTTGAAACTCATAAACATGTAATAATTTGGAAGAGGTTGGGTGATGAATACTTTTGAAAATATTTGTGACTTTAGGATCATTTTCATATTAAGAAGACCAAGTCTAAACTACCAGATGAGAAGTGATGATAATAGTCAAGGTGGTAGCTATAAGAGGGTGACTCATAAAATTATTAATTAGTTTTGTGATCCCCTTTTTTTAGTTTACGAATAAGTGAAACTATTTTAGATATGATGCCCACTTCATGTGCCTAGTTTCTTGAATTTTTATCTATGGTTGAAGAAACTGCAAAGGTAAATGATCCATGTGGACCACTATTTATTTGCTAATAAGATAATGTATCCAATATTTTATGGATTAAAATAAGGCATATATATCCTTTTTATATGTCTATTTTTTCTATTTCTAGTAGTGAGTATTAGAGTTATATTCACCTAGGTAGACATTTTGCTTTATGACTACACTAAGTGCAAACTATGAAACAATTGTCTCTATCTTGAATGGTTAGGAGAGATATAAAAAAAATTAAACAAATAAAATACATAAATTATGATTAAATTTTTGAAGGAGTGGGACTAATTATCTATACATTAGAATTCTATGTTTATTTTTTTAATTGATATAGTGGTATGGCTAAATCTAAATATCCAAATATAAAGTATGATATAAAATTTTAAGGCCAAGAAAAATCCTCAACTATGTGATAATGGAAGGAGTTTCCAACCTCATTAGGACTTCAAAATTATTAGGATCCATTTTTATTCCATCATCATCAATGAAAAAACTAAGGTAATATATTTTTGGTTGCCCAAAAGAACACTTTTCTTGGTTGGCATATAATTGATTTTCTCTCAAAGTGTGAAGAACATGTTCCAAATGTTGCAGGTGGAGTTTCCAACTATGAGATAAAATTATAATATCATCAATATAGATTATAAAAAATTGATTAAAAAAATATTTTTAATACTTTAGTCATCAACCTCATGAAGGTTTTATGGGCATTAGTGATCCCAACTATAATCACTAGCCATTAAAAGATACCCATCTTAGTCATGGAAGTTTTATTACATGTATCTTTTGATTGAACATGAACTTGATGATACTCACTTTCAAGATTAATTTTTGAAAATAACTTGGCCCATTGAATTATATCTAGAATTTCATTAATATGTGGAAGTGAATACATGTTATTTATAGTTATATTATTAAATGTTTTGAAATCAATACAAAGTTTCCAAGTTTCATCCTTCTAGAGATGAAGTAGAATAGGAGAGGCACAAGGCAAAGTATTTAGTTTTGTAAACCCTTTTGAAAATAACTCTCATATTTTTTCTTTATTTCAACATTTTTCAACCAAAATTTATGATAAAATGTAGTAGTGGGAAGAGGTTATATAGGAATAATATGAATCGAATGATTGATTTATCTATTAGGATGAAGGGACTTGTGTTCTTAAAACACATAATTTTAGGATTGTATGAATTTTTCCATACTTGAATTCTCTAGATAAGTGTAAAATTTTGCATTATATTGTGGTATTTGAATGGAGATGAGTGAAAATTCATTTAATTGATTAATTTCTTTTTTTGCTTGTTTGCATCTTAAAACAAGATTTCAATTTGTATTCATTAATTTTACACATCTTATCAAGTAGTTTTTATCATATTTTAGTAGTGTGTATGTGTTTTTAATGCACCATAATGGTATTTTCTACCATATTTATAGGGTTTACAAAGAAAAAAACAACATCAATCCATAAAGGTCATATCACATTTTATCTTATCCACAAACTTCAAACCAAATGTAAAAGAGAGTGAAAGTGTGTGTAGTTTTTGATAATGAACCAATATACTTCCATCCAAGTGAATATGGATGAGTAAGTTTATCCATCAGTAAGTAAATTTTGTTGAAAAGACTCTTCAAACTCAGAATTTTTTGTAAGCCTTTGTCAATAATGTAATAGACTGAAAAATCATGTGTGAGGTGAGATTTTGTGACAAATAAATTGCCATGACCTCTTTGTGAGTTATGATGATGTATCAAGGTAACTTTATCTATTTTTCATTTTATCTCATAAAATGTGTGTTCATAACTAATTTTTTTGATGGGAATGGAATGTATTTCCTCATGGGCAATATTTACATTCAATTTTTTCTTCTTTAAGTAAAAACATTCATATTTGATATGACCCCTTTTATTAAAATATGTGTAAAAATTATCATTATTTTTATGATCTGAATGAGCATGAGAATGAAAATTGTTAGAATAATAATAATATGAAGACATAAAATCCTTAGGATAATGATGTGTATGTGATGATAATTAAGTTGGTAACTTGGACTCATATGAAACTAAGGAGACCAAAAATATTTATGTTAGACAATATACTTATCTTCTACCAATTATGATTGGATGAATGTTGTGTCCAAATTTTATATCAGAATAAGTATTAATTATCTAAAAAAATGAGACAAAAAACAACTTTTTAATTTTAAGATTAAGGTGGTAGAATCTCTTATACATTGAATTGAATGAACACATGCTTAAACTAGGAAATTTAGTCTTGTACAAACATATACACACTTTGTCAAAATATTAACCATTACATGGTAGGGTACTTATCATAATTTGAAGATAAAAAATTATGTTTCAAATATTATTTTAACTCATCCCAATTTTTAATGATATTTTGATTGGCATGATGTTTTGTGATCAAGAGCTTGGAAACACTTGATAGTTTCAACTTGGTAAAAGTAACTTGATCATGTATTAGAATGTTATTATATTCAAAAACATTATCCATGTTTATCATACAATTATTCAAGACCTTAGGTTTTTTGTGTAGGTCATAAATTCACATTTTTTTCCATTTTCATGGAGTAATATATTGATGTTTGTCTAGGTACTCAATTCAAGCAATCATGGATGTATTTAATTTTTTAGAAAATATCAAGACCACATTTGTGAGTTAGATATTTTTTTATTAAACTATAATTTTCACCATTAATATGGTGAATTATATGGATAGGGCAATGGATTTTTTTATTTACATAATATAAACAATTATTTAAGTATTGAGATCCACCAATAATGTACCTTGTTACAAAATTAAGGGGTCTAAAAATTATTCTCATGGATTAATTAAAATAAAGTTTTCCCTATTATAAAATATTATTATGCCACCTTACATGAAAATTCCCCCTTAAATAAAATTTACCCTCTTATAAAATAGTAAAATTCCCCCCTTTAATATAAAAAATAATGCCCCCTTATAAATATTCAATCCCTTATTAAAATTAAAAAAACAAAAAAAAATAATTCATTTTTTTGTTTGAAAAATTATAGCATACTGTTAAATTAAATTTATAAACAAAATTTAATGTACCATCATAAATATTTCATGATAATTTATGGAATATGGTTAATTTTAAATTTATACCAGTAAGAGTGGATTGGAAATATTTGGGGAGGATAGATGGAATGATGGGTTGATGTTCGTGATCATGTCAGATCAATTATGAATAATGGATTTGGCATCTAACAAGTTACTATGATTAGTGATCTGATCTCAAAAATAATGCATGAGAGTATAAGTTAGGGTCTGGAGTGATATTCATTTCTATAAATAGATTAGATGGTAGAGAGGACTATAAGGACCTACTAAGGTAGGTGTAGGGCTAGTCAAATGGTTGACCACCACAAAAAAACTACTCTCTTTTTTTTCTTGATTTTATTATATTTTAATTTTTTAAAAGCAAAATCAGGTATAAAATTTATAGTAAAAATAAGTATAAAGTTAAAATTTAACAAAAATATAGATCACCTAGGAAACTTTGGAGCCTTCTACCTTGGACTTTGTGTGTCTATTACCATCAAACTAAAAGTCATTCTTGACTATTTGAACCACTCTAGATGTGATGGTGAAACCAATTTTTATATAAATAATATGAAAAATAAAGATATGAAAATGAGCAAGATGTAAACCTAAGTCCATACATGGATCATAAATGCTTTAATACTAGTAATGTGGATCTCATAGGGGAACCACAATGAATTAAAACAAAGTTTCTAGAGTTATATACAAAGGGTGTGTGAAAAATTATCTTTAAAATAAATAATTCAATATTAATTTACCAAAGATATAGATTACATGTCCTTATATATAACTCAAACATGTATAAAATTAAGGATGTAAATCTAATCCCAAATCTTGTCTAGACCAATCTCTATCTCTTGAGATAAGGAATGACCTTACATATCTTAACCAACTAGAGGTAAATTAGGAAATGGTTATGAGAGTAATAAAACATTTAATTATCACTTATTAAAATTCATAGGAAGTGAAATCAAACTATAGGCAAAATTATAACCTAATATATCATATGCTTCCTTATCACCACTTGGCACAATTAAGATTTTTTTTTGTAAGTTAGTCTTCTTTATATAATACTTATACCTATTATTTTACTAAATGTTTATGATCTTCCACATATTGACCAAAGTTTTGTTATATAAATCCCAATCACACCATATCCATCCCAAGATCAATTATTTTTATCACAAAAGTATTAAATGAGCTCTTAGATTTTAAGCAACTATTATCCATCTAAAGAATCTAAGAATAACCATCTTTCATAATTTCTCCAATACATGATCCTTGACCCCCAAAATTATATAAACCCATTCAATCTTTCCTAAAACAATAAATAAAGGCTACATATAGTTTTAAAAATTTCCAACAACCTTTAACATTGAGGCTAAATAAATAAGGGCAAAGGACAATATTGTTTTCCATTATAATGAAGAGGAAGAGCATAGTGAGAAATAATAACTATTAGAGGATGTTTATAATATGGATCATGCACATATAAAAAGAGACTTGAATGAAGAATAATAAGATTTGGATGTGTTCCTACTTATAATAGAGAGTGATTATGAAGATTAAGAGTTTCCTCCTCTTGAATAACTCAAATGGTTGAAGATAATTAAGGAATAAATGTAGCATAAGATTAATCATTTAGTCAAAGGGTCACATTCTAATTTTATTGTAGAAGATGATATTATTGAATAAAATATTTTTGATTTAAAGCTTGAGTTTATTTGTTAGGAAGCTATTAAAAATATATGCTCTATTTTAGATATATATAAAAGGGAAGATATAGAGCATGCATACTCAATAATTTTTACCTCTTCTCTTAAAGAATCCTAATTTTAAAACTATGCCATGGATCTCTTTTTTTTGGATGGGATTATCTTGTAGGGACCAATGCTTCTCAAAATGAAGATGAATCCACCCTTGAGGAAAATTATAGAAGATTTCATGTGGAAGATGGGCATCTTATAAGGACAAAATTAAGTATATTATTTCTTGTATCATTAGATGTGCATAATAAGAGAGGGTTGAAGTTTTCAATGATAAAAATATAATACAAGCATTCATCCAAAAAAGGAAGAGAATCCCTTTTCATGGAAAATTGTCTAGCTTAGGCTTCAAAAACTTATTTAAATTTAAATAAATCCATTTCAATTATTAAATTTAAATATTGGGCTCACCCCACTATTTTAATAAATAATATCACTTATTTTAAAAGAAGCCAAAATTATTTCAAAATAGCCCATGTATTTTATGGAGTGAGCTAGCAAATATATATGGGAAAGAAAATGTGACCCACTATGATTTTAATATTAAAAATAAATCTCATTTTATTTTAAAATTAATATAGAAGTAGCTAAATTAATATAATTTAAAACTAAGTACATAAATATGTGTGATTATCATGAAAAATTTAGAAATCATATTTCTTTAGCCACTCAAAATATGAAGAAATCTATAAAAAAGACATTCACAAAATTCATTCAATTATGGTAATGGGAAAGTAAATATTGAATGTTTTTCCATATCATCTCTTCTCCTCTTCTTATATATATAATATTTTTCATTTTAGAAAGATGATTATTTCCTAAGATGTATAAGCTTAATGAATTTGATAACTTAGATATGAACCTAGCTCTATTAGGTAAGAAATTTGTGAGCACTATTATAAAATGTAATGTGATTGTGCATAGTTATAAAGAGTGAATGATTTAAGGATAATATTTACATGCCCCTAATTTTAAGTTTATTTTTAAAATTATCATTGCATGTTTCCTTTTTCATTCATTTATGTATTTTTTTTCATTCCCTTTTTACATAATCATAACATTGTGTTAAAATAGATATGGAATCCTCCATTTTATTATTCTAGTGCATCACCACCATTTTACATCCATTTATCTCCCTATTTACCATATAAGTCTTATTTTTATGTTTTTATATTAGTATTATATAATGAAATTATGGTTCAATTTAAGATGCCATGATGGAAACCCCCTAGGTTTGTTTAGATGAATCAGATTCACTACTTTGGTAAATTAGAGTGTGCAAAGGAGGTGAAAAATCACCCTATTCATTTTTTATGATATTATGTTATGATGAAACTACATGTTGTTGAGTGAATTCAAAATATTAAGAAACATTATGTCACTAGGTTGAATTATGCTAGAGGATGGAATTATGCTATCAGGCATCATTATGTTATTGGGTGGCAGTATGCCATCAGACAATAATATGCCACTAGGTGACAATTTACTACCATGTGGTAGCACACCATCAGGTAGTAACATTGTGTCTGATAATAATAGAAGGATAAATGATAGTATAATGTCTCTTGGTAGCATGGTGTCACTTGGTAATATGCCATTGAGTGACATATTATTATTGCACAACATTATGCCCCAGGTGGCAACATGGTGTCATGTGAAAACATACTATCATGAAAAAACATACTATTGTATGATAACATGTGGTTTCATGATAGCATATTATCATGTGGTGACATCATGCTATTGATCTACATCCTACTTACTCATGACTATGTGCTATCATCACCCATCAACATGTTACCGTGTAACACCATGATGTCATGTGGTGCCTATCACTAGTCATGTTAACCAGTTGCTTTGGTTCCTCTCCTTGTTTATAAATATCCATAAACTTCCCTCATTTTCACACTTTAATAAAATTTTTATCTCATCATACCTTTTGTTTTCAGGCTTTACCTAGCTACTTCAATTCTACACCAAACCTTCAATGGCTTGCACATTTACAAAAACTCATAGTCAAAGAGGGGTGATCCAAAACTATATTTTCAATAATCTATTATGTCTAGATTTACTCCAAATGGTGGAGTAGCCAAAATCCTATGTTGAATAGATCGATCAATGTGATCTTAGAGGCCTGATGTAGATGCCTCAATATGACATGATGATCAACAATAACCTATTATGATCTTAGGTTGCCTATTTTAATTGTAGTAAGAGTCATTTCTATGTTTAATTTAATAATAAAACAATATACTTTAGAACCTTTGCATTGGATATCCAAAATTTAATAGACCTTCCACATTGCAATGTAATTTATATTAGCACCAAGGTTATCTTCTTTGACATTGATAAAAATTACTTGGAATTAGTCTACAACATGGCCATTGACCTAGTTGATAAGTGTTAGATTTATTAATGAAATTAACATTTCTTAATTATTCCTAAATCATTTATTATAAATAGTTTGATATCCTAATTATAATTGCATGTTTTCTAATTTCATTATAGATAGTCAAAATTGAAGGGAGATCCTTGTTGAAAAAATCACTAATCTATTTCTCAAATCTATTATCAATTTCTTTCAAGAAAAAATTATTTTGCAGAGAAGACCATCAAACATTCCCTTTTGGGTTGTTTTCTATATTATTCCTTCTCTATCAGGTGTTGTATGTGATTGGTACATAGTTATATCTAGTAGGATTAGGGTAGAGTTGAATTTTATGTCTTTAAAGGACACTTTCACCATTTCATCTTCCAACTACATTTTGGCCTTGTATTTCAAGGCCTTATATGAAATCTAGAATACTATAATTCCCACTACCCTCCATCAAAAAATTAAATATAATGATTTATCTATCAAGGAATAGTAGGTAAGTTTAGTTTTCTTAGGTCTCCTTTCTTTATATATATTTCAAAGTTTAACATTTTTAGCCTATTATTTATTATAGACAAGAGTGCATGCTTAATACACAAGAAAATAGGTATCAACCAAAGGTCAAGAACTAGAGGGATATGGTGATACCTAGTCCATAGACTCTTTATTCAATTCATTTCAAATTTTGAAATGCCCAAGAAGTGTTCCTATTTCATCTCTACTTCTAGGTTCCCCCAAATTTCCTTTAATATTTTTTTCTTGTATTATTTAATGGAAAAAAATAATTTTCATATATATATATATATATATTTTTATGTAGTTGACTCTAAAATTATTTATATTGAGGATTATTACATATAACATAATCAGCGTTTGACATTATAAATTTCTTTTTGATTTAAAGTTTGTTAGAATTTACTAGTTAATTAACTGGATAATTTACTCATTTTGTAGGTGAAACCACCAATGTCTCTCCCACAAGCACAATGAGATGGAAATAACCAAATCCCAAAAGGAAAATAAGAGGGGATGAGGAAAATCCATAAAGGATAATTAAAATATAATAGGTAGTCACCCTAACAAGTAATAACAGATTCAATTTGAATTTGCATTAATTTTATGTTTTTGAATTTACTGATTTTGAATTTTTTTCGTAATCCACCAAACATCAGTTAAGAGATCGAGAAGTATGCCACCACCCCCACCACCCATATAGACTCAGAGAAAGTAAAATAAAATCTCACTCCCTACATAAAGTAGAAGAATTCTACAAATTTTTAATTTCCCAAATTTCTTTGTTGGTGGCCTTTTGAGTGCACAGGCTCTTACATGTTTGCAGTAGATTGATCTAGATGAAGAATTTATAAATATTAAAAGTGGGGCCCTATATATTGGTGGATTCAATCTGCATGATTTCATTCAAGTTGCTAATGTGCATTTACAAGTGCCTTATATAGCCACCTCTTCCTTATCTACCCCACCTCATACTGATAATTTAAACATCTATGATGATTCCATTACTAATTTTTTATTAGAAAATTTAATTTTAGAAAATATGCTTGCCAATTTGAGGGAAGGTGTTATTGAAGAATTTAATGATTTAAAAAAATGGGAGATAAGGGTAAAATCACTTATTAAAGAAATCAATTCCCATTGTCACAACCACTCCCAAAGAGTGAATTTGTTTTTACTTGTTCAAAATGAGCCCTCAAAGATTGACGCTTTAATCTAGTAAGATCAATCTAGATTGATCTTTGTTGATAATGTTTACAATGATAGTATTTTAGAGATTATGATAAACAGGTTAAAAAATTTAATGGAGAAGCCCAAGCATATTTCAATAAATGGGCTAAATGTATCCACATTATTACCATTGCATAGTAGAGAAGGATAATGTTGTGGTAAGTTTTCATTATCTGTAATGTGTATTTTGATTATTAACCTTTGTATGTGCTTGACACTTATATATTATTTGTTAATTGTAGGCAAAATATGAAAATTTTAAATAAGAAGCACATCTTCTTAATGTGCATTTGAAAAGTGACTGCAAAAGTATCTCCTTAGCAATTGCATTGAAGGAAAATCTTGTTATGTTAAATAAATAGAACAACGAATTGAAGAAAATAATTAAAGATCATGGTATGGATCTAAGCATTTTATTGAAGCAAAAAAAAATGCAGATCCAACAATTATTCCAATAGGTGATGCAACAAATGAAGAGAGGGTGATTCTTGCACAAATGAATTCTACTGTAGAGGATATTTATAAGGAAGGAGTGATAATGGAGGATCCAAAGGTAGGTCAAGATAATGGGGTTTTCATGGGGCAATGGCAAGCAGTAAGGGGGTGGAGAGTCTCAACTAGAAAAATGTTAATTTTTTCAGAGATTATTATGTTCAAAATGATAGTTTCTAATGTTTAAAATAGTTTATTTCATGTTTGTTTAAAAAACACTTATTTTATTAAATGATATTTTATAGTTTTTCTAAATACTCTAATTATATAATTTTAATATATATATATATATATATATATATATATATATATATATATATAATGTATTGTGGTCAAGTTTATATATTGTATGGAGAAAAAACAAAGTAAATATTTTATGGAATTATATTGTTCTAGTAGTTGTAGTATTTGAATGTATTGTTATACTATTATAGTAGTTGAAACATTGAATGCATTTTTATATTGTTATACTATTATAGAATTTGTACATTTGAATGCATTGTTATACCATTCTAGTAGTTGTAGCATTGAATGCATTGTTAGAGTGTCATAATATTCTAATAGTTGTAGATTTTAGAATGCATTGTTATACCATTCTAATAGCTATAGCATTTGAGTGCATGGCTACACTATTCTATTAGTTTTAGAATTAAATACATTATTACACTATTTTATTAGTTTTAGCATTGAATGCATTGATTGTGGTGGAATTTTGAAATATGCGACCCCAACTATAGAAAAATATTTCTAGTAATTGTAGTATTTGAATATTATAGTAGTACTTTTAGTATTTGTTTTAGGAAAATAGCCTATTGTAGAGTAAATATTTTATATAATTATACTATTCTAACATTTTTAGTATTTGAATGCATTGTTATACTATTCTAGTAGTTATAACATTGAATTCATTGTTATACTGTTCTTGTAGTTATAGATTTGAATGCATTGTTACACCATCCTAGTAGATGTAGCATTTAAATGCATGGATATAATATTTTAGTAGTTATAACATTGAAAGAATTGTTACACTATTCTATTAGTTATAGCATCAAATGAATTCATTTTGGTGTAATTTGGAAATATGCGACCCCAAGTTCCAACTATAGGAAAACTATTTCCTATATATTTGTGTAATAGTTCTAATGTAAATTTGCAATAGAATAATTATTGTTACACTATTCTTATGCATGTATTAAGTTTATGTATATGCTCTCCAAAATACTATTTTAGATAATTAAGATAATTAAAAACAACAAATCTTAATAATTGGATTTTTAATGGCAAGAGAATTGGTGTCCTATGGTGCACCGTGCATGTCTAGACATAAGTCTTGTATGCTTCAATGAATGATATAAGGAAATGCTCTATACAATTTTAATTATAATTATGATTACTACTTAATGAATGACATACATTTCAAAGATATATAAGTAATATTTGAAATACACAGAATTGTAATAAGACCAAAAAATTATTAATTCTAATGTATTGCATAAGACTCATGATTGTAACATGTAGGAAATAAATTACAAAAAATAATGTATTTGAAGATGAAAGAATATGAAATATTTTAGAAAATAGTAATTGATATACTTATCAAACTAAAATTTGATCAACTGAAACAATCCTTGAGAAACTTGCTCATCATAAGTGTGATTTGCATCTACCATGCCAATGTTGTATTCAATCTCGATATTCTCATCCTCTGTATTGATAGCTATATTAGTCATTCCTCTTATTTTAACTAGAGAACTCCATGTTTCCATTGCTCTATCATATGGAAACTTTCCCATATAATGATGTAAAACATATAGTGTCAAGAAAATCTCTAGATTTTTATCCAATCTATTTCTAATTTTTGACTTCACAAAGGATAATGCACTAAACACTCGCTCATCTTCCATAAAACCCAAAATCATTATTTGAACAAGTTCATATAATCTAAAATATTCACTAATACTTTCTTGTAATATTCTACTTGGATAATTTTTGTTCCATAGACGTGTAATGGCACCATTTTTTTTGGGTCACTTAAACACTAAAATTGATCCATCATTGTAATCCCCAACTATGTTGACTAAGATGTCAGTAATTGTTTATTTAAAATACCACTAATCTAAAATCCATTCAAATTTATAGATTTATATAAATACATAACAAATATTCCCATGTATTTATCAAATACTATGATGATCTATTCTTGACTGTTAATACTATTCCAAAAACTGGGATTCACAAATTCCATGCCCTCCAACAACTAATCCCTTTGAAAACATTATCTGATCTTAATGGATAAACTTTGTGATATTTTTCTTAATTTAATTCATGTTTAAAAAAAAATAGTATCATATAGTAAACATGTCATAGGTACATCTTTAGGCTCAACTCCCACAACTTAAAGTCTTCTAGAGCATGTGTGCATTAGGATCTCAATGCCATTTACCATGACACAAAGATGATCATGTTTATTGAATTTTAAATAACTCTCTAGATTCTAAAAATCTATCAAAATTTGATAGGTTCTAAAAATAGGTTGATGAAATCTTTCATTTGATGTGTATAATATATCTGATCATTGGCATACACATGTTCTCAAATGTATGAAGTCAACAATATAGATATATCTCTCTTGGGCATGTTTTAGTAAATAATTGATTTCCTTCAACATTGGGAAAATGCCACATAATGTGAGTAAAGTTTCTAAATATGTTAAACAACAAAACAAATATTTTTATTTGTCAACTTCCCTATGATATTTATACATAAACCCTATCAAAGATGGATATTTCTCAAAAAATTTGCATGTAGGTTCATACATAGAAATCCATCTAGTTTCAACATCTTTCATTAGTTTTTTTTACCATCTGTCACCCCAATTACAAATTTATAGAACTCCTTAAATATTTTTGGGTTGTTTGACATGTAATCATGTAAGTCATGAATAAGCTCTTCCACTTTTATGACATTACTGAGTGTGCTAATAATTTTGTATGCAAGATTCATTGTCTATGCCATACAATGAATTGGAATCATAAATAGAGAAATTATTGTTTGAAGTTAAACATAAAGACCCTTTCTATGCCCCTACATCACTAATGCACCATCAGTGCTAACATACACCATCTTTGTAGCTATGGCATAATATTCCATCCTATCTCTCTCTCTTAAATTAGATACAACTAATTTATGGAGGTTTTTTGCATTGTAATTTTATACCATTTTATGGATAGCTAAAAGATGATATTGCCTTGAATAGTTTTCAAAGGTATACACATGCATGAAAACCCATGTTATGTTTTCAAATACAGTGGCCTCATCGATGGACAAAGAGATAAATAGTGATCTCTTAACACTTTTTTAAAAATCTTTTTTCTCAATAATGGCTAGACATTTTACCATTTCCTAAGCATTATTATTTGACCAATATGACTATGGAATATCTAGAAACTCATTATGTTGAAACAAAACTTTTTAATATACAAAATCAAAAATGGGTCTTTCCTTTTTTAAAATATGGAAAATAGTAGAGAACTATAAATATTTTGCCTTAAGATTAGATTGCATAACTTTTCCAAATTGCACTTTGATTATTCGCCCTTTCACAACAAGATCTTTTTGTTATTTCTGGTCATTTTCATATTCACATGAACATCTTACATGCATGCATTCTTTTCCATTTTTTCATTTATGTGTTTTTTTTATCTATCCATTTGGGTACTTCATATATACATATATATATATATATATATATTATCCCACAATGTTTCTCAATTGTGTCCAATTAGAGTTGCATTCTGTGTTCTTTTCTAAGTTTTCAACTACAAATTGTACATCTATATTCTATTAGAGGTTCATTACCATTTTATAATTCTACAAGTTCTATAAATGGATATTTTACAACCCAATCAACTTGAAAAGATATTATATTATCCATGTACTTATTTTTATCTATCAACTTTTTTTAGTGGAATTTTCAACAAAATTTAGTGTCTAAAAAGAACTACAATTATCTTATGAAGTGCCTAGAAGAGTGTGTTCTAGTGAAGTGCCTAGAGGAGTTTCCTCTATAGGTGTAATTTCATTAATAAAATCTTTGATTGGTGAGAAGTTATTGGGATTAATTTTTTCTAATGAAATAGTGTCAATATCCATGTCAATTTATACATTGAAATGGTTTTGCAATTATTCTACAATGAAAAAAATTAACTGATATTTTTAAAAAAAGTTTTAAAATTACTTATATTCATAGTGCCTACTATTTGCGTAGTCCTCTTTCTTAGATTTATAAAATAAGACATGATGTTAGATTTTTTTGGTATTAGTTATGGTGCTTTACCCTTGTCATTACCTCCTAATGCCATAGTTATGTTACTAAGAGGTTTAGTGATACTAGCTTCCCATCTACTACCTAGTATCAAGTTGTGGTCACATAACATAATGCTTCTAGGTAGCAAGCTACTACCACATGACGTAGTGCTATAAGGCACCAATCTATGGCCACATGACATAATACTATTGGATTGCATATTGTCATCATACAACACATTATTGTTAGGTGATAAGTTACTATCATGTAACACATTGCTTTTAGGTGTTAGGTTGCCATTGCATGACACATTATTATTGAGCATTAGGTTACCATCACATGACACATTGTTACCAAGTGTTAGGTTATCATTACATGGGACATTATTATTTGGCATCAAGTTTTTATCACATGCCATAGTGATATTGGAAGCCATGTTGTAGTCACATGACATAGTACCACTAGGTGTTTGATTGACATCACATGACATAATGCTATTAGATGTCAGGTTGATACTGATTATTGTATTTTTTTGGTGTAGTTTGGTTGCTATTAAAAGTAGTCGAGTGGTGGATTCTAGCCTCAAATCTCAATATCTTCATAATCCAGTAAAGAAAGATACTTCAGTGGTAAGTTTGTGACCTTTGGGAAAATATGTATTATATATATGGAAAATTACATGGATAAACCCATAATTATTATAAATTATTGGTGAGATGAGCCCTAAAAAATGACATCCCAAAATTTTAGGAGAAAGGGTCCTATGCTGCACCCAAAAAAATTACCAAATCCAAATTCCCCAAATAATAATATTTGTGAATTAATGAATATTCACCACTAAAATTTACCTTGAACGAAATACAAATGATTGTCTCTCAAGGTTACTTTATAAGACCAATACCATACTATTAGAGCATTGCATGTTATTTTTGAAATGTGAGTGCCATCAAACAGACACTACAACACATTAACATTTTTATTATACCTAGTGGGATGGGATTTGATTTTAAATTTTATTTATTATAATAATGCCACTACTTTATATTACATTATAATATTTTGGTGAGACTATCATACCCATCTACTTTTATAAACAATTTCCAATCACTTGGTAATTCTGTAAATCAAAGGAATCCATATTCAAAAGGGAGCAAACCATGCCTTTAAACTCAAAGAGATATATTAGGTATAAATATTTTTCATTAATAATTATTTTCTAGTTGTAAAGAGATCAAATTGTCATGTCCACCTAGAGATACCTTCCCTTTTTTCATGGAATTTTGGCAGCCCACTACAATTACAATAATGGAATCCCATCCCAAAATTGGATTTAAAATCCCTCCCAACATTCATTGGATATGATTTGGAAAACACAATAAACCACATTAAATGTGTGGTAAAACCTTTGTACCATTCATAATATTACAAATATAGTTGTATTTTTTAGCCTAATTACATTCTCTTATAGAAAAAAATTAGATTGGTTTATATTTTTAAATTATCAATACATATCTAGTTCTGATGAGTTTGGTAAAAAATAGTACAAGTAATTTAGAGAGAATATCGATGTAATTTCTCTTTTTGAGAAATTAGATACAATCAAGAGGGATGTTATGGAGTACATGGTTGGTATTAATCTTAGAATTTAAATGACCTAGAAAAGGATCCATGTTGAATTCAGGGTTTTAATAGGTACATTATTTTTGTATAATTTTAGAGCCTTGCATCTTGAAATTATTATCATATTACAAGTTATGGGTGGGATAAAACTACCTGAGGCTTATGCATTTTTTTTATCATAATTATCTCTTTTAATATGTGAATGGTCCATATTCTCAACATACTCCAATAGTTATTCTTTGTCACTATGCTATTCCTATTCATTATAATGGAAAACAACATGGTCCTTTGCCCTTATTTATTTAGCCTTAGCCTCAAAGTTTGTTGAAAATATTTTAAAACTACATAAAGTTTTTTTTAAGGAAATATTTAAGGAGTTTATATAATTTTGGGGGATGGGGATCATGCATTGGAACATTTAGGATAACATATTATTATTAGATTTTTTAGATGGATAATTGATTCTTGAAATCTAAGGGATCATTTGATACTTCTGTGAATAAAATAATTGATCTTGGGTTGGTTGGGGTGGGATTGGGATTTTTATGAAAAGACATTGAGAAATAAGGGGGACATCATAAAAATTAAGAAACTCAGGGCTATAGGTGTTGGAATAAGAACACTAGAATCTAAAATATTTCTCTCAACTTTTAATGTTTATTCGATGGGTACTAATGGGATTTGTGGTTCATGTGGTGTTTTACAAGTTCTACATCCACCACTTTTGAAGTAACATTTAGGACATATGTGAGTAATTCTATCCATTCATGTATTAGGCATTTAATGACAGAACCATGCCCAAAATCTTAGTTGATATCTAGGCTTAATTGTTTCCCATTGGTACATACTAGTAGTATAGGGATAATACCATAATCAAAGTGGAAGGAATTTAGGGGGATCATATTTTGTTACCATACATGGTCTCAAACCACCTCAAAAAGTAGGAAATCACCTACCAACTAATTCATGGTGTAACTAGCCACTAAATTGTCTATCAATTAAGGTTTTATATTTTTATGAATTATTTTAAATGTTTTGTATTAATATCTTGATAGGCCAAGAATGTCAATTTTCTAGGTTGAAATTTGACTAGGGTTGAATCCAAGCTAGGTAGTTAGTGCATACAAAGTAATACCCTCAATAAGCAATCTTTGACATGCTTTTAGGTAATTAAATCCCATACACAAATAAATTCAAGAAATCTGGGTGATTTTTATGCTTAAATTATGTCATTTTATATAAATTTATCTAAACCCTAGTTTATACATGAAAGTGGCCAAAACTAAATGGCTATAGTAATTATTGGCCTATAACCAACAATGTGACTATAACGGAATGAGGTATACTTCATCATCCTCCTATAGGTTGTGTCCTAACATATGACCCTATAGGCTATTATTCAACATGTGATCAATATACCTTGTGTGATGGGATGCCAACCCAACATACCCAATCATGAATCCCTAATCTCTCTAACTCTACTATATACCACTTAGGGTACTAGTAATTGGGATACATATGGAAACCTAAAATATTGAGGTAATTTTTTCATAGATTACACCTCTATATATATAGAATCCTATCACTAGCCTATTGTGATCCAATTATAGATATGAGGTGGGTTGCCTTAAATCTACCCACTATCCTAGCATGCCCTAGTAGGGCATGAATACCAAGTCTATCAATTTTAGCATCACTACTTATTCGAGAAAATATATGAAAAGGTATCATCCCCATAAATCTATAGACCTTAATGACACCTACATATCCTATCCCAAATCTAATATTGATAAGGTATCATCCACTCATACACCCAACTAATGACTAGTATAGGGTGACTAATAGATAAATATTATAAATGTGAAATCATGTATAAGTCTCTTTGTCTTTTACAATTCCTTTTGAGCCCATGAGTGGCATGATATAATCTCCTATATCCTTCTAATAATGGGTGCCCAATTGTACAATAGGCATCATATACCACTTCCCCCAACTAATCAAGAGGAAAGGACCCTATAATGTATTTGAAAATAATTAGGAACATTGATCCCTCTACACCTAAAAGCCTAACTTTAGTCTTCGTATAAACATCAGGTGCATTTACATTACCAAATTAATCAACCTAGATGATTACCTCTCCATTTCTGGTAGTATCCCTCAAAATCACGAGTTGATATGTTATCAATAATCTAAACATCTTATATATGCTGGTGATAGTAATTGTCCTCTCTCCCAAAGATTGTGAAAGATATAATGTGTTCATATTTTCATCATAGTAGGTCAACCAATCATATAAAAACCTACTCAATGGGGTGAAAATCCCTACATGCACTATCCTTTGTATACTATCCCTATCTAGAATGGTTATCTCATCAGTCATCAATTTGCCAAAATCCTTTGAAGCCACTCCTACTCCATCACCTAACTCCCCTATATGTATCTACCCTGTAAAAAGTAAACCTATAAAACTCTTAAACCTTTCTTTAGTCTAAAACATCATTCCAAACCATTCTTTTTGGATCTAGGATAAGACCATTACCTTATTTAGGTGGTGGTTATGTAACCACCACTTTCATAAGGTGATAGTTGTGTCATATCCAAGATGGTTACATAACTACTATAGGCTATCTATCGATACATAAATTCTCCTTATAAGGCATGGTCATTTCATAACCATCATGATAAAAATGTAACAGTTATTCTATGAAGATCATAGTTTCTTCCTACATTGATTTTTTTTGTCAATTGTTTTAGATTAAGGTAAAAACAAGTTTTGAAGGGACCCCAAAACCCTGAAACAAAGATAGAAAGATGAAGCATTTACGACCATAGGCAAAACCTAAAACCTACTACAAAGAAGTATCATAAATAGGTTTTATATGGACCTAAAACCATCGGAAAGACCATAAGTCATAACCCAAGTTTTACATAGACCTGGCTACACCATAGTCAAAAGATTACAAAAAACCAAGAAATAGGACCAGATAACACAACCAACTAAAAGAACCAGGCTATTCTTCTAGTTCTAAAATCATTTTCACTGCTTCCTTACCTTTCACAGTAGTGTCCTAAATGGTAGTAGCCACCAACATGGCTCCCTCTTGCATAACTTTCTTTCTTGAGCTCTATCTAGTCCTCTTGCTAGGCCACTCCAAGGATTTGATCTCCTCATTAGCTCTTTTTCCAATATTAACAGCTGCAACACATATGTTAGATGTAACCTCCTCCATCTTAATTCTGCTTTCCTTGATGAGTTCCCTTAGGTTGTTCTCATAGTCTTTGAGTTTGATAGGAATGTCTCTCATCTATTTTTCCATGTTATTGATTTTGTTCCAAACTGCCTTCTGGTTGTCTTCCATTATTTCCATTTTCCTTTTGAGATCCATTATCTCCTTAAACATCCATGAATCGAGTTGGAGGATAGCCTCTGCTTTGTAATTAACCCATCTCATAGGTGTGTGCCTTCCATCGTTCTGCCTTTTATCACTCCATTCTTCTATGTTCTTATTAGGATTGTTCCTGCCTTCTTTAATGTGGTCCTCTCTTCCCCTTTGATTTTTGTCCTTAGTTTTAGCTTGAGCTCCCAAGTCCATTTCTTGGTTGTCAGCCTAAACTATATTTTCCCTCTCATTTATCGAAACAGGGTCCTCAATAGGGTCATCTAGGACTTTATCATCCTCAAACACTTGCTAGTTTTCCTCAGAGTCATGTTCACTTTTTTCAAACTTATCCTCTATGTTGACTCCTTTCTCATTCTTCTCTTGAACTTCTTCTTCCTCATTGGAGCTTGAATTCTTGCTTTCTGTTCTTCCCTCTTCCTCCAAACTTTCCTCCCCAAACTTATCAGTTCTCTCCCACTCTGTATCCTCGTCAACATTCTGATTCTTGACACTAGGGGGCTTGATTTTATCTTTCCCTTTAACAATTTCACTCTTGTTACTCTGTGAATCCTTGTTTTTCCCCAAATAAGGGTTCGTAACCATGGCCTTGTTTTTGCAATAGCCTTCAATTATCAAAATTAATCCTTCATGTAAAATAGGACACATTTCCTTCTTCCTATGAGCGAATAAACTTTGGATCAAAGAGAAACATAGATAAAAGGGAAAGGAAATTCTTACTTTGTGTTTAAAATGATTTAGGAATATAAAGTGGAATTTGTGGACTCTCTTGCTTCTTCCATCGAGTATGAAGTACTCTCAAATATAGCATAAGACATCCCTCCAAATGCCCTTAATCTGCTCTAATTCAAAGAAATCCCCATTCTTTTCCAAATTCTGCTCCTCAATGTCCATCTTAGGGAATTTGCAAAAGGCCTCATTTGAAATGCTAGTCTACTTGGAGAATTTTATTCCTTCCGTAGGCAGCCCCGTAACCTCTGCTATAAATTCCTCTATTAGATTCACTGTGATGCCATGCAGAGTGACCCTATCATCAATCCATTTTTTGAAAAAATCCATTGTAATATGAGGTTTTGAACCATGGAGCCTTTCCATGTAGTTCACAACCTTCCCTCTCTGCAGGATCTTCCAAACATCTTGTTTCGCTTTCCACTCTTCAAAATTTTTGGGTTCCTACTTCCTTGGTTCTCCTTTCCTTACACAAGCCATGTAGATTTCCTTTGATACCCAATCACTGTAAGCTATACAATGATCCCACCTATTACCAATTTGGTTCAAAGCTTGCCTTTTTTAGGCACGTTTAGGATCCACTTCTCATTCTCGAGGACATTCTTTTTTAATGATTGTAAACCTTTCTCTGCAAAGCCACTCCTCCAGCTCATTAGTTTTCTATTACAAGCTAATATTTCCCTCCTTTGCATGAATTACATCATGATGAGTGAGCTCTCTAAAATCCACATTCTTATTTAATGTTTCCTGCTACCTCACTTTGTGTCCTATTCAGACTGCATAATTTGCTATCCAGTCAGCAACTCCGTTAGCTTCACGGTAGGTGTGGGTAATAGTTATTTTTTCAATTTTTTTGATTGAAGTTTTCATCTCCATCACCATAGCCTCTATAGTCCATGACACAAATTTTTTATTGTTTAGAATATTTATGATATTCAAGGAGTCCCCTTCCAGCCATAATTTAGAATATCATGAATCCACAGCTAGTTTGATGGTTTAAAGGGCAGCAGAAGCTTCAGCAATATGATAATTCAACTTTCCAATGGGGATTGCAACAACATCAATTACATTTCCCATATGGTTTTTTTGTCAATTTTTTATAATCAAAAAATCTTCCTAAACACCCAAAAATCAACCAAAATTCAAAATTATCAACAATTTCATAATCTACCCAACCCCCCAATCATATGTTGGAAATATTATTGTCATTGATGTCAAAATGGACATTATGAGCATGTCATTGATGTTTAGGACTAAATATGGTGATTAGAATATATTTAAAGGATCCTATCAACTGTCAAGGATGATTTGAGTGATTGTGTACATGAGTATAATTCATTTGGTTCTACATATTGATCATCTAGACATTTTGGGTGTATGATAGGAAAATATGAGAAGGCATTTTGCTGACATCACCATTTCCATGTGTGGATGAGTATGGGGAGATGGTCATATGGTTACGATAAAATTATTCCATATTTTTTATGCACCAAATTTGAAGTCATGTGATGAAGATCAATTGAACATATGGGCATGCAAAGTTGGATACTCAAACAAAAATCACCAAGTTTCTATACTTAACCAAATTTACAAAAGGGATAAATAGATATAACTAATCATATTGATGATGTTATCATCTTCACACATGGATGTGTTAGGACAAAATAATATTATGGTTTTGTTCATTTTTGTGCCTAGTTTCTATGTGCTAAATATTAGGTCAGGTGACATAGTACAAAAAAAGATATGCTTGAGTAAATTTGGACTCCCAAGAATTTTGATAGTGTTTTCCAACACTTGGTCAAATTTTTAGGTTGAAAGATAAAATTAAGTAGGCACTTTTATGATGTCATATCTTATACATATGAAGGATTCATGAGAAATTGGAAATATGGATATAATCTCCTATGTAAGAGGATCTTGTGCACTAAATTACAAGTCATGTAACTAAGTGCAACAAGAGTTATGTAGGTATAAAGTTAACATTCTAGGCATATTGAAATGGTCTCTATACTTAGTCAAATATGTACAAGGTGTTACAAAGTTGTCATGTTTTAATAAATACCATTTATGGGCATTTGCAAAGGAAATAAATAGATATGTTATGGGTTTTTCATGAGCATTCTAGACACATGGTTTGTATGTTCAAGTGAGGAGTGAGCTCAAAATTGAATTATATTTTCTCTAAAAAAAATAGGATTTCTCAATTAAACCTTAAGGGTTAAATTCATGGTGTTAATGCCCATGTTTTATTTTTATGTTGACTAGATATAGCTAGGACATAATAGCTTAAGTTATAACTTAAGCCTTTATTGTCATTATAAAACTAGCCCCTTTGACCTAGAAATTACCAACTTGAGTTGTGATCAAAGGAATTAATATTTCCTTAGTGTTAGACTTTATATTTGTCATAGATTGATAAATTTCTAGTGCTTAATTACATGCTAAATATATAATAGAGCATAGAGAAGTCAAATTGTCAAAGGCTCCTCTACGTAAACACATGAGTGACAATTGTCACAATCATGGAGCCTACATAGTGAATTTACAAAAGTGGTTTAAAGTCAAAATGTCAATAAGAAACATGAGGTTATAAAGTATCAATATTAGGAACTAATAATAATGTATAAAAGGCATGTGCTAATACCAAGTGTCACATTCTCAAGAGCTAAGTAAAGATAAATATCAAGCTTATCAAAAGATCTAATGATGAGCATAAGATCATGCAAAAGATATCCAACAAAGAAAGTGGACCTAATGGGACAAAGTGATTAATGTTTATCAATATAGTGATGAATTAAATATTGAGAAATGTTGAGAAGATTCATAGAGCATAAGCATTCCAAAGACTCAGGAAGTAACAAGATGGGATAAAGAGCTTAATGTTTAATGTCAAGATAAAAGTAAATATTATGCTAGTTTAGAGATCTAAGGGCACACAGGAGCTTAGATAAGGAATATTAATAGATGTATTTTAAATTTTACAAAGCTAAATTCTATAAGTGTATGAAGATCAAATAGAGTGCATAAACCTATCAGATATTGATCAAATGGATGAAATTTAAAGATGATAAAATTGAATATGGATAATTATATCATGGTGCTAAAGTTAAGATCAACAATCTATATTTAAAGGTCTATTCATCCCAATGGTCAAGCATTAAAACATGGAAGAACTTGAATTTGAGGTGTAAATCATGACACAAACAATGCATTAGGTCATTATGAACAATCTAATTCATGTAATTATGCATATGAATCAAGACTAGAGGTCAATATTTTCCAAATATAGTAAAAGACCATGAATCATGGTAGTGGAGTATGAGTTCAAGATGTGAGAAGCTTGTTAGTCTTGAATTGGCATGATGTGTTACATTCTGAGTTTGAACACATAGAAAATATGAAGAACTAGACCAAATTCTATATATATGACATCTAGGATATAATCAAAAGCTGTTAGGGTACAAGAATTATGTCATATAAAAGAATATCTAAACATAGGTATAAGTGTAGAGAGGATGAGTTGTTGTTGATGAATTGTGTAAAACTAAAAATATAGAGACATAGAGGAGCAGAGTGAGAGAGAGATGAAGTGTGTCAAATAGAGACATATCTAGATATAGAGATGTAGGGGTAGAGAGAAGAAAGACACAAAGAGATAATGTGCATAGAATGAGTAGTTATAGATTAGAATTGTAATAGAGAATAGAGATGGATTTATTTATGAACCTATTTTTGTAATTTAAAGTTATAGCTCCATAGACATCTAAATTATTGGTTCCATTAGACAAGCTAAGTTCATTAGATAAGCTAGGTTGTTCCTTAGTTAAGGGATTGGTGTCTCCTTAAGGTTGGTGCCCTTAAACATTGTAACTAGTGAAGTTCAATTGTGTTGGTGTTGAGTTAGGGGATTGGGTCTCTTTAGGGTCGGTGCCATTAAAAGTTTAATTAGTGAGGTTTTCTAGTGAGGTTTTGAATTGTGAGGCTAGATTAGAACATTAGATTCTAGAAATGATTCTCACCATGGTTTTTCCCTTTGGGTTTTCCATGTATAAATCTGGTGTCATGGGTATTTTTGTGTGTATGATCTATGCATATTTTATTTTATATGCATATATATTTTAATCTATATTAAAAGTATTTATTGGAATAGTTTTAGCTGATATACTAATTTACCTGCCTCTTAGTATATACTTATGTTCCAATAATTGGTATCAAAGCCCTAGTTCTTTATAATAATCTTAATCAGCTCAATAATATCTTGGAATAGTGAACACAAATGGCTAGCCAAGAATTATCTTCATCAAACAAGGAACCTCTCTTTGATGGATCAAACTATGCATTTTGGAGCATAACAATAGAAGCATATCTATCTTCATTAGGGTTTGATGTATGGACATCTATGGTAAATGGATATACAACCCCTATTAAAAATCTTGTTGATTAGGATTAAAGAAATCATATGAGAGTAATATCAAGGTAATGAATGCTATTCTTTATGGATTATCAAACTCAGAGTTTGTCAAACTGATGAATTGTCAAAATGAACATGATGTCTGGAACAAGTTGAATAACATCTATGAAGGTGGTGACAAGGTAAAGTAGACCAAGCTACAGACATATAAATGTATGTTTTAAAGTCATAAAATGACTTAAGAAGAGAATATTATAGGATACATCCTTAGGGTAGATGAAATAGTTAATGCAATTAGAGGCCTTGGAGAAGAAATGAAAGAATCAATCATTGTCAAAAGGTCTTAATATCTTTACCATCAAGATATGACTCTAAAATATCTATAATAGAGGAAGCAAGATATCTAGATAAGCTCACTATAGATGAGTTTCATGGAACCTTCACTACCTATGAGATGAGAATGGGAGAAGTAGATATTTATAAGAGAGAAGTTGGATTCAAAGCATCCAAGAAATCAAAAGTAGAATAATTTACATCTAGATCTGAGGAGACTAATGGAGAAGCAGCCAACTTTATTAAAAAATTGAAAAGAGGATTTGGGAAGTATAAAGGTAAGTTACCCTTTAAATGCTTTAACTATGGTAAATTAGGACATTTTGCTAATAAATGCCCTTATGAGAAAAAGGATAACTTTCAGAAATAAGAGGATGGTAAAAGGATGAAAGCCCACTATTCCAAAAGAAGGAACTTATTTAAAAATAAGAAAAGCTTATATATAAGAGAAGATAGTGATTCATTGGATGATAGTGATAGCTTAGATGAACATGATTGTGCCTTTACGGCTGAGGGAAATGAATCCATATTCATGGCATTAGGATAAAATTTATAGATTTGGATCAAGAATAAGTTAAATACTCTAATGAATAATAGGAAGGAGAAGTAGACCTTGAGTGTGAACTCATATATTCTCTATATAAGATTGATAAGTTGAGAAAAGATAAATATATTTATAAGAAGATTTCATATAAAGAAATTGAAAAAATTTCCAAAAGTCTTGAAAGATCTGATGAAATTATAGTAAACCTTAAGACTCAGTTTGAAAGGCTAAAAGAATAGAAGAAGTAGTCAAAATTGAATTACAATTCAAATTTAATGAGTGTATGAGGCTAGAAGTAGAGATAATGGTTTTGAGAAAAGAGCTTAAAAAAACTAAAGAACAAATAGACAAAGTTATGAAGCTAAAAGGAGGATCAAACATTCTTGATGAATTGATCAGCTCTCAAAAGCCATCAAAAGGGAAATCTAGTCTTGGTTATGAAAAAGGCAAAAGTCCCATGACTAGTAAATCTACTAATTTATATGACATTCTCAAAGTAAAAGGATTAGGAGCAAAGAATAAGATTGTTTCTAGAGATACAAAGATAAATAGTAGCAATGCTGATGAGAAGAAGGCTAAAGGAGAAAAGGATCCTGAGGAATGGAAGAAAAATAATGAGTCCATCTCTACAAACTTAAGGAATATGTAGAAGATAAAGATAGATGATGCACATGGTTACACAAAGGTAATAGACTTGAAGAAGCTAGATTTGAAAAGACCTCCCCATCTTACATAAATAAAATATATGACTATGTATTCATCATTTTTCTATGGTTATTATTATAGATATAATCATTTTGGTTATAAATCTAGTAATTGTAGAGTTGTACCTATAAAGAGAACTTATTTTGTAATCAAAAATTCATTTTCACCCTTGTTAGATATAAATTTAATGTGTTATAATTGTAATAATTTTGGTCACATAGCTAAACATTGTAAAATAAACTTTTTAAGATCAAACGTATAGAGTAAGAAGAAAAGCATGCCTCATAGTGTGAATAAAGATTCACAAGTCTCTAGTAAAGAGAAAAACATGACATATAATAAACCCAAATATGAATGGAAAGTGAAATATCAAGCCATGATGGATAATTATATAGAGGTTGGAGAATGTCAAGATCTCTCAATGTTTGCTCATATTGAAGATGAATAGACTAAGATCAAGGAGAAGACCACGGAGATGGTTGAGGCTAGTTCTTAAGTGAGTATAGATTCAAGTAAACATCTTACTATTATTAAGAAAGTTTCATGAATATAACATAAATCTTATTTTCCAAGTGATGAGATTCTAAGATAAAAGGAAAATTCATCATATGAATATGTATGCCAATAATATATATTATCTCCATGTATTGTTAATCCAATCACAGAAAAAAGGAGAATAATGTAATGGATGATCATGTTATTTCTCTCAAGCCTAAGAAGAAGAAGAAGAACAGAAAGCACAAGATGACCAAGGAGGAGAAGAAATATGAGGAGTTATGGTCAACTCCTAGTTTCACATTATTTTAGGACGTTTTGAAGTAAGGTGTCTCTATCTATGATTCTTAAGAGACCCCTTTTAATGGAGAGGCAAGTGATGTCTGCTACAAATGAGAACTCAAGTAGGTTGTAATGATTAATTAATCAAACCAAGTCAAGTGCTATGTATTTAGTATCTATAATGATAGAATGAGTATTTAACTATGAAATAATGAGTTTTTTTAGTACATCTCATATAAATATGGTCTGCAAATTCATTTGGTATAATGATTCTAATGTAAGAAACCCTTGACATTGTATATCTTGGGTTGTGCAATGTGTTGGGTTACCAAACTTGGAGAACATGTATAAAATGATGATATAAATGTGCTAAATGAAGTTATGGTGTATTATAGGTAGTTTCTTGATGTAAAGAAGGATCATAGAGTTAAGGGGAGTTAACTCAAATAACATGAATAACTTGAGAAGCTATGCATAGTGTAAGGGGGAGATAAATTGGTTAGGTCCTATGATTAGAAGACTACATAATTGAGACTGAGAAAGAAGGCTAGTAATCCTATATGGTAGATCCTACATCACATCACTTGATACTAGTGATAGAGCATGAGTCCAAGAAGATCATAAAAATCTTTATTAATCCCTATAAGATGAATAGAAAAGGCAACTTAGGTATGCATACTTTTGTAAATTTCTAATGATTTTATGGTTATAAACTCTTACACAAACTCCTTTATTTGATAAAAGGGAGAAACATTTGGAAAAATAGAAGACTAAGAGTTAGAAAGAATCCCTTTTCCATTGATTTCAAAGGGGGAGAAAAAAGAGCAAATGTTCTCTACAAAATTTTGGAGAAAAAGTGCAAATGTCAAAGAAGTAGAGTAAGTGTCCAAGTTGAGTATTAGGTAAATGTGCCATTACTTAAGGGGGAAAAATGATGCTATGAATAGATTCATTTCATACTCATCAAAAACTAATACAATAAATTCCAGAGGAGAAAAATATTAGAAGATCATAGCATTTAGTTTTCCATCAATGACAAAGGGGGAGATTATTGGAAATATGATTGTCATTAATGTCAAAAGGGACATCATGAGTATGTTATTGATGTTCAAGACTAAATACAGTGATTAGAGGATATTAAAAGGATCCTATAAAATTTAGTGGTCTGGAAGTTGAAATGACAAGGAATGAGCTTAGAATTGAATTATCTTTACTCTCAGACAAAATAGGTTTTCTTATTTAAAATATAATGGTTTAATTCATGGATTCAATAGGCATATTCTATTTTGATGTTGACTAGATATAGATGGGGCATGATATCTTAAGTTATAACTTAAGCCTTTATCATCATTGTAAAACTGGCCCCTTCAACCTAGAAATTATTGGCTCAAGTAGTTATCTAAAGACTTAATATTTCTTAAGTCTTAGACTTTATATTTTTCCCATATTTATCAATGGCTAGTGCTCAATCATATGTTGAAGATCCAATGGATCGTAGTGAAGTAAAATTGTCAAAGGCTCCTCTAAGTAATTGCATGAATGATAAGTATCAAAAATATGGAGCCTACATAATGAATCAATAGATAAGTTTAAAGTTAAAAGGTCAATGATCAATGTGAGGTTGCCAAATATTTAAATATTATGAATTGTCATCAATGTGCATAAGGCATGTGCTAATTCCAAGTGTCATATTCTTGATAGTTAAGTAGAGATAAAGATTGATCTTGTCAAAATATTTGATGGTGAGTGGATGATCATGAAAAAGAGATCCAATGGAGTGAGTGGACCTAATGGGCTAAAGTGCTCAATTTTTATCAATATAATGGAAAGTTAAAGATCAAGAAATTTTGATAAGATTGATGGAGCATAAGCACTCCAAAGACTCAAAAAGTAGTGAGATGAGATAAAGAGTTTGATGTTTAAAATTAAGATAGAAGTAAAGATTGTATTAGTTTAGATATCTAATGGCACATGAGGGATCAAATCAGGAAGATCAATAGACACATTTTAAAGTTGACAAAGATAATGTTTAAAAGCATACAAATATCAAATGGACTTCATAAGATTGTTACAGATTGATTAAATAGATGTAATTTAAATATGATAAAATTAAATATGGATCATCAAATTATGGCATCAAAGTTAAGATCAATTATCGATATTTAAAGGTATGTTCATCCCAAAGGTCAATCATTATAACATGTAGGAACTTGTAGTTAAGATGTAAATCATGACAGACAATAAGTTAGATTATTGAAATCAATTTAATTCATGTCATTATGCATGTGCATCAAGAATAGAGCTTGAGATTTTTCCAAATATAGAAAAAAACCATGAATCATGGTGGTGGAGCATGAGTTCAAAACACAAGAAAATTATTGAGTCGAGAATTGGTGTGATGTGTTATAGTCTGAGTGTGAACATACAGAAGATATGAATACCTAGACCAAATGCTATATATATGACATCTAGGATACAAGAAAAATATATTGGAGTATTAGAATTGTGTCATTTAGAAAAATATCTAGACACAGGTAGAAGTGTAGAGAGGATGATCTATTATTGATGAATTGTGTCAAACTAAAAATATAGACATAAAGGAGTAGAGTGAGAGAGAGATGAAGTGTGTCAAATATAGACATATCTAAACATATAGATAGAGGGAAATAGAGAATAAAGGCAAAAATAGATAATGTGCATAGAATGATCAGTTACAGATCAAACTTGTAATAGAGAATAGAGATGGATTCATTTATGAATCTATTTTTTAATTTGGAGTTATAGCTTTATAGACATCTAAATGGTTGGTACCATCAAAAAAATTAGTTGGTGCTCAGTTAGGGGATTGGTAGGGTTTATTTTAAGAGGACATATCCCAAACCCCTTTAGATTCATTTAGGTGAATCTAATTCATACCTTGGAGAATGGACATGTTAAAAATATTCTTAAAATCACCATTTATTATCATTATATATATATATATATGTATATATGTATATTTATTTATTATTATCATTTATTGTGTGTGTGTGTGTGTGTGTGTGTGTGTGTGTGTGTGTGTAGACACAATAAGGATATTTACAATACCCTATTAGAGGTGAAGGCCTAAATGGCTCTACCTATGGTAGAGCCAAATGTATTTATGTGAAATAAAGCCAAATGGAACTACCATGTTTAACTCTACCATTGACACCCATTTAGTTCTATCGAGGGTAGATACATTAGGATCTACCACTGGCCAAACTGGTTAGCTTTATCTCCAGGCTGAGTTGAGGGTAGAGCCCTTAGACTCTACCAATGGTGGATCCATTAAGATCTACCATTCGACATAGCCTTTCAAATCAATTATTTTATAGATCCATTTATCTCTATCATTCTATATAGATGTTTATATAGGTTGTTCAATAGAGCCATTTAGTTGGGCCATTCGACTTAGCCATTTAACTAAGCCATTCAATAAAACCATTCAGTTTTTTCATTCAATGAAATCATTTAGATTCACCATTTGGTCAAGATTTTTTGTAGGTGATATTGATATTTTTATATTATTTAAAGGTGTAACATTAGGCTTTAGTGTTCCAAAATCCATCCAAATCATATGAGCCCACTAAAAAAAGTCATTGAAAAATATAGAACCCTAGGTGACATAAAGATTAAACTGTTGTATGGATTCAATTTTTATGTCATCAAGGGTTTGATATTTTTTAATTTGGAACATTTTTTTAGTGAGTTAATATTTATCTAAATACATTTTGAAGCTATCCAAATTTCCATGGATCCATGATATGGTTTCCAGAGATAGCTTTACTAGTTCTTGATTCAAAGGTGCACATGTCAGGTTTTGTTTATACAATTAATGCTTGTCTTTAAATGTTTGAAATTATGGTTTGCTTATTATTTTGCTAGTTTTAAAGAATCATTTGTTACTATGATTAGGAACTTCCATTCAACACTATATTCTAGTCATGTCATTCAGAGTGGTCATTTAGCTATGTTGTTCAGTTGATCGAGTTTCAAAAATGTTTTGTTGTTTGATATCAAGATCAAGGGGTATATAAATGTGGAAAATTAAAATATTTTCTAAGATAGTGCTACAAATGGTTGGTGATCCAAACCCTAAAATAATATATATCCCTAAAATTTTGGTGATTTGGTCCCATCTGTGAACCCTAAAAATTTGTCAAAATCAAAATCTAAAAATTGGAATATTTGTGAATTGACAAATATTCACTGCTAAAAAACCCTAGTTCTTACTCTTTATGTTAATATATGTTCACCTTAATATGTGGTACCTTATTTTTATCTAGAGATAGAGGAGCCATTGTAGACTCACCTATTTTCTAAGTGTGTATGTGCTCAAGGGGAATGCATCATTTAGGTGGTATCACTATAGGAATGCCTTCAGTTTTGAATTACATCTTACAAAATTTGAAAGGTTTATCATAGATAAGTATTTTGAATAAAACCCCATCATGTATTAATTTTACACATATATGAATTTTAGATGAGGAAACTTCCATTGAAAGTATCTAAGGTCTACCCAAAAGTATATTATAATGGCATGATTGAGATATTGCCTAAAAAGTAGTTGAAATAGTTTTGGGTCCCAATGTCACATCTAATATAATTTGAATAACTATAGGGTTATGTAAAATATCAAACCCTTTCATATGCATAGTTGAATTTTGAATTAAATTGATTCTAATACACATGGTGGTTAATAAATTGATACTAAAAATGTTTAGACCTGATCCATTATCAATGAACATGCTTTTGATGCCTTTATTTTGTATCATCCCTTACATGAATAAAGGTAACTCTTGATCAATAACATATTTGGATGGTAATTTAGTCGGATCAAAGGTAATATGTTTGGCATTGTTTTTGAGATCTTTCATGATATCTACAAAATGATTAGGATCAATATCATGTGAAAATTGAATCTCATAGAATGTCTCATATGGGATTTTCTTGTAAACATTAGATTGTTTTAGGAGCTTAAGTATTGAATCTTTGGTATGTGTATTTCTCAATTGGGCATATTATCATCTAGATGTTGGATCTATGGAATTACAAAAGGACTTATGTATAAATATCAAATGTGTTTTATAATGTAATACTCTCTCATTATGTGCACAAATTTACTTAACATCTTTGCTGATTTAGGAAACATAATAAACCATAAAAATTATAAGGTATTAGACCATGAAATAATTGACAAATGTGTCCATTGTAAACATGATTACAAGATTTATCAATCAAGGATCAATAATAGGAAAAGAAACCACCTAGGGTTTGATGTTGAAAGATTAGGTTCACCAAATGTTTAAATTTAATTTGGATATGGATCCTATATAGTGGATAGGGTTAAGGATATATAAATGAAGGAAACATGGGTGAATACCATATCTACAATAGGCCAATTAATGTGCTAAACTCAGATGTACCATATGCTAAATTTATAAAGTTAAGATAGACTATTAATGGAAATTACAAAAATGTTAGATATAAAAATGACATAAAAATAAACTACTTAGATTTTTTTATGCTAATATAGTGTTGGATATAGTACATGCAAGAAGTAGGCAAGAATATAGTTATAGAATAGTTGTCATAGTTTGGATCTAGTACATCTGGCTCTTTGGATACTTATGTTAGTCTGGGATAGATACATCGACACTAGTGTTAGATCTTAAATCTAGTGTCATTTATGGAATAGTTTATGAAATAGGATATAACTACCTGGATGATTCTAGGTTTAGCTTCACCTTCACTCTAGTGGATTCAAATTTGGGTCATGGATTGTCATTCCTAGTGGAATGGTAAAACCCTAGCTTTACATGTTCACTATGACCTTAGGGAAAAATGGGTTAGTGGACTCATGGTGTTGAGCTAATCCATAATGACCCCAATATAAAATGTAATTGCATACATAACCAATACTCTAGAAGAGGGCCTTAGACTCATGTATTTCCCCCCTATGTGTTGGCTTGTGTGTGAATCAAGCATTGTGTGTAAATTAAGTATAATAGTGGCCTAGTTTTTAACTTGGAAAATATGACTTTATGATTTCTCATTTAATATTTTAGACTTATATATAGGTTTTTCTTTTGATTAATATCATAATAGCGTATAATATGAAGGATTTTGGCAACTTGAGATATCTTTTGGTTTGATTCTTGGTGAGGAATGAATGAGGGTAAATATTGTATTTATACCAATCCTATCAAGAGATAACTCATAATAAATCACTTAAGGCAACTATTATAATATGTTTCATTTGTAAATTAGATGACTTTTAAAATTTAAATAGGGTCAAGATAATAGCATCAAAGCTACTATCTGACCTAAACATTAGTGTTTAGGGAGAAGGAGAGTGACACAAGATCAGAACTTATAGAGGTGTAAGATAAGTACATATTAAATTTTTTTGGCAATATGGGATCTTTGTGTCATAATTATAATTCTATTTGAACTAAGATATAGTCCAAGGGGCACAAGATAGAGTATATGTGAGTCTTATAAAAGCAAGGCATGTGTAGAACTAAGGGGAACAACCATGTTTATGAGTTTACCAAGTGAATAAGACTGAGGTGCTATATAATCAAAAAATATAATCTACACAAGTATACATTATATAATCAATTGATTTTTGAATGAGGTAACATTAAAATTATAATTATGTTAAGCCATTTTCATTTGAAGTGTGTGTACTTGTCTTGGAAGCTCTCTAATAACACTCATAATAGACATGAAATTATCACTAAGAATGGTAGTGTTTGGAAAAGGTGTTATCATTGGTTCTAATCCATTGCCTCTTCTAAATCAAGACATATTAGTATTATCATCCTCATGAATAATAATTTCAAGTTTGTAATCAATAAATTTAGGATACTTTGGAAATGGTATTGGAGATTTGAATTTTGTAACCTTTGGCATATCCTTTGGAGAGTTTGGAACTTTTTATACTATGATATACATTGATAGTCCATCCACCTTTTGTAATGATATAGTAATTATAAATTTAGGTGGATTTGGTAAGTGAAATTATTTTGGGTTTATTTATTATGAAGATTAATTTGCATTTCTAAAGGCAAATCTTGATTAATGATATCTTTTGAAGGAAACTCTTTTCCATCAAAGGTAAAAAGATTGGAATTATGGATTATATCTTGCTTAATATCCACAAAATAAACTGATGTTATGTCACTTGGCACCAATGTTTTTCACAATGATTCATATAATATATCCTTATAAATAATTTATTATTTCACTATATCTAGAATTGAGATCTTCGTATGTGTTCTAATTGATTGTTCAATGTGATTATATTCCTCAGATTTGATAATAAGTTTAAGCTTAGGATTTTTGTTTAACTTAGCCATATATGAAGTATAACAAACAAGGTTTACAATGAAATATTGGAAAAATAAGTAAATTATATATGCATTAATGATTAATTCCTTTAAAATAAATGAAAATTTGATTAAAACTATTTTTATTTTAAAAATAAGAAATCAAAAGAAAATAGGAAACCCTAAGTGCACTAGGGTTTTAGAGATCAAGGGTTGAGTTCACCAACTATTTAACCCTAAATTTTAGATGGTGTGATATTATCTAGGGATAATGGGATTAAATTATATTTTACATGAGGATGGGGAGATAACTTAATGAGAAGTCCAATTAGTAGAAAACTCAGATAAATAGTATTCTAAATTTATACATATGAGATTTCTAAAAATAGTAAATTAAAACTATTGATAGATATTGAAATGAATTGGAAACAAATGATAATTTGTTGGTTAAATATGTTCAAGTGGGTCTAGGTAGGAATAAGCTAGAAGTGGACTAGAAAATGATCCTAGAATAGTTGTAAGAATCTATGGATATTCTTTCTATGGCCTCAAATGCTTATATCGGATCTAGATAGTTGTAGGTAACTTATATAAAATACTAAATGGATATAGATAAAAAATAGAGCCTTGTGGGTTTTTTTATCACTTGTCTCATGATTTCTTCAAATCACATGTATAAATTAACACTCTTTGTCAAATGATCAAACCCTAGCTCTTTACCCTTGGAGTGACTGTGGGAAAAATGGGCTAGTGAGCTCATGGTTCCAAGCTTCACAAAAGACCCCTATATCAATGGGAATTGATTACATAACCAATAATAAAAATAGGGCCTTAGACTTATGTAGTTTCCCCATATGCGTTGCCTTGTGTGTGTTTATATAAGGATGCAATGTGTGATAAGAAAAGACATACAATGACCTAGCTTGTAAATTGGTAAATATGGCTCATGGGCTACTCTTTGAAATTTTTATACCTATGAAAATACTAATCCTATGATTTATGTATAAATAGGGATGAATATGGAAGGTTTGATAACTTTAATGATTAATTGAGTGCTTCTTAGTATATTTACTTGTGAGTTGTATGTGATTTCTAGGTGTTTCTAGGTGAGGAATGAATGAGGGATGATATTGTATATATAACAATAAATTTTATAAATATCTCACATTAAATCAATTATTCTCACCTTTAGGATACATTTATTTTACACATTGGATGACTTTGGGGCACTAGACACTTTATAGGAAAAGTGGATACATGTGTCCACCTGAGATGTAGGTGTCCAAGATGCTAGAAAATAGACATGGATCCAAAACTAACAGTGAAGGGTAATAATCAAGTTTACTATTTTTTTCATAGTATAATAGGGTTGGTCATCAAAATAACAATGTTCATACTAAGAGATAATTAATTACCCATAATGAGATACTGAATATAAACCTTTTGATAGTAGGAAGGTCTGAAACTAAAAGATACAACCATAATAGGTATTCTCCAAGTATACAAGATTGAGGTGCTATATAAATAAATTTTTTGTATCTACAATAGGTAATCTCACATGTTTAATAAGTCCCATTCAAAATAATTCCAAAATTATCACTATAAATCCACATTTTTAATCTATTTATTCACTAGAGATTTACATCAAGTAAAAACATTAGAACATGTAATTGCACATTAAAAGGAAAACATATATTCTTCCCAATTTTGAATCCATACAACCCTAGTAGCCCTGAGCTAAGTTTGAATGCACCTATAATATCACAAGTCATTATTGAAGAACTTAATCACTTAAGTATTTAACCATAATATAACATTACACTAGTATTTCACACACCACCGTAGCATGGGCTAACTAAAAAGATTTTGATTCCCCTTTGAAGAATTGGTATGTAGGCAATGCTCAACACATGAAGTGTTGAGATCAAACACAACTTTATCCACTAATTTATTTTTCCCATTTTATTTCATTTACCTGACATGGTTTGTTGAGTTAGGGTTCTAAATAAAGAATAAGGCATATAATGACTTCTATATGGAATCGGATATATATGATCATGAACACAATACCTACAAGTGAAGCCACACCAACCCATTTTTACATAGAAATAAAAAACCCTACTAAAGATTGACACACCCTAAATACACCAACATAAGCCAACTACATCTAGATAGTGTGGCCTTACCCTAGGTATATGTGAAACCCTATTAATGATTAATAGTAGCCTCATATAGTCACACAGTCAATTTCATAATCACACTTATAGTCCTGCATGCCTAATTTATAGGTAAGTTGTTCTTCTTTGGTACTTTCCATTTTAGAACATTTATATATTTAATAAGTTCTAAATCAAATTTTATTATTTATTACATATCTTGTACACTAATTTTACTCAATAATTTGTATAATTAGGATTAAAACCCTCCTAATCAACAAATTTAATAAAACACATAAATCTAAATGTAAAATATGAAGTTTGAATCTTTTGATTTGACAAGGGCATATGCTAAATATAGAAAGTAATATGGAGATCATGATATTTCACTTTTTTAGTTGATTATCTATCTATGACTATATTTTGAAAGTGAATATTGTGGATAAACACACTTATGCCTTTTTGGTTCAAGAATTAATAGGTTGCCTACATTAGGTTGGTTTTGTAGGAATGGGTAAGTATCATCGGTTGATACTCACCTATTGGTTGGTATTGAGATACATGGAAGTGAGAAATAATGACTACATGATCACTTGAAACTATCTTTTCTTACTTTGTGTTTACAATCATGAACCTTGATACCATGTGTGCTGGTGGTCTATTTGGTATATCACACAAAATTTAGGAGGAAAATAAAGAGAGAGAAGGCTCAATCCTTGAGGATTTCCCATCCTTCCCTTCCACCTCTCCTAAAAGGAAGTAGGATCAATAACAACTTCCCCAAGATATTTATCTACTAGGTCATTGTGAATTGGATATGTCAGTTAACTGATGCAAGTTATTCCATATTAGGTGCTTATTTAAAAAGTGTTCTAATATCCATAAAAGAAACTTTGACTAGGAAAGACTCAACATGTTTAGATTTCTTAATGAATTCCTTGTTAAGTATAACTTGTATTCAACATGATAGATTCAACAATGCTTTAAAAGAGACAAGTGATAAACATGCAATACAAATGAAACACATAAACATTGATTATTGATTAGGCTATTCTAAAGGGGGAAAGAGAAATATAAATGAGCTTATAATGTAATATAGAAAAGTTTAGTTCATTCAATTAGACAAATCCCATGAAACCATTCTTCTGTCTGACCAGTATTCAAAAAGTCATAAACAAAGATGGTTCTTAAATTATAAACAAAACTTGATTATAAATAAATAAGGATGAAATCACAATATGAATGCACAAATTATGAACATTAGCCTCACAACATTTCAATTTAAAGATATTGCATAAAAGAAACTACATAAATGCCTTATAATAGTATAACTCATAGGAAAAGAAGCTAACTAAGAAAGTAAAAAAAACAAGAAAATTAAAAAAAAAAATTGGTTATTATATTCTATCTTTTAAATATAAATGAACTATTTGTTTTAACAATGAATAACTAGTCTTATATAGACCTTCAGTCCAAAGATTCTCAGGTTCAGCCCACAAATGGGTGGTTATGTTAGTTTGATGAGTTGGGCCCACTTGAGACTAACTTAGGGCCTATTATAACTATGATCAAAGTGTAACAAATCATGCTAATTTAATTCCAATTGAATAATATGTAGTGGAATGTCCTTAGGATCCTTTTTGGGATCACTAATTGGTCAAGTTCTATGTAGTCAAAGATCACACCTTATTAAGGCAAGGATCACACCTTATTATGGTAGAGATCACACATTATTAAGGCATAAATTGTATTTTAAGACCTTCACTTGGTCCCTGGAGATTTACATCTCTTGATCCACCCACTACTAGAAACAAACCATACCCTAATCTAGTGGACCATAAATCTAATTTATAGGCATTGAAAACATTGATGTGCTTAGATGGATATCAAATTTAAGCTCAAACTCCTTTTAGGGAGGCCCATGTATATATCTTATGAGATTTGAGGCACATGGATATTTCCAACTACAAAGGAATGTTAGTGTGTATTTTATGTGCCAGGACTATTCTACATGGATACACCCCACTCATCTAGTACTTGGATAAGGGACCCAGATTATTTTGAGTTTTCCTTGGCTCTAATGTAATGAAATCCCACCACATGGTGAGATCTCATCCACCTAGAGCTTATCAGTCCTAATTCTATGCTTAATGTACGTTGACTACTCTAGAGCCTAGATATTTTGATGTGTGGCCTCATCTTGGGCCTCCAAGACTCTACCACATGCATACCATGACCTAACCATCTTAGGAAAGGACACCACATGGAATATTCCCACTATTCCATGAGACCAATGTATAGTCATGGGTTAGGGCCACACTATGTGGTGACTTTTCATTACTTTGCTACTTTTCCTAAAGACCCATGTCCTCAAACATTTCTTAATATCTAACATAAAAATATCTCACCACATGGTGAGATATAAACAACTTGAAGCTTACTAGTCCTATCCTGAGATTCCATATACTTTGATTTCTCTAGAGCTCTGAAATCTTAAAATATGGCTTCATCTTAGGTATCCGAGGATCTACTCATTCTTTAGTCTACATAGATTATCTTAGGGCCATGAGGAAATAAGATCATACTACATGGCATCATCCCACTTACCCACTCAATCTCCTACATGTCTCAATTGTACTAACTGATAGCATCCCATTCACTCAAAAGATAGATGAAGAATTAAAGCACATATGGACCACTTCGGTACATGAAGAGATTATATCTCAACATGTGGATTCATATTGTATATCTAGGTCTCAAAATCTTGTAGAGAGAATTTATCCATCATGATTTAATTTTTAAAATAAAAATATCTAAGTTAAAAAAGAAAAGAAAGTCCTTTCTGGACAAAGCCAAATTAGCCCAATTGAATATAAGATGACCAATTACCAAATATGAAACATTATAAACAGTTAGTCAACTAACTTGAAAGAGAGAAAAATAAACTAAGTGCTAAGGCAAATACACAAAATGAACCTTGAAAATAACTAAATAATTTACAAACATTTAAGTTCACTTTTAGGTTTGATAGTTATGAAAGGCAAGATTACCTTCAAATTTAATCTTTGTAATTTTTACTAGGATGTCAACATGTCCTCTAGTAGGTTTAGTGATGTCACATGGTAGTAATTCATTTACCTACTACTTGATTAATTATCTCCCTAAGCTAATAAATTTTATAGGCTCGATGTGACAAGATCATGACACTTTTCAAGATCTCACTCATCTGGGTCCTCATCAAGGGTTTTGAGACATATAGACCATCCCTAGGGAGTAGAGAGAAATGATCATGCCACATGGCATGATCCTAGGATTATGGGATCTTGACTATTGATCAAAAGAATACATACTATTTTGCTAGCATAAGGAAGTCATATTATGCACATGGATTGATATTGTTCCCCTAGATGATCTCTAGTTTGGGCTCATATATTTAGAAGCCATAATAAAGTTGGGAACTAAGATCATGACACCTATCAAGATCCTACTAATCTAAATGTTAAGAAGCCTAGCACATAAGTTGAGAGGGATCAAGGAAGGGATGAAATAATATAAAAATAGGTGGAAACATTTTGGGTACTTAAGAGGTCAAATATTCCTAAAAATAGACTCCTCAAGAGGCTTAGTAGAAGTGAGCGAGTGACAAGTGGTTCTCCCTCACTTGATTGGTCTTCACAAGAAAGGTAGTAACCATTAACTTATAAAAAAATTAGTCATTACTTTTCAAATATAAATTATGCCTGAAAATCAAAAAATGAAAGTAAAATTAGGGAGAATAAGTTAAAGGAAACAACCATTTGCTCAAACATACATCCATATTAGTCCAATTTCAAATGAAATGATTAAATCTAGGAATGAGACAATATAAATGATTAGTCATTTTACTTGAATAAAGGTAGAAATGGGATTAAATAAAGACAAAAATCACTAAATAAAATAATCCCATCTACTCAAAAACATATACAATTTATTCCAATATAAATTAAATGACTAAGTCCAACAAATGAAGTCATAGAAACCCTTAGTCTACTTAACTCAAACCAAAGAAAAATTGGACCCAATTTTCATAGAAAAGAATACATAATTTTGTGATAGTTAGGTAATTTACATAAATCAAAGGCAAAATGGTGAAGGAAGGACACTTTAGTTCACCTCATAACATGATTTAGAATATGCCAAGGCTTAGGATATTTAGGTAAATTTAGATAATAAGATCAATGGAGTCCCCTATGCAATATTTTTAGACTAAGTGCACATAATGAACGTGTCAATTTTAAACTTGGTTAGAACAATAAATCAAAATTTAAGTTAAGATTACAACACCCAGGGACCCCTTTTCAAATAAAAGACCATACTCTAGAGAAAAAAGAGGTTCTATGATTTTATGAAGAAATTAGGGCATGTTCTGTAAGCAACAACAAATAGAGACTTTGCTATAAAATAATCGTAGGTATTTTAGAACATATAAATATTATCTATAATTAAAAATCCTTAGTTTAGCTTATTGCCTAGAACATGAAACAAACATGAAAAAATAATCAGGGAAATATTGTAGAACCCAAATCAAATAATCTTGTTGACTATCACGGGTTAGTGTATTCATTTTCTGCCTATATTTTGGTGGAATCAGTGTTGTAGTTAAGATCATCAAGCTAGTGAATTATACCTTGGAATGAATACTTTTACATTATTCCACTACCAACTAGGTGTCTATAGCCTTGATGGAGTTTCCTTTGATCCCAAATAAATCCTTCATTTATTGCCATCCAAGTATTTATATCCCTAGTAGAGGTTTCTTGAATCACCCAAATATTTATTTTTGTAAATAATAAATTTTCTTTCCTTTTATATCACTTTTTCCCTTTCTTGAGCATCTCAATCCTTGGTTGGGGACCAACATGGTAAAAGATTTTTTTTTTATATATTTTTCACTCTCAGACCTCAGTTATAACAATTTAATCTAAGAAAATGTGGAGGTCATTAAAGTGAATTTTTTGAAAGGTTTCAAGAGAATATATTAAAGATTTAAATAAATGATACCAATACTTACCAAAACATAAACTAATTTAGAACACAAACAAATGGATAAAGCAATTGAAATTGAACTAAAAATTAAGTCTAATATTGTAAATTAATCATATCACTTATGCACAATAATGTCATTTATGTCAGTTACCTTCAATCCTTTCATTTTTGATTACTTCATTAATCAAAATTGAATCACAAGGAAAAACAAATGGTCTGGACCAAAAAGAAATAATAATGAGGCTAGACCAATAACAAAAAGTAAGAAAATCAAATAAGAAACACACATGAACAATGAAAAATAAGGAAATAAGAAAGGAAGGAAAATAAAGAAAGGAAAAGGGAATTATTTAAAGGATCAACCCAAGCCATTTCATGCTTGGAATTAGTGATTGAGGAATTTTCCATTGAAAGGTAATAGAACATCCTCACTAATAAGACACCTTAGGTGGAAACCATTTTTCCCCAATATTTTAGAGATTTTGAAGGGTCCTAGCCAAAGGGTATCAAATTTTCAATTTTTACACATATTTTCATTATCCTTATCCCAAAGAAAGACCAAATTAGAGATCCTAAACTCTTTTTTTGGATTACTTGTCACACTAATGTTTGATAACTTCTTGATGCATGTTAAAGTACAATAAGGTTATATCATGCTTTTATTCCAATTGAATTAAATTAAAAAGGTGAGACTCTATCATGTTATTAGTTTCAAGGTAATATTTAATGAATAGTAAGGTTGGGATTCTAAGATTTATAGGGAATACAGGGTTTTGGCCATATACTAGATGATATGGGGAAGTGCTGAGAGAAGAATTAATATTAATCATGTTAGACCATAATGCAAATGTTAAAACATTATGCTAGTCACTAATATTCCTTTCCAAAACCTTCTTGATCATGCAAAACTAATTATTATTAGCTGACTTGGATAACCCATTACTTTTTTATTGAATACAAATTTAAGGATTACCTGATTGTCATAGGACCACTTGGTAAATTTTAATGAGGAGAAAGGAGGGCCATCATCACATAGTAGAATAAATGACATACCAAACATGATTATAATGTGGTCTTAAAGGAAATTTATCACCACTTTATCTATGCAATTTTTGAATTCTTTTACTTTAGTCTAGCATGTGTAATAATTAGTTATAGTGAGGATAAGATTGTGTCCAATAGAGGAATTGGAATTGATGTCCCCCATAAAGTCAAGTCCTCACTTTGAAAATATATGGGCCTAAAAATTGGCTATAATGGTATGGATGGAATGTATTATTTATGTGTAACTACTTAAAAAGTATGGAAATGTCATACATGAGCATGTACATCCTTGAAAACATATATAAATAATAGGTTGCTCTAACTATTTGGTGAGTTATGGCACTTCTTGATCAATGGATAGTTCCATATTTCCCATAGAAATCACTAATTATTCTATCCACTTATTCTCTACTTAGGCATCTTAGATATATGCCTTTATGGTTCATTTTGTATAATGCCTAACTTAATCATGAAGCTAATACTTTTTAGGTGTAATTATCTTCTTTGAATGGATTTTAGGTGACTTGGGCATTCATTATTGAGAAAATAATTGACTACATCTTGGTAATAGTCATCATTTATGATTCTTTGTACTAATAATACTAGTAGGTAATATGTGGATCCACATCAACCAAGGTTTTGCTTAGGCCCTAACCTCTAAAAATATTTATTAGCTATAGATGAAAGATAAACTCTTATAGAATGGCTATCCATTTCTCATAATACTCTCCTAGCTCATTTTACATCAAAATTGATATGATAGTTGGGTCAGGCACCATAACAAATATTTTACTGCACATGATATAATGTCTAAAATTTTTAATGACTTTGATTAAGGAAAAAAATTATATATCAATGGTTAAGTACCTAAGTTCAAATTTTTTGAGTGGGGATTTCATAAATAAAATAAGCCTTTCATCCCCAAATTTTTTTCTCTGAATTAAGACAACTACACTAGAATGTTGTAAAGTGAAAGAGTAGATATAGAATGTTTGTGTGTAATCCAAAGTTATGAACATTAGTGTGTTAACAATTGATTTATTTATATCAACAAAAGTTTATTATGTCTCAAGGGTCCATTTAATCTTTGAATCATTATTGAGCATGTTGTTTAGTGGTTGAACTATCTCAGTGAAGCCTGAAATAAACTTCTTCATGAATTTAATTGTTCCAAAGAATGATTTCAACTCTTTTTTGTTGCTAGGCAATGGGATTTTTATAATTTCTTTAGATCTCTTAAGGTCTATGGAAATACCTTGCTAAAAAATGGTTTGGCCTATAAACTTTCCTTTAGTCAACCTAAATATGTATTTATTTTTTGTTCAAAGAAAGACCATGTTATCTACATTTTTATAAAATTATCCTTAGGTCTTTAATATGGTTAGCTCAGTCCTTGGAAAAGATAGTCAGGTCATCCATGTAGATGATGATGCACTTACCAATGAGTTCCTTGAATGCAATGTCTATGGATTGTTAGAATGTGGCACCCATATTGATCAGGATGAATGGAAGCATCTTATATGTGAATGTACCCCATTTGGTTGTGAATGTTGTCTTGATCCTATCCTCATAACTAACCATCACCTAATTATATCCTATAGAGCCATCTAGGAATGACATCATTGGAGATCCATTTATTATTTACATGAATTAATATAGTGAATTAATGGATATTTTTCCATTTATTAAGCCTTATTGAAGTTCTTAAAGTCTATGCAAAGCCAAATATCTTCATTCATCTTTTGAACTAGTAACAAATTGGTCGACCAGGTAGATTACCTAACCATATAAATGTTTTTTTTAGAAAGTAGTTTTTGTACTTATTTGAAAATTAAAAGTTCCAATACTAGATTTATTGATCTTTATCTCTTGTAGAATGGTTTGACACTAGGTTTCAAAGGGATATTATGCATTAGGATGAAGGTGTCAAACACCTTTATATTTTCATAATTCTATGCAATATTATTTCTAGAGTCTTTCAAGGCTTACATAATCCTTTATTTTTAATTTTAGGTGAATATTGTGCCTAAAATAACATATTTTGATTCACCTAAATTTCTCACATTTTAGTGCTCATGGTGAATACATTTTATATGGGGTGCTTTGTCTTTATCACCATAGTAGTCCATGTTGAAAATCCTTTCTAATAATACCATACCTTTTAGTATGTTATTAGTCTCTAAGTTGATCACCCCTTCATCATTTGGCTAAAAATCCTCTCGGTCATCCTCATCAATGATCTGAGACTCAAATATGTTAGTTTTAGTGATGAATTTAATGAAATGTTTGTCATCATTGAAAACTTATAAGTTTATAACATTTTTTAGAATAGGAGTAGAGACCAACTCTAATAAAAATATCCTCAATCTAGAGTTAGCAATGGGTTCTAGGGTACTTATATCCATTGTCAATAAATATTTTATCTAATTATTTCTTCAGGGTAATGTCTAGATGTTGAATGCATTTAATTACTTAATTAGGTTCCACACTTTATTATGGTATCTATAAAAACACTTGTCATAATAAATATAGTGGATTTTGATTTGTTTTACCATAAGTTTGAAATCCTCTAGGAATTTTAGGTTCTTCACTTTATTCCTTAGTGTGAACCAGAGGCCATGCACTAATTATTTATACACAAACACATTGTTAGTGCATGTAAATTATAATTATAAGGTTACCAAATATGACCTCCCTCTTGGGTTGATGAGATTTATACTAACACCACACCCTCTTTTTGGTTTGGATCCATCAAACTTAGGGTCCATATGTGACCTTCATTTGTGTGTAGTGGAGTCTAAAAGATGGGTGTTATAGCTATGTTTGATCCCTTATTACCTTCTCTAACTTTAGGCATGGACATGATATCCTATTTATTTAATAATGACCATACATTTTGATCCTCAGTGGTAAACACATGTCCTAAACCACTCATAATGATAACATAAGATACCTCTAATCCTTTACACCCCTTATTCTCCCATGGATTACCTTGCTTAACATTCTCATGTTTTAAGGAAGCAATGTGAATAGAAATTAATTTTGGTGAATAAAGGATATATTAATCATTTAGTTGATCCAATTATTCAAATTCAAATTGTTCTTTAGTAGTCATAATGTTAATATAGAATCTCTCATAAGCTTCTGGTTCTTTCTCAAGTGCATATACCCCTAGTTAAAACTCCTCATACAATATCTCATTAGTATTATTATATTCTATAATAATGTGAGCCATCTTTAGCTATTTTAACCCTAATTTGATTGGGCATTCCTCATCATGGAAAATACACGTGGAATAAATTGATGGACATATGCCCATTAAGTCTCCTAGACTAATATTGGCTGAGAAGCATCCCATATGCCTCAAGTATGTCCACAACTTGGATTTCAATGAACTGTTAGACCCTAAGATCAAAAGCTAGCTATATATGAATGTGGTTAAGGTATCCAACTCCCTTGACCTCTAACTTATCCAAATGCATAAATTTTCTATTTAAATTTGTGGGAGTAAAGCCCAACTTTTGGAAAACTACATAAGGCATCACATTGTCAGAAGCACATGAATCAACCAAACAATTTTGTAAGTTTATGCTAAAAAATATAATTGTTAGCATAAAATGGGAAGTCTTAGTTTTTTAATTATAGACAACAACATGAGAATAAACTATGTTATTATCTTATTTCCTTTTGGAAATAAATAATTATTTTAATAATAAGTCTTTTTGTTATACATTTGAAGTAAATCAAACATTGTTATGTTGTCCTTATTTTATTGAGGTCCTCAACAATGGTATATCCTAGTTTATTTTGTCTTAGTGGTTTATTAGCTTGGGGAGGTACATCATTGATCTTATGTTGATATGATGGCAAAGTTACTTTGGGGGAAGCATGGTTATTACTTGATTTTTCATTAGGTGTAAACTAAATGTTATTCGAAGGAGTAGAGGTGGTTAAAAGACTTTACAACTTACTCCTCAATTGATAGTTATTCCCTATTTGGAGTTGTTTAAAATCAAAGACTTCATATATGTTGTCTTTAGGAAAATTGTCAATTTAAAAAAATGGAAACTCATAGGTCTCCAAGACTATGTCAATACTTGGGTTGTCTCCACTTGGACTTGGTTTACCATTATCTAGTAGAGTCACTATTTCAAGGTTATCAATCTCCTTTTGGAAGATGTGTGAGGCCAATGTGAATTGAACACAATATTTTTTAGCATGGTATATTATATTTTATAGTCTATAATAAGTGGTTAAGGCTAGGTCTACCATGTTTACTGAATCAGAGACACTTTTTTTCTTTGATTGATGTTATTAAGGGGACTAAGCATATTGTCATTATTAGGCCTATTATTCTACTAGCTATTAGTCCTATGAAAGTTGTAATTACTATTCTAAGGTGGTTTATTCTTAGCTTTATTAGTATTTTGAGGCACTTTATATGTAAGTTGAACATATCATTGGTCAATATTTGGATCATCTACTATAAATTAACTACCTTAAGGTTCACAGTTGCACTTTGGTTACTTCCTATTTGAGATGGTGGGCTAGACACCAATGAAGTAGCATTTAAAAATTCACAAACAACAAGATGCACTAGGTTATGGGTTTTTTAATAAGGCATATAATTATTTATAAATGAAGGTATATTGTATTTTTTTCTAGGTTCAACATAACCTCTTGAAATAGGCATGGTAGTAGTGTTATTATAGGCAAATTGAATGATTTATTAACTCACAAACTATGATAATACATGATTTGGAGGAGCATATGGATGATTATTAGGCATATGGTTTAAGGAATCTAGATTATATACTGAATTTGGACTTGAATACATAGCTCCCAAGATGAATTCATTTAAAGGGTGCTTTTCATAAGAGTATGGTTGATCATAGGGACTTAGTTGTAGGAACTAGGTTGTCTTAATGTGGGAAAGGGACCAACACCATATCCTCAAGGTACCATATAATATTAAATATTAACTGGTTCATTATAATCTAAGGACAAATATGTGAGTGTAATTTAGGTCCTCCTAATGAACATAAAATTCATGGGGTTTAGGGACCTCAAGTATGTTTGTATAACAATAAGCTCAATCTATGTGTAGGGGTCCTTCAATATTTTGTACAACTTGTGAAACTAAGTATTAAAGATACTCATGGGCTAATTGGGTTCTCTATGAGTACATGCAAACTAATGATATAGTATGGAAAGGTATATTGGTACCCTAAAATGGTTAATGATCACAATTTGAGTAATCGAGTCATACATGGTAAATGTGTGTCAAGTTTATCATTGTCAAGTATTGAAGACTAGATTTTAGTATCTACACTATGTAATGTAGAAGGGACCACATGCATGCCATGAATCCATAGCATATCAAGTAAAATGTTATAGATCACATCATTATATATAACTTAATATTTCATAGCTATAGTTTGTAGTCCAAAAATTATTTTTAATTTAGTTACTTTGAGATTCTTTCATGGCTAATTATCAAAGCCTTGTATGATAATATTAGAATTTATGAGGCTTTGTCTCCCAATTCTAAGTGTTTTAAGAAAAGTCTCACTAAAAATATTCAATCCTAAACCATTATATATAACAAACCTTTTAATCCATTTGGGGTAAACACATAAATATGGTTATATGCATTTTATAATGCTAATTCTTGACACATCTTAAACCACATTATTTATGCCATAATACATAAATTTTATTTTACATTATTATAAGTCATTTATCTATATTTGGACTTGACCCTTTCTTTTTCATCACTACTACACACCAAAATTAAATTCACATGCTTAAATTACTTAATACCATCCTTAGATTGTCTCCAAATTAGGATAGTTATTCCTGCTCTTTTAGAATAGGTCCATTCCAATAAAACCATAATGTTGCCATGGCCTATGCACCTAGAATGCTCATGTCCCATGCCCAATAATGACTAGTTTCTAAAATTTGAATTATTATTTTGCATCTTCCCATAAATTTCATAAGTTTAATTAAAGGACAATTTCAAAAAAGTTTCCTATAGATACACATCAAAGGTCATTAATTATCCCCACTTATTATCACTTGATTACTAGTGGACACACTATTACACATTGAGAAAATTTACCATATACTTTCCAAAGTAAAGATGATTCACAAGGACAATACATGAGCCAAGTCTAGCATCTCAAAGCAGGTTAAGAGATATCATTATCAAGTATCAAATCTATATTTATTGATGCATACACAAAGTCAAGGATTAAAATTATGCAATCAGTCTAGGTGGGAGAAAAACATAGGCTTGATTTCCCTCCTTGGTGTATTAGATACATAAGCAATAATTAATAATAAAGGGGGTGATTGAAGTCAAATCAGACCATTACATTACCCTATCATTTTTTAGGTTTCAAGATTTAAAAATTTCCCTTCATGTTTCAAAAAAAAAAATGAAGTAATAAAATTCATACAACATAATCTAAATTGTAATAAACCATGAAGCCTACATAATAGACTCATGTGCAGAAGGTGAAACATTTAGATTTTTGTCATAGTCAACTACGACAAATATGAGATCAACTCGAGTGGGCACTGATATCCAAAAATAATAATATTATATAGTAATATTCTTAGATTATACATTTAATCATCACTGCCAAAGCTTTTCTTTCTCTATCTTTCTTTGTTGATCACTAATCATAGTCAATCGAGATAAGTTTGTAGTTAACAAAATTGAGTGGCCTATACTACTATATAGATAGTCTAAACCTATCTACGAGCATTTTTATATTTTATTATTGATTTTTATAATACAAAATCATATATTAAGTTAATTTACACTTCCATATATCTAGAATAATCAATAGAAATCATTATTTGAGTTAACTATAATTTTTCTTAGTGTTTTCTAAAAATTTAAGTTTTTTTATATTTATCTATTTCTAATATCATAAATGTTAATTAATTCACACATTAAACATCCTAATATCAATCAATTTTTATATTTATTAATATAAAATATTTATTGTTATATCAAAATAGTGTAAAACATATGGATGATCACTTTAATGTACAAGGTTAAATCAGTTGGTCTACAATGTCTTTGAAAGGTAAGTCCTCTAACTCAAAAGAGATGAGGTTCTCACTATACATCATTTTTTTAACTAGAGAAGTAAAATATGTGTGTTAGGTCTCATAAATTATATCCTTATAAACATTATACCTTGTAATAAATTCTAAGATATATATTTTACATGAGTATTCTTATGTTAATCGATGATAGCATAAGCCTTAAAAACATACACTCTAAGTATAAGAGATTACATAAGGTTAGGATGGGTCTTTTGGTTAACTCCACCTTAAAATTGAGAGGAAAAAAGAGGGATAGATGCATTGTGTACCCTACCCCTATAGGTTTCTATAATATTTACCTCATAATGAGTTGCCATACAATGAACTATATAAGATCTATCACCAAGGGGAACTAAAACAAGGGTATCAACACATAAATCATCATTATCGCACATAACCATATCATACTTCAAAACATATGCTAACTTTTTACTATATATGTAAGGAAATAAAAATGTAATCATTATTAAAAAAATTCATAATAAACATATCAACATGCCTAGTAACATACAAAAGTTAGGAACCTTGCATATCAATACTAACAAGAAACACATGTCATATTTGAATCACATATGCCCATTAGGAATGATAAAAAGAATAAAAATATGCATAATTTACAAAAAATGATAACTAAGGCTTATAAAAATTTACATGGTTATAGACACCTAAATTTGTTACTAGATACTTTGGTAACATTAAATTTGTAACACTTTGATATAATTGGACTTTGCATACACATTTTAATCTTGTGCACACTTTCTCCTATCTAATTACCCACCTATTTTTTCTTATAAAACCTAATTTACTAGATACACATATTCATGATCACTCTAGTCTATGAAAGAACCCTCCAAAATCTAAAACAAATTATTTTTACATCTCATGTCACTAATTTTCACCACCAGGATAGTACCGTAATAGTCATATAATCATAGTTTTTCATAAGTGTCTACCTCTATCATAAAGTTTCTAAGGACATTTTACAAATAATTTTAAAATTAGGGTGTTTTTATTAGGTTGGCCTAAACATGTTTCATGGGTCAGTCATGATAGTAAATATCAAAGAGTTGTTTATAAATACAAATGAATCCTATGGTTATACTCACTAGGATATTTTATTGATAATAACTTGAAAGCATGAGTAATTTATTATCACTCTCTTAATAAATCCATTAATGCTCTCTTGAGACATTATCACAAAGGTATACATATTTGAATATCCTTCAAAATAGTAAACCTAGAGCCATGTATGAATACAAATGCAATTCAAAATTGCATGGTGCCAAGTGTTGAAATCCAAAAATTTAATTTCATTTTAGATTGATCATGATGGTTCACACACACATAATTAGGAAAATTACATGAATTTTAAGAACTCTTCAGAGTATTGTAACTTAAGGCAATGCTCAGTCACTTAGTGAAGAGTGGTTGGGATTGTTCAACATAACAAATTGACATAATGTTTAGGGGTCATATTATGGTCAAAAGTGAGATTAGGGTTTCAAAGTATTATTATCCACATGTTCAATAATAAAATTATGTATAATATAATATATATTAACATAACATAATAGATATTAGTGGTCCAATACGTCCAAATGTGTATTATATTCAAAAATAGAACATTGCTCTTAAAGTAGGGAAACACCATATAATAATCCTTGAGGAAGTAATAAATCCATAATTACACTTCAATTAAGAAACCCCAAATATCATTATAACAAATATAATACTCAACACTTACTTGATATCCTTTACAATGTTGTTTATCTCCTTTATATAGACATCTATTACTAATAAAAGATGGGTAAACTCCTAATCATAACGTAGGCTGAGTCATTACCTAATTTACTAATTTTATAAGTTACTCATCTATCCCAATATATTATACCCATATAACTAACTAAGGGTAATGTGTACTACATGTTGGCATCTCTATCGACCCATATACATTAATATATCTTATCCTTATGTACATATCACAAATGAAGGAAAAGGAAAAAAAGATAAACATATAGGATTGGAGGTGATCCCAAATGCATGGGGAATTTATAGGTGTAATCAAAATTATTTAAGGCATCATAGACCTTCATATTCAATAGGGACACTAACAATAAGACTTGTATAATACTATTCACCATAGGGGTTTGAGTTTCATCGATAATGTCTACATATGGGTTGAGCTCCTTTTTCCTTATTTGAGTGGTTACATGGTAAGCATAGATCATTTTCTAAGATAATGATGAATGTGGTGAATATAAATAATTATAATAAGATAATTATATCTCTTTTATAGTTTGTTCAATTCTAAATATAGCAAATGAAATGTTAATATACCCTTTTACATTTAGATTTATATGATTATTTCCCTATTTTACATAATTTGAATATTCATCACATTAATCACAACATAAGTAAAATATTGGTCAAATAAATGATAAGCATAATGATAAAACACAACAAGAAAATGGTTAATAAAATATCTAAATAAATAAAATTTGAACTAATCACATTAAAATTAGGCCTTAGAAGGGATACGTGCATAAAATCCCAAGGTTGGATGTAGGATCAATCAAGTTCACCAAAATGTTTTATGATAAAGTGGATTTGGGTATTATTAACAGTACACTAAAACATAAAATAAACACATAGGGTATATATGATCTAAATATAATAAAATACACTAATAAAGACTTGGTTATGTGCTTGGAGGGAGATGAATACAAGTACCTTAAATGATTGATAATTGACAAATGATGTTTACATGCAAAAATTTGATTTTTGACTTACATAATTTTTGATAGAGGTTGAAAATGTTGATAAAAGGGCCTATAAATATTTAAAAAGAGATTCCAAAAAAATAATTATGATTTAACAAAGTGACTGAAGTCAAACTTTTCAAATAGTGATAGTTTAACCACATGTGGCACACTGCTTTCCAGAATGGTTATGTAGATCATATCAGCTTAAAAATATATGAATCTATTTACATTTGCTTGTTTGATAATTTTTTTATCATATCATTGGATTAATTAATAAAATTTGTATAATGTCTTCTCCTTTGTTTAAGCCCTAATACATGCCATGAGATTTTGAAAGGACATAAAAAAGTTGGTTTTGTTCTTAAGGGCTTATGTTAGTCATCCCCCTACTTATCAATAGATTGACAATTAACACTAATGCATGTAAACAATAAAATATTTTTATATGATAATCTAAACCCTTATTATTATGTATGAGATGTAAGTAATTGATTCTATATGTTCATTCATCAGTCCTTATTTTGGCATAATTATGGAATAATAACTATTTAATAAATAAAAATGCAACAAAAAGTAGTGTATCAAGTCCTTAGATGTTATATTTATAATTTCATGAGCATATGATGATTGTGTGATATGATTTTGAGATATAAAATGTATTGGGGTGCTTTTGTACACTTATAAACTCCTTGAATTTAATTAGGACCTTATTATTGTGCAAGTTGACCTTGTAGAAGTGGGAAAATTGATATTTAGGGTACAATAAAATATGGTGAGATGGACCCATTGATCCATAACCAACACAACCATTATAGAATGCTCTGACAATGGTTATACCATTACTAGAATTTTTAGATAATGGTAGAGAATAGGAAAACCCTTACAACAAATACCTAATAAGCTGTAATAATATCTAGAAAGATCTCGAGGAAGATAAATGATAGATCTAAAGATGTTTAAGAATGAATAATGGTAAGGGGAGGCTATATGGGGACCAATATAAAGGAAAATATACCAATAAGAGTCCAATTCAAACCAATAATCTATATGTATGAAAACACAATTATAACATAGTAATTATAAAGGCTATACCAAAATTTTGTGTTTAAACCTATAAATAGACAATTGTTATAGTTCATTATATCAAAAAGGCAATTTATAGAGCATCAATCATTATATAAGTGAATATTCTATTATTAAACACTTTTAGCACACAAATTAAAGTTATTTATGCTATATAATTTATATCTATTAACATTTTTGTTTTAATCCATGTACCTTGATAAATTAGTAAAATATTCTAGCATGTGGCCCCAAACTATTTTCCTTGACACTTTGGATCAATAAAATTTAGTTCATTCTAGGGGAACATGAATTTTAGTGAGTGAATTTATAAAAAGTAAGTGAAAGAATAAAAGTAGGTGAAAAATCTAAAAAGCCAAAATTTAGTTTGTAGTTACCTACCATGAGTGTTTGCATAGATATAATAGAATGTCAAAAACATTTACAAAGTTTTAATATCTTATTTAGATTAGTTTTAGATTTTCAAAAAATCAATATGAAATATTAATTACCATCTCTAGACCTAGAATGTAAAAAAAAAATTAAGACAAAATATAAATAAAATAAAAACCTTCTATTTCCATAAATCTTTAACTATTTAATTATCATAATTAATTAAACATTATATATTATATTTTACACATATTATAAATACCTAATTAAAAATAAAAATTGTTCATTTATAACACTAGAATAATATGTTCATCGCTTTATTTCAACTATTCCAAAATTAATATTTTAAATTCTTTTATTGGGATCCTCAAGGTAAGATAATTATCTATTTGATGAAAAATAAAGAATGAAAATATATGCTTAAAAAGGGGGAATCAGATGCTGAAGCAAATAGTCAAGGAGAGCCATGTATCATCTAGACTTGTGGGTGCTAAAATAATGACGTATTTAATTCACATTCCTATTCACATTCACATTTCAACTCTCAGCTCTATTTCCTATGTATTTTTTTTTCAAGTACTCAAAACATAGTTGCTCATCCTCATCCTCATCCTCATAGGTAGAGTAAAAACCAAATAATTCAATCTAAAGGGAGAATAAGGGTAGAGGATGAGGATGACCTCTTTGCACTTGTATAGGTTAGTTTACATTTATTCATGTGTAAATATTTTACTATAAGAATCTTAATTTTGTATTTAAACACATATTTTATTTAATAAAAAACATATTACATGCTCGCTCAACAACCAAAAAATATCAGGTGAAAAATAAACTGAGGAATTAAAACTACACTTGATCCATTACAACTATAGTGACATCATCAATATAAGATAAAAGGACTAATAATTAATATTAATCAATAGATGAAACTAGCCTATTAAAGGAGGAGGAGGAGGTGAGCTATCAGGGTTATCTCCTCATCAGAGAGATATCAAGAATGCTCCAACCATTTTATTTATTATTTTTATTATTTTTCTTATTCACTTTGCCCATCGATGGGGGGTAGGGGGGTTGATATGGAAAGAACCAACTTAGGGAACTTATCTTTACCATCTCCACCTATAATATTAGACCTAACATGACAAAATTCATCATGGGGTGATGTCCACCCTCCATACCTTGTGCAAAGAGATAACCTCTATCAAGGAGGAGGAGCAGGAGGGGTGGAGAAAGCTGAGTGGATTTGAGACCTTCTATGCTCATGGCCATTCTAGCAGCACTCTTACTTTTTATTCTTGAAATCATAAGGAGCCTAGGAGGAACTTTATTGATAGTGCAATGGGCATTACCCCAATTACCCATAAGAGTATGAAGATGTTAAACATTGAGGGAAAATTTATCAACCTGCACTTGAATTCATAGCATTACATTAGATAAAATAGATATTTAATTTGTAATAGAAAAAACTCTAAGTAGTCTTCACTAAATATAGTTGCATTCTTATCTTTCCAAAGAGAGAAAATTATTTCAATACAAAAATCATGTCATGTTTTTTTATATCTTTTAGGGAAGAGAGAGGAGTCCCCTAAGAGGGTATTTTTCCAAGAGAAAGGTTTCAACCTAGGATTCAAAAGGGAATGAATCCATTTCCAAGCATCTTGAGCTCTAGCACAAAACAAAAAGATGTGTTTTAGAGACTTAGGATGGCCACACACAAGGCATCTAGAAGAGGGAATACCCATGTGAAAAATTAAATCTCCTAATGGAGACCTTGATAAAAAAAAATTCCAAGCAAAATGGCTGTTTTGGGTTCCACCAAAACTAACCAAATAGTTTGGAACCTCTTATTCCAAAAAGAGGGAGAATTTTTAGTATTCCAATGTTTATTGAGAATCTCCCAATAAGCGTTGTTGTGTGAGATCCATTTATAACCAAGTTGGGGCTGATACATTCTTTTAACAACAATAAAATTCATAATTTATATAAATTCAAACATCAAATAGATTACTTATATGGATGAACGAGTGAGGCATCAACTTGCATGTGTGAGCAAATAGTAATAAAAAAATTCCATGGGAAAAAATTCATGTGTGTGATGTAAATCTAGTGGAAAAATAAGTATTACATGACTCAATTTAATCCCACTTATAATGATCAATAAGTGTAGTAAAGGGAAATGAATTAAATGGAAAACAAAAATGCTCATAATCAATTGAGGATTAGCTCACTCTAATTTAGATGCCCAAGTATAAGGTGGGAAGAGAGAATATTTTTATTCTATGCCTAAAATGTGGCAAAAATAATGTGATACTATATAATATAATGCACAACATATGACAACATTCAAGATAGTTATTAGGATAGTATACATGGGTGTCTATATCTAACATCTTTGAAGAGGTAAGAATTAAGAAAATTAGACAACTTCTAATCAAACAATCCATACCCCTATTTATATATCTCCTTTAGTCATTTTTCAATGAACAAAAACATATTCTACTTTTTTTGTGCACAAAAATCCCCTAAGGGAATAAGAAGAGGAATTAGGCTTAAGGGGCTTAACCAAAAGAAGACATGTTAAAAAGAGAGATAGAATATTCAAGAATAGGAGCTATGCCGACAAGATATTCTTTAGAGTTCCCAACTATGGTCTACATAGAATTTCTCTTATCCATCTTGACTTTACCTACAACCATTTCTCACAAAGTGCTCAAATCCAAGGGGAAAATTAATGTGTCAACAAGTTGACTCAAGGTAATTATCCCTAACTCTATCCATTGTCTTTTATGCATGGTTGATTTATGAATTTTGTATGTTACATTTATTTAATATTATGTTATTTACTTTATTACTATTTATGCAATATTATTATTTTATCTCTTGACTTTACCATGATCCTTGAAATAATTACCATAATTATTTCTTTATCATCTAATGACATCTTATATCTTATAAGGCCCTCTACCCTACTTGTCTAAATAGAGATTGTATGTGCAGGTTACCTTGGTTAGATATATTCCAAGCTCCTTTGCACATGACCCTTGTTTAGAGCCCCATAACACTTTGTGGAACAACATTCTTTTGTGTTGGATCCAAAATGGTCTTCTATATTTTACCTACTTAGAAGCTTGTTATATTGTAATGTCCCCAAATGGGACAAATAAGAAAAATGGGGATTTTATAAAAACCCCTTATGTAAATTGAAAACTAATTGAAATCTAAACCCAAAACCAACAAACCCTAATACTAGTCAAGATGCAATATATATCTTCCTCAATTCTTCATTTAGACACAAACCCTAGATGCCAAAGTACCAAGGCTAAATGCTAGATTCTAGCCACTGATTAATTTAAATTTCCTCTCATAAACATGCCAAATTAATGTCAATTTATTCCAAATATTTTTTTTAATGAAATACCTCTTTAGCTACTCCTTGTGAAATGGGTTTATCACCTATATATGTTCCCTTAAATTCTGATTTTATATGAAATTATAACCACCTGATACCTACTCCAAAACACCTTGAAACCCTTAAAAAACACTTCAATAAATACATTAAAAATATTATCAAAAGATGTGGCCTTGAACGCCCCTTATTAGATGATCACATCCACTTCCAAACCCCTCTAATAAAATAATTACCCTCAAAATGTTGGAATCAGCAATTATTGATGATAATGTAATTCCTAAACCTTCATATAATTTTCCCAAATAAGCTGGAACTAATTATTAAAATAGGCAAAAATTATAGGGATCGATCTACCATGTTTTAAGGTCAAATAACTCCCTATAGTGTCTACAAAAATTACCCAAGGTCGATTGATCCACTTGGAAAAATATTACAAATAATATTCAGATATATTAGGCTTCAAATATCCCCCACCATTATAAGAAAAATTTATAATATTATAATAACAATTTTCAAAATTATTATTATAACCTAGGGCACAATTTTAGACAATTAATGGCCTCACAACCCTTCAAAATAATTTACCTATCTCTAAGAAGTCCACATAAAATACCACAACCCCTAGAAGAGGGTTTCCTCAATGCATAATCCTCCAAGAGAGATCCTCAAGCCTTCTAAGCAAGTCTCCCAATGGAAAACCAACAAATAGACCATTCAATGCTGTTAATCAACCTCCAAGACCTATAATTTTGTTAAATTAGCTCCTTAAAGGGATTCATTCTAATCCAAAGTAGGTGGTGTTACAAAACACATTTTAGAAGAATAATTGCATACTTGATACAAATATAAAGAACAATTATAGCCCTTAGATAGACTTTCCCTTAATGAAGGAATGAATATTTTCATCCCCAAACCCTTTTCACACTTGAAGGTTTTCATCCTCAAGTTGTGGTGAACAAGTTTGACATACTTGATCAACAATTTCAATTTCACATAATACATACATTCTAATGAAATGAAAATCCCCTTTATATATCCACCATTTAGTTACAAAGGAAGAGTTAGTAGATTATAAGTATAATTTTATTTTAAAGTCACTTAAGTGTTAAATAAGCCCATGACCCTCAAAATGTCCCAACTTAAGTGAAAATAAAATTAGACTATTATTACTTTAATTTAAGTATTTAAAAATATTTTTTATTTTAGTAATAATATAATTTTAATATAAAAATTGGGACATTACATATATGTAGAGACCCATTTCTATGCCTAATATTATTTTGGTGAACCTAACGTGATCTTTGCTCATCCTTGTTTGTATCATTTTCACTCTTTTTTCTCAAATTTCAAAGCATTTTTCCAACCATGCAATCTTTTAAGGTTTTCCTAGAAAATACCCACCTCTATAGATTCTATAGGGGTTATTATATCATTACATCAATAAACACCATCAAATATAATACCTTATGTTGTAAATTTACTCAATTAGAACCTAGATCATCCATCTAATATAACATGGTTAAACTTGTTGAGCAATATCCAAAATAACATACCAATAAAAACTATGAAATTGAAGACCTAGAAAATATTATTAGCTACACTCCTCCCAAATTTAGAGCTCTAATAAAGGATTTATTATCATCTAAATCTAAACCTTTACCATCTTTTACATCAATGGTGGGGACCTCAAGTAATGACCCACCTAGTAAAACTTCTTGTGAAAATGTTAGTCAAAATCTTCAATTAGATAGTATTAAAATGCTCCTAAAAATCTTTGACCAATTGGTCCATATGCAAACTACAACCAAATAGTCAAATTTCCCAAATGAAAAATCAAATCATGCAAATGAAAAATCAATCTCAACCAACTTATTGGGGACCATCTAATAATTATCCCAAACCTCCCTCTCACAAATGCCAATGGGAGACCTATTCCACAATCTTCAACTCAAACAAAGTGTTCCAAATATTATAAAATGAGCCTTTATCTCCCTATATTGTAGCCATGGATATTGGAGTTATCTCTCAAACTCTTTTTGATGATGGGTTTACAAATCCCAGCTTTCATTTCAAAGATTTTGGAAATGTCTACAAAGAGTGGATCAAAAGGATTATCTATGTGGCTATTAAGTTATTGACAAAAACCCTAACTGGGGATGTGTAATGTAGTCAAGGATAAGGGATATAAACAAGGAAAATATTTTCCTTGTAGATTTTAACTTTCCCTCATACATAATATGAGACTTGAAATCAAAACAACCACTTTTATTTATCTTTCTTGAGGAAATACAGATCGTACATACACCACACATTCATTCCTCTCTTTGATTACAAAACAAGAGAATGAGTCACACAAAAAATATCCAATTCAAACAAAGTGTTCAAAACATTACAAAATGGACCTTTAGCCCCATATACTATAGCCATAGATATTGCAGGTATCTCTCCAACTATTTCAAATGATGGGTCTATAAATCCCAGCCTTCATTTCAAAGCTTTTGGAAATATCTACAAAGAGTGGATAAAAATTTATATATATATATATATATATATATATATATATATATATATATATATATATATGGCTACTAAGTTATTGATAAAACCCCTAATTGGGGATGTGTGATGTAATCAAGGATAAGGGATTTGATGAAGGACAACCTTGTCCTTGTAGATTTTAACTCTCCCCCATGCATAATATAGACTTGAAATCAAAACAAGCAATTTTATTTAGATTTATCGAGGAAATATAGATCTTACACACACCACACACTCATTCCTCTATATGATTAGAAACCAAGAGAATGATTCACACACACAACTATTTCTAAATGGATTGAACTTTGCTCTTTTCTCCTCTATGCTCCAACCCAAGCACCTCCCCTCTCCTATCAAGTCTCCTCTAAATCTAGTCTACCTTCTTCAAATATTTATTGTATTTTTCCCCCCATGGAGTGAATCTTGGAATCCCTTACATGTTATAAAATTCTCAAAATTAGCAATCAAAAGTTTATATATTTCTACCCAACTCATGCAAATGTTGTGGGTGAAAACTACCATAACACTTTCATAACTACCAATTAAAGATTATTTAGATTAAATGATAGTTTCATCACGAGATAAATAACTCTTTTTATACATGATTGAAACTATTATTTCCCTCTTGTAAGAGCCTATTGAAGTGATAATTATCCATGTAGGTTGTCATCATGCTTATATTTGGGCCTAGATGAGGGAAATCACTTAGAATATTTTTGGATGATGCATGATTTCTTGATAACCTAGATGTTCTTGTATTTAGTACTTAGGGTAAGAGTTTATGAGCATAGTGCTCACAAATTTGGATCAGGTGGTAGGACCACCATCTTGACTTTCAGGGTAAAGCCATGCCACACCCTTTCACCATGTGAGGTATTTCTAGTTTTTTCCAACCACCTACTAAACCATATACCATCCTCCTCCAATAAATTATCTCTCTCTCCTAACCCTCTTTTTTTTTTGCCCATCATTATCCATCCACGTCCACTAAGTGTCCTCTACACGATCTTCACACACTCTTTTATTTCAAGAGTAAAACTCATCCACTACCTCTACTATAACAACACCTTCCCCTATTTTTTGTAACTTCAAGATTCCCTCAAAGAATTCATCCATTTTCTTTTCAAATGCTATCCCTTCCAATATTTGTTCACCTTCTTCACCATGTGATGTAATCTCATCTTATTCTATACACTTTCTTTGGATGATAACACCAATATCATCTCATTCTCTTCTTCCCCAACTCTTGTGTAGGCTGCTCCCACAATGCATCACCTTGCATAATTTCCATTACTCCCTATAGTAACACATCCACCATCTCTAACCCATATTTTTCTCCTATGTCAGATGGGTGACAATATTTTTCACCTTAACCAAATTATTTTTGGATTAGATAAAAAACTCTAAATTTTGTATTTTACAACTTCATCAACCTCTTTTGCTTCCATATCACCATTCCTCATGTGTTTGATCCATGCTTTCACTCCTCACCCCTTATTGGTAATCACTACAGGGTAATAGTTTTCAATATCTCCTCCCTCTTTGTCTTTACTCCATCTACCTATCAAGGAACATTTTATTTTTTCACAAAATAAATCTTCTCTCATAAGGTACTCTTCCAAAAACACCTCTTCCTTATGTGCCTCAAAATATACTCAAAACACATCTTCTATCCCTTTCTCAATTGTTGCATATTTTTTATTTCCTACAAAAAAATCAACACACAAAATACTATGGGAATAAAAAATTCCCTCAATCACTCTCATCTCTTCTCTATGTAATATATGGTCATATAATTCTCCTTTGCCAAATATGGGACCTTCATAAACCATCACCTTATTTTCCACCTTTGCTCTTGTTATTTCATGTCCCCTTTTTGAAATAAGTAATAATCAAATAATAATTTATTAACTTATCCAAAAATGTACTTTAAGTTATAGATTTGGAAAAATGACACTTATTAATTATTATTGAGTCTAAAATCAATTAATAAAGTAATTAATACATACATGACCAAAAGTAATTAATATTCATAAGTTGAAAAAGATGAATATTAAATTAAAAAGTAATTCTAATTACTTTAGGGTTTGGGTGAATTGAAAAATGAATCTTATATAAGTACAAAATGGGCAATGAATAATAATTATTGATTATTAAACTTTTGACAATTCACTACTAAATTCCAAATTCATTCAAATTTTGTGTAAGGACAAAAAAAATCATTACAACCAGATCATAAGATGAAACCCCTCCAGTCTAAGGTGGTAGCTCTATACAGGGGTTATAAATGATTTACACATCTAGTTACTCATTTATAATTAGAAAATAAGTTTTCATATAAGTAGACAACAGTCCTAAATCACACTTATAGGTCTATCATATCAGAATAATTACTATATCACAAAAAACAAAGATAATATGTGGTATTTATCATTTTGAATCAATCCATTGATGAGTCATGTAATAAAAATTACTAGTAAGTGAAAAATATAAGGTTTATAAACCATGCTCTTTAACTTTATTTTACCTCAATTTCAATAGCAATATACTCTTTCATGACATCTAGCATGGATTTCATAATCACTAACTCCTTCAACTCTTTAATATTTGATGAGTGCTATAGAACCACCTTTCCTCTTCATCTTTGCCCCAACTTCCACTTGGGCTTGCATTTCCCTCACTACAACTTTCAAGTCAGCCACTTGGATTACACACTTCTCATCCATCTCTTTCATACTTTCCTCACTCAGATATTTAACCCACCATTGCGACCTTTATATTGTAATCATACATAGGTTATATACCTTTGTAGATATTTCTCTCTCAACTCTTTTTTATCTACCCACATACACAATATGGAGAACACATTTATTTCTCTTCTTATTTCCCTCTACATATTCTTTACTAATGGAGGATAAACTCTCTCTCTCTCTCTCACTCACCCCAAAATTATTACTAACTCTAATACTAATTGATGTAGTCAAAGATAGGGGGTACTAATGAAGGATGCCCTTATCCTTGAAGAATTTAACCTCATACACACAATATGAGATTGGAAATCAAAATAACTTTTTTTTAGATTTATTGAGGAAATATATAGCTCACACACTCCACAAACTCACTCCTCTCTTTGATTAAAACAAAATAAAATGAGTCTCACACACATAATAGTCCATAAATGGACTAAATATACTCTCTATTCCTCTATGCTCCCACCCAAGTAACTTCACTCTCCTATAAAGTCTTTTCTAATTCCTATATTCTTTCTTTGAATCCTCCCACATCTCTTTTGTGCCCTATGGAGTGACTCTTGGAATCCCTTTCATATTTAAAATCTAATCCAAATTTTGGATCTAGTATGTTAGTTATTTTAGTTAACTAATTCCATTATTCTCTAATATGTAAATATACCACTTGGATCACTTTTAAGACTTACTAAATAATTGTTTCTACATAGTCTCAAGTCAAGAGGTTAATCAATAAAGTACATGGGGGTTTACAAAGATAGAATCAGAGCTAGGTTGATTTGGACATCCTATATGAGAAAATGCCAATAGGTCCCTCTTAGCATAAATAAGTGTCTCATTTAAGGTAAAAAAAACTACCAGTTCTTATATGCAAACCTTTAGTTCATGTAGGTTGCAGTCACATAACCACTATCTCATGTAGGCAACAATTTTAAAATCATCATGGTAGTTTCAACCTACACAAAGCAGTGGTTTTCCATATGTACAAGAGACAGGTAGAATGAATGGTTTAAACTATTCTTAATTCAATAACTTATTCATTTTATCTCCTTTAGTGTTTTTCTTCCTTCTTGGAGGGTAAACACATTGAGCATTGAGTGATTGAGTAGTGTTTGGGCATGAATCAAGTATGTGGTCATCCATATACTTAGTTGATGTTCATCTAGTAGTGTTCTTGATTGGATTGGTGTTTGGGTTGATTTGTGTGTAAAAGAAGTGTGTGTGCAAGCAAGTAGCATTCAATACATGTTTTAAACAAGTTGTATTATAAAGGTTTTTCATGAAAGACATTAATGGAAGTACCTTTTAATTGATAAAAAGATAGTGGTAAGAGGAGGAATCCCCACTTTTTTATAGTTTTCTCATCTTGATTTTCTTTAGGGTAACATGTGTCTCTCTTCTGATGTATGTGACTTCAGTCTTTGTTTATCTTGAATATGTGTTTAGTTATTTTACAGTCCAACATCTTTTCAATTTAGTTTATAAAACCATAAATATATGTTTTGGTTAACAAAAAAACAAGCATTAACAATCAAGTTTGTTAGACATAGTAAGGGATTCATATTGATCAATTTGTAGTGGAATCTCCACATTATTATAAATTAGATTGGTTTTAGAGCAAGTTTAGCTCCATTGTATGCTTTTTTTTCTATGACCTTTTTTTGCATTTTATGCCCATTATCATAGCAAAAAGTGATAGTGGTGAAGGTATTCTAGTTCCCTTACAGTAAGATAATTCCATAAGTGGAATAAGGAAATTAGAGGCATGTCCCATCCTAATCAAGATATACCTTCATTCGGTAAGGAATGGTCTTGAAATCTAGAAGAGGATGTTGTTAACATCTCTTTATCCATGAGTGAGATGGATAAACTATATAAGTTGGAGTCCATTATGAAGATTCTTATGGTGAAGCTAGGTGTTTCTATCAAAGATCCAAAATCAAGTGAGGAGATAAAATATCCTAAGCATGAGAAGGTCAAAGGAAATCCCCATACCAAGCAAGATCCACTATCATTCAAAATTGAATCAAAGATTGAAATTCATCCATATGAAGGAGAGGTGAATGCAGAGGGATAGATCATTGGATACCCCAACTTAAGGTGTATTTTAGTTTGAATCATGTTAATGAGAGTCAATAGATTTCTTTTGTAAGGTTAACATTAACCAATCAGGATTTAAAATTGGTTTGAAAGTTATGTTCATACCTTGGTTTTTAAGAAGCTTCCTCTAGATACTAAGTGGGATGAATTTAAAATGATGATCAAGAAACAATTTTATCTTATTTGTTATGAGGAATATAGGTCCATGTATTGGTAATATCTTAGACAAAATCAAATTCAAATTGTGCAACAGTATATGAACAAGTTATACAATAATATAGTACATATGGGCAAAGATATAGTAAACTATAACATCATGATGAAGTACGTGGGTAGACTCCATAGCCATTTAAGGAGACCCATGCTCTTGGCCAAGCCTTCAAATGTAGATGAGGCTTGTTCTCAAGTTCACTACCAAGAGATGGACAAAAATAAGGGTCCATATACCTCTTCAAGCACACCAAAATGACATGGTGGTTTTAAGAACAAAAAAGGAAGGTAAATGGAAAGGTGAGAAAATTGATACTACTATTTTTTCTCAAAAGGATACTAAAGACATTATAGGCATTGTGATGTTGATATTCATTCAATGGAGACTTGTTGGAAGTTACATTTGGAATTACAAACATACAAAGGAAAGAATAAGTAGGTTTTGACTTCATTCCAAGGGAAAGAAGTTGGGTGTAGCTCTGATGTGGATGAGACATTATGTTGTACCTCTATTCACAAAGAAGTATGTTTGGCTGCTCAAGATCAAGGTGAGCTTACAAAACTTTTCCATATTAAATTTCATATTAAAATGACTAAAATGGATGCTCTTTTTTATTCTTTCTCTCAAGAAAATTTGATAAGCAAGGAGTTAGTAGAAAAATTTGGGTTATAAACTTACAATCATCCTAATCCATATGCTTTGGGTTAGGAAAAGCAAGGAGTAGAGTCAAAGGTGACAAACAATAAAAGGTCATGTTTGGTATTGATAAATTCATAATGGATTTTTTTCCTCTTGACATGTGTGGTGTAGTGTTTGGTGGCCCTTACATGTATATTTGGGATGCCATCTTCATGAGAAGAGATAATAAATATGGTTTGGTGAAGGATGGTGAGATATACATCATTACATCCTATGCAGGAAAATAAAAGACCTCCTTTGGTAGATGCTTTGTAATCCAAAAGGTTGATTAATACTAGTATGAAGTTTGTCTTACTTATTTTTACGAGATATACAAGATAAAGAATTGGCTACACATGAAACTTCTTGTAGTATATTTACTAACAAAGAGATTAAAGAAATGGGAGAGTTAGCACAAAAATTCAATGAAGTTTTCTGAGAGCTCTTAGATATGCTACATGTGAGGCTTATTGAGCATGATATTCAGCTGCTATTAGATTATCCTCTTTCAAATCTAGGTCTTTATTTATAGTTCTTGGTGGATGCCAATGAAGTAAAACAATAGTTATAGTTTTTGATCAATCAAGTCATAATTTGTCTTAGTACTTCCCCATGTAGTTATATAATTGTTTTAGTACCTAAGAAATATTGCTTATGGATAATGTGTGTTGATTATAGAGAAGTCAATAAAATTACGATCAAGAATAGGTACCCTCTTTCATGGATAAATCTTTTAGATCAAATCCAATATACCAAATACTTTATGAAGTTGGATTTGAGATCTAGGTATCACCAAGTAAGGATTAAAGAAGATAGCATATGGAAGACAACATTCAAGGTAAGGAAAAGTTTATATTAATGGTTGGTAGTGCATTTTAGGTTATGTAATTCCCTAAATACTTTAGCTATTTATAGATGATTTTGTTATTATTTATTTATATTATATTTTTATTTTCAAAAAAAACTTATGATGAACATCTAATTAATTTAAAACAAGTTTTGCAATTTTTAAATTAGAAAAAAATATTGATGAATGAAAAGAAATGTGAGTTTATAAAATAATCACTTATCTATTTGGGGTATGTGGTTGGAGATGAGAAGTTGAGAATTGATCCATAAAATGTAGAGGCCATCATTAATTGGCTTATGATTTCTAATATGACTAAAATAAGAAGCTTTGTAGGTGCAGTTTAGTATTTGAGGAAGTTCATCAAGGTTTTATCTTTCATGGCAACACCTTTGCATGCTAGTATAATGAGGGGTAAGTATTTAACTTGGGGGAAGAAATAAAAAGATGCATTTATTGAGTTTATACATAAGATTATAAATGCTTTAGTTTTAGCTTTACCTAATTTGTAATAGTCTTTTGAGGTAGAAATGAATGCTAGTAACTATGCTACAAGGGCTATCTTATTACAATGAGGTAAGCCCATATGTTTCCATTTATAGTTATTTCATGGTGCATTATAAATTATTGTACATATGATAAAGAATTGTATGATCTTGTTCAAGCAGTCATGAAATGGAAGCTTTATTTAATGGATAAGGAAACTATTGTTCATATGGATCACCAACATCTATTATATTTATAAGCATGAATTAAAATTTAGCAAGATAGACATTATAAACATATGGGTTTTTTGTAATAATATAATTTAGTTATCAAATTCAAGAAAGGTGTGACTAAAAAGCTAGCATGCATGTTATCATGACATCCTTTGATTTTATCTATGGGCACCATAACCCTTACTGAACCTTTTATGAATTAATCTTATGTAGAAGGATATGGGCATGATATAGATTTTGGGGAAACATTTCCTTAAGAACAAAGGTGCCAAGGTGCAAGTTTTGAGGCTAAGGAGGCTTATTATCTTCAATATAAGTTGCTCTATAATATGGGCAAGATTTGTGGGGCTCAAGGAGGAAGAGTTGAGATAATGATAGAAGCACATACTTCAATATTAGTTAGACATTTTGGAGTTACAAAGATAGTGTCACATTTACAAAGATATGTTTATTGCCTAGATATGTAAGTTGGTGTTTCTAAGTTCATAAGAGAATGTGTATTTTTTAGTACAAGAAAGCTTAATAATAAGAATTTAGGTTTGAATATGCCATTTACAGCTCCTTCTAGGCCATGGGAAAGCATTTCCATGGATTTTATATGTAATTTGCCAATGTCAAATAAGGGACATAACTATTTGTTTATAGTTATGTACTAGTTTAGTAAAATGTGTTTTCTTATTATTTGTAAAAATATCCTTAAAGATAGTGATGTAGATGAATTATTTTATGATATTTTATGGGTTCACTTTGGGTTGCCTAACTCTATCATCTTAGACAAAGATTCAAGAATTGTTGGAAAATTTTTGTCTACATTGTGGAAGAAAATGGATACAAAATTAAAGTGGTATATCACTTTTCATCTACAAACTAATTGGTAGACTAAGGTAGTGCATAAAAAATTGGTATAGCTCTTAAGAGGGTATAATTGAAAGTATCTTAAGACTTGAGATGAAAATTTGGTGCATAATCAACATTCCTATAATAGGGCATTACATTCATCTACCCATAAATATCCTTATGAATCTTATTTTGGTTAGTTACGTCAATTGGATTTGATGTTGTTTGGGACATACATACACAAAAAATGTGAAAGTGATTCTTAAGATCCACAAGTCTAAAAGTTCCATTAAGAATATTTAACAAATTCAAATCCAAATTCATGGAAGGTTGGAGGAATCCCATATCGAGTACAAAACATGCCATGATTAGCATAGGACTAAACATAGCTTGCTTTTTAGAGATAAGGTATGGTTTTCCTTGCATAGAGAAAGGCTCTAGGGTAAAAATAAGAAGCTTAAGCATCTTAGATATGGTCCATTTTTCATTTTGGAGTAAGTGGGTAAGAATGATTTTAGATTGGATTTTCCTCCATATATGAAAATATATTCAGTTGCCAATGGTAAAATTTTACATTTGCTTTTGCCTTCAATGCTAGATGATGATGAAGGGAATATATTACCACCTTCTAATGAATATCTTACTTCTAATGGTCAACTAGAATTGGAGAAGGCTATCATGATACAAAAGGAGAGGATAATGAGAAGAAGAGTGAAAGAGTGATGTAAAGTTGAATTAAAGGGTCAACTATTGAACATGGTCAAATGGTATTCCAAAAAAGTAGTGAATAAATTTCCTCATCTACAAAGTTCCTAAATATTTTGGGGATGAAAATTTTCTAATTGGGGAGACATAATCCAAATTTTAGATCTAGCATGTTAGTTATGTCATCTAACTACTTTTAGTATTCTTTAATATTTAAATATGCCACTTGGATCACTTGTAACACTTCATAAATAGCTATTGCTTCCATAGCTGAAAGCCAAGAGGTTTATCAAAAAATTAGAAGGGGGTTTATAGATGTAGAATTAGGGTTTGGATGATTTAGACATCCTATATAGGAAGATGCTAATAGGTCCCTATTAGCATAATTAAGTGGTTCATTAAAGATTAAAAAACTACTGGTTCATGCAAGCAGACCACCCATTCCCTCCATTGGTGTTTCCCTAATAGTTGAAAAATAATTAGTTCATACAGAAGGTAGTTTCGAAACCACCATGGTGGTTTCAACATACATAAAGTAGTGGTTTGACTAGTAGGAAATATATAGGTAGAGGAATGGTTGTAAATGTTTCCATTTTCATTACTTATTCATTTTAGCTCTTTAGTGGGTCTCTTCCTTCTTGCAAATATATGGGCTTATATAGAGGGTGGATGCATCAAACATTAAGTGATTGAGTAGTGTTTGTGCATGAATCAAGGAAGTGGTTCTTTAGGTACTTAATTGATGTTTGCATAGTAGTTTTTTTAATTATATTGGTGTTTGGGTTGACTTGTGTGTAAAGGAAGTGCATAAGTAAGTAAGTAATATTCAGTATGGGTTTTAAACAAGTTATATTTAAAGGTTGTTCATGAAGACCATTAATGATAGTATATTGGAACTAATAAATAGATAGTTGTAAGAGGATGAATCCCCTCACACTTTTGGTGTTTTCTTGTATCGAATTTCTCTAGTCTAACTTGTGTCTCTCTTTTGATGTGTGTGACTTCAATCTTTATTTATCTTTCATATTTGTGTTTAGTTTTTTTACAATCTAAAAATATTTTAATTCAGTTTATATCACCATAAATGTAAATTTTGGGTAGAAAAACAACAAGCACTAGCAACCAACTCTATTAGACGTAGTAAAGAATTCATATTGATGAATTTGTAGTGGAATCTCTACTTGCTTATGGATAAAAAAGTGATCAAAATGAGTAATCAAATTTTTTTGGGTCATTACCCAACCTATGCAACAAGAGAAATTAGAACTCCCCAAGGTGAGTCAAGAAGAAGTTGTTCAATAACTTCATGATCCATCAAAAGAACAAGGTAAAGATATTTTATTTGTAGAAGATGTCTATTTATCTTCTAATTATTTTATGCATGATAATAAAGTCACAAAAGATGAAAACAAGGAGCTTGAGCAAAAGAAGGATGAAATTGAAGTAAAAAGGACATCAATTATTGTATACTAAGGGTTCAAGTTTAAATAAGTTGCAAAAACCTTTGAATATCCATTGACTAATTTTTAGAACATTCTTACAAATAGTCATGTGATAGAATAAAATATTGGAAATCTTGAGGATATAAGGCATGAGAATTCCTTGATTCAAGTCCACAATTATTTTCACCAATAGGTATGGGATCTTAGTAATTTTTTGAGTTTTATAAATATTCTCAATTCTAATTTTAAATTCCTTATGTCTGATTCCATGGGAATAAAGAAAAAATTATAATTGTTTTGGGTATGGAGAAATATAGGCATGCACATGTTGACATCGAAAGGTTGGCATACAAAAAGAAGCTTCTTATTTTAAAATCACTATATTCACAAGGTTAGGGGTATGGAATACATCTCAACCCATGTCTATTCAAAAAATAAAGATGAGATTTATAATAGAAACCAAAGGTATTTGTAATTTCCCCAAATTGGGACAATTCAACAAAACTAGGTTTCTCACAATTCTTTACCCAAATCAAAAAATTATGAATATAGAATAGCTAACCCTAACTTGGAACAAATATGATGTAGTATGATAAAATAAATTCTCCAACCATTAAAAAAAAATTGAAGTAAATACCTTTGGTTATTTCCCTTAATAAATCTTCACACATGGTAAGATTGACCCTTCAAATGAGGGTTTATTCATCAAACCCTAGGCATCCTTATGCAGAGTTTCAATAGAGAATATTGGTTATTGTGGTTATTTAATCATGTAACAAACCCCTTCACTAACCCTTCACACATTAGTACAAAAATATTGAATGTAATTATTGAATATATGAATAAGTTTCAAAATATTTTGAGGTCTTAAAACCTCAACAAACCATGAATAAAATTTAGAATAAATTAAGTAAATTACATAAATATTTATTACCCATATGAAATCAAATTAGCCTTACAAATGATGATGGTTGATGACTAATTTTGTCTTTCCACAATTCTAATTTTTATCATAAAATGTAACAACTATTCCTTTGTTCAAATCACCATAAACCCTTGCAAAATCATTCACAAATTATAGATGAAATTCACATAAAATCATAGTAATCATATAAACCAGGAGTCACTAAATATTAGGGCTTCTAATATGATCAAACCCTAGTAAAGAAAATCACCAATATGTAAAATATTATAGCCTTAAATAGATTGGGAAATCATACTTGTTCACCCTTTAAATCAACACCAAAATTGTTAGAATTATTATCAAAAAATACAAAAATAATTATAGTAATATTTTCTCCATTTTTTAGGGCCTAAAATCACCCTAAACCCCTACAAGTATTCCTCTAAAAAATTCACCCCACCTAGAAAAAATATTATAAATAGTCTCTGATTATTTTAGGGCATTGAATGACCCTAAAATACCTACAAAACCACTCCAACACAAATTATCCAACTAGAATATAATACTAAAAAATATATCCAAACCCTAGAAAATGATTCTAAGAAAATTATCCTTCACAAGGAAGAGCTTCAATGACCAGACAAAATTTCCACCCTAGGAATTGGCTTATAAATTGAGAAAATAACCTCTAAAGAAAGTGGTGTCCAAAGAGTCCTTTGTAGATCTAATTGCACACAACTATGAAAATATGAATCATAATTACAACCCTTGAATAGAGTTGAATTGAATGTAATAATGGAGGTTTCATCCCAAACCCTTATTTTATTTGAAATTTTTCATCCTCAAGTAGATGTGAACAAGATTGACATACTTGATCATCCAAATTGATATAAAAAATCCATAATCCTTCAAATGAATCCTTACTTTCCTTTAAATACCACTCCTCTAAGTGTGGCACCAAAAACATGGAGGGGAGAGTTACTTTTCTTTTTTAAAATATAAAATATCCTCTTACTTTCACTTTAGGCATTAAGTGCCCAATACCTATAAACACCACCACCTAAGTGAGATAGAAACATAAGGTAATTTTCATAACTCAACTCAATTTTATAAATATAAAGTACTCTTTCCATTATTAATTCCTCACAAGTGGCCCACAATGTTCCATTTCATTCGTCTACCCTTAGCCATTAGAAACAAGAATGGGTAAGGGTCCCACAAGGGTCTGGATAAAAATTAGGGATATTACAGTATGTAAATAGGTCATATTTATGGATTCAACTTATTTCATAATTGTATCTTTATCATCTTAGACAATATTCACATGTTTTGGTATTTGGAGATGACTATCCTTTAGTCAAGTTCCAAGGTATGCTAGATGAGACTACAACATTCTCCTTTCACATTGGTTTTGGTTCAATAGATAAGCATACTCATGAAAGACTAAATGTGAGTTATAGGGATGAAGATGTTGTGTTGGCAAAGGGATATAATCATGTTAATCACAAGATAAGATATGGAGGTATTCTAAATTTATTTTTATTATTAGATTATGGTCATCATGGGAAACATGCCAAGATGGATGTTAGAGGCATTAAATTCAATATGGTTGATATTTTATTCATCCTATACATCCAAATAAAATTTATAATGGGTCATATATGGAGTGTAGTGAATTCTAATAATTTTGTGAAAAGCCAATACACACAATTTATGAGTCACTTATTGAAACCAAATTATAAGATTTATGCCATGCAAATAATTTCAGTAATTTAGGTGAGAAATATTTAGTTTAAAGAAAATTTTAAGGGATTTCCAATCACGTGATGTGAAGATAAGTTCAAGGGGAATGTATTTCTTCAAAAGACCTCATATATTGCAAGTAGTAAGGCTACTACCATCATCATTTCTAGGAAGTAAAATAACTTATGTGCAATCCTACAAGTAAATTTAGTCATACATGAGGATAATATTTTAATTTTTAATGTTCTTGGAGAATCTTAAGCCACTGAATGGTTGGTTTCATCCACCATTATCATAATTTTTTCTGAGATGATGCATTGCTACAACCATGATATGATGATACCCTCTATTTCACATGTTGTAATATTAGTGTTTTCCTTGGATAGCTTTAATTTGAGAAGTTTTATGATGTTTACTTAGTTTAAAATGTTTCTTGAAGAAAATCCAATAGGGGAAATATATATATATATTTTTTGAGTTGGAACTACCAACTCTCATGGACAAAATGGGTCTTATACATGGTGTTTTGAGTGGAGAAAAAGTGAGAAAAGGTTAACCTTAAAAAAACCTCAATGAATGGGGCATAAGATAGCCTCTAAGGTATGAAAAGGAATTTAAAATTATTATTTTCATGATATAGTTTCTAAGGTATGGTAAAATGTGGTTTCTAAAGCATGCTAGAGTGAACAAGGTTTTGTTGAAGGGAGACAATGCTAGTTTGCTACCAAGGTATGAAAAGAATTATTTAATCCTTTTTTCTCTAAACCCTACAAATTCTCAAAATATATGCTTAAAATTAGTCTTGTGAAGGATAAAATTTCCATATATAAAGAGAATAAGGAATTATAAAAATTGCATGGGAAATAATTGACAAATATACTCAGAAAATTTTGAGTTTTTAATATCATTTCAGCCTAGTACACATTCTGGAAACATGGTGAACAAAGTGGCAAATCAGATTGATAAATACAACCCAATGGTTAAAATGAAGATGAAAATTGGTATTGGTATTAATGAATGGGTGAATGAGAAACTTTGGCTGAACATATGCCAATGGAATGGAGTAAAAAGGAGAAATGTACAACACCCTATAAAATCTAAAATTGCAAGAAAGTGTAGGTTTTTACTTGGTGACAAAGGTCCAATTAATGCATCAATCCAACAAGATATGAAAATTCTATGTTTTTGGGACTCAACATATTCTTACAAGACCATCAAGGTATATATAAAGGGTAGATATTTAAAAATTTCTATTTCTAATTTAATTTTATTGCTTATGTTCATAATGTTTCTTTTATGTGGCATAGACATGAAGTGGTTGTTAGAAACTAAATTGGTGATGGATGGGTTGACTCAAATGAAGATTTTTAGGGTTTGTGAAATTTAAATCATCCAAAATAACAAATGTTTTAGGTCTATAAAAGAGTTGGTTCACTCCAACATAAGAAGACAAGTGAATTTATGGGACAAGGGTGGAGTTACCACTTCCACATGAATTTCCATCCCTTGGGAGATATAAATTTGAGATTTTGAAGGGTGTAATCAAGGGTATATACAAATTTTATAATTTTTTATTAGACATAATGTGATTTTTGTAGTGACATGTTAAAAATAAAAATCATTTTTAGGGTGGATAAGGAGGATGCTAGGGGCTCACCATGCCTATCAATGAGTAGTTTTCTGCCATAACCCATAAAGAAGTCTTGCCAAAAATATAAAGGTGAAAGGGAAGATAATTTTTGGAATAATGTTATTTATTTATGTGAAAGTGTTGATATAAGGGAAATAAAGACCCTAATACTTAAATACCACCTTGTTGTAATATAACTTTTTAGCCAACTTTGTTATTTTAACTTTGCAGATTTACTTGTTTTCAACTTCTTATGGGTATTTTTAGAATACTTAGGCTCAAGGATAAGAATTAAAAATATGAGGTATTATTTTATTTTATTTTCATATTGATTAATCAATAAGAGAAATTATTCTACAACTGTAGAAGGATTTATCAAGAAGGGTCCTTTCATTGAGAAGGCCCTAGGTTCAAGTTTCGCACAAAACCCATGGTGGAGATACCACTTTGGTTACTTCTATTATTTGAGGACAATAAATTTTGGGTAGAAAGAATTTTCATGTCCCTCTTTTGATATGGAAATCATGGAATACCCTTAACCTTAACTTATTTCTGAGGGATAAAGGATAAGCATGAAGGGAAAATAATATTGAATGTTTTAATTGAATATTTTTTAAAAGAACATCTTTTTAGAAGTTACTTTATGTTTCTTATTTTACTTAAAAAGGGGACATTTAAAGGTCATGAAAGCTTTATTTATTTTTAAAAAATATCATAAGAAAATCTCTTTTAAATTATTTAAGTTACCCTCCCTTCCTCATTTGGGTACCACACTTAGAGGGCTATAAAGGTGAAATAGGAGTCATTTGGAGAGGTTATGTTATGTTTTGATATTGAATCTTAGCATATTAGCATGAAAATGATAAGAAATTTTATTTAAAGATGAAACACTTCAAATAAAAGAGTTAGGTAATGAAAAATCTCTTTCTTCATTGAGTTCGCTTCATTCAAAGGTTGTCATTGGAGCTATCTATTCTTACAAGGGTGTTTTAGACACCATTTTACTATTTCTAAGTTGGGTGAATTGCTCTTGGGGAGTGGTGACTTGGGTTTTGGGTGAATTCTCATGTTTTTGGGGTTTTTTTTTGTTTTAAGGGTAATTCTATAATTTATTTTATTTTTATACATAGTTACAACTTACTTTGGGAGAGTTTTGGACTTCATTTCAAGGTCAATTTATCTTCGATTAAATTTGGTAAATTTTTTATAATATTCCATCTTGGGTGAATATATTTTTGGGCTTTTTAGCCATAAATTCATTTAGAAAATTCTCTAAAAAATCTACCTTTCATTTCAATAATATTTGTGCAAATTGAGGGTTTCATGAAACTTGTTACATGATAAATCAGCTGTAATTTTTAGTTTAATATTTTAGTCAAGGGTACCTAGGGTTTTTAGGAATAAATCCACTTTTGAGGGGACATAACTTTGTATTTGGATTAGGTGATGATTTCTTATGGTTTGATATATTTTTGTGATAATTGAGCTATATTTTAAGGTGTTTTGACAACTAGGGTTTACTACTAAAAAAATAAGAATTTTCCATTTTGAGGTAGGGTTTTCAAACAATTATAATATTCAAAAAATCATTCTACATAAAATAAAAATATGTAAATATATCTAGAAATTTAATAATAAAAAATAGCAAAGGGGTATTCACAAATTTTCCAAATTATTTCAATGAGGCAAAATTAGACAGAATTTGTAGAGTAAGAGTTTCCTAAGTTAAATAAAGAAGATCAAATCATGAGTGGTCATAAGTAACATATTGAACCATGCTAAATTCTCTCCATGACGTCTATAATTAAACATGAAAGGGAAACTTTTTAAAATTTTAATGTAACTTTTTCCCTCAAAATCAATTATGCAAAAATATTTTAGGAAAAAAGACATGTAAAGATCATAAAAACACACAACACTATTGGAAGACATGGATGCTAATATATGATAAATAGTTATCTTTTGTTGAAATAATTTCATATATGCATCTGGATCACATTGCAAATCCAACTTAAAGACATGATGCAAATGATATTTGTTGATGGTTCTAAATGACCCACCAAATTAAGGGACAAAAAACCCTTCTAACTTTAGGTGTTGGCTACCTTCTTAAGTTTCATAATGTTTATTGTCACAACAACATTGGGTTAGAATAAAAATAAGATACAAGGGAGAATAGGTATCTTTGTCCTCATGAAATAGTCACAATAATGTTGGCCTAGAATCCCTAGATATAGGGAGGATAAATAACTTAATTAATGATTGACATACCTTTACAAGTTAAAAAATAAAACATTACATCATACCTACAATATTTAAGTACATAGGGGCCTTTTTAAATGTCCTTTTTTGGTAATTATAAGAATTCTAAAGTTTTGATGGACTCCTTTCAATATTAGATCATTAATTAAATTCTAAATAATAATATGCAATACTAAAACACAACCCAACCAAAATATTTATTACAATAATAGGAATACACATATAACCAAAATCCTTACTTGAAAGATGAAATCTAATTATTGATGTATAATAGCAAACCCTTACACAAATTAATTGATAATGTGATCACAATGTACAATAGTCAATAATGAATGAGTATAGTGAATTTAATATGTAGTTATCCTCAAAACTCCATGATTTAAAGTTGGATTTATATGGTAGATCTTAAAATTGAATCATCAACCTCCACTTACCTATTTCTACACAAGTGCCACTTAGCATGTAGCAGTTTGCCTATAGTCTATCATGGTATCCCCCCAAATGGTATACATATAGACAAATAAAGTTTACAGAAGGTATAAGAAAATAAATTCTACCTAGGACAATAATATGATTTGTTGTGAATGATGGTACAATAGTGCCCAAGATGATACAACACTCCAAACTTTCATACATCCTTAGAAATTGATAACAACCTTCACCTGACTAAAAATTGAATATTGTAGTAATCATAATATGGTGATGGTACAATAAAAACCATATTATATGACCTTCCCAAACTAAAATATATTTTTAATCTTGATCTAATTACACAAATATGATCCCTGGATGGAATCACCATAGAGTATAGGAGGCTTTTTCTCCCCAGATCCTATACACCAAAGGGTTTTCATCCTTAGATGGATAAGTTAAATACAAAAGCTCAAAATCTAGAATAGGGTTTTTATTTTAATAATAATGAATAATAATCCTTTTGAGACAAACTCTTCTTTTATAATTTCATTTTTCAAGTTTCCCTAACCCTAAAATCATTTAAAATATTTTTAGATAATTAGTACTTTTTGGCCCACTTAATGAATATTTATTTTTGGCCCCCTCTATGATAATATTACATAAGTGTCATTTTTCCATGTTATAAAATAAATTAATTTTAAGATGAATTAAAATTATTATTATTAAATTATTTTCCTAACTTTATCCCTTAGCCTATGGGAAATAAGGAATAGGATGTGAGTCTTTTGATTGGTTTAATTCTGAAAAGGGAACATGATAGTTCACCATTCCTAGGATTGCTTGCCCTCAAGAAATTATAAGGTCAATTGCTTTACCTCTCTCAAATGACCATATTTTTAATACTTAGATCCCAATTCATCTTTGGGAACTTGTAATTCTAAATGGCTCCTTCTAAGATGGCACCATCATTAACTACATCATATGTTTTTTGTTTAAAATTAATGGTTGTCTTAGATAATTTAAAATTGGACTATAAATCAGAATTCACAAAGTTAGACCAATTGCCAATTTCATGTTCTAAATGATATAACTTATTTTCAATTCAAACTATCATATCCCACCTTTTGGCCTAAGTATGGACATGACTTTTAGCCTAGTTATTTTGGTGTTTCCCCTATTCTAAGGGAAAAAGGGAAAAATAAGAATCATTATTTCCCCCTCTTCAAAGGTAAAAAGTGAGTTTTCTCTTAAGTAAATCTAATTTTTCATTGAAGAGGGCCCTTTTTGACTTAAAAGACTTAAAAAAAATATTTAAGTGATTCTAATAAGATATTAGACTTTATGGTTTACTTTTACTTTCCCTTCATATGGGGTGCCCAACTAACAAGGTGAATATTTATAAGGGATTTTAATTCATTTGATGAGCATGCTAATTTGGATAATTACATTTTTAAGCTTAAATTATGGAAATTCTTAGTTTATTCATTAAGGAAAAAATACTTCAATGGAAATCTGAAGTAAGGACAAAAACTCTTACTTTTGACTAGGGCATCCTCATTTAGGGCTTGTAAGGAGCTTCATTGGTCTGGGGTTTTAGTATATTCAACAATTCTTAGACAAAATGAAGCAAAGTGGTATCCATCAAGGTAGAGAGTTATTCTCCAAGTATGGTGAATTGACATAGGGCTGCACATAGGGAAGTGACTAGCATTTTAAGGGGTATTAATTTGACATAAATGTAGAAATTATAAGTGGGAGGTAGCGCTTGATTCCCTAGAAGGTCAAAACACTATTAGTGGAAGTGGCATCCCTCCTTGGGAGACTAGGATAGTGAATTGGAGGGATTATTGAATCCAAACATACTTGTGGAAGAACTTAATTTATTTATAAAATTTTATCTTGGTTGGGCAACCTATTTGAAGGGCCTTGGAGTACTAAGTAGGGTTGTGATTAAGCCTTATAAAACAATAGTATTTTCTTGTAGGGTGGTGACTCCCTTGGGAGTTTTATTTTTCTATTTAGGATAGTCATTTGAAGCTAAAAAGTTTAAATTGAAATTCAAAACTTATTCTCATATTTTTAATATAATTTTCATAATATTTTTACTACCCCAATTGATCCTAAAAAATAGAATTTCTAGGTATTTATTTTGTTGTAATTTTTGGAATGTTTTTGGTGAAGGAATGATAAAATATACTGAGAATGATGCCCTAATTAATCATTTACAACTTTAATTCATGTCTAGGGTTTGAAGATTTAATTATAAAATTTACATGATTAATGATAGGGTTTGTGGATAAATATTAGTTTTCAGTGTATGCCCCAATTTGGGGACATTACACTAGCTTTCTATGTATGATTGCATGCATTAGTATTCCTTGATGTTTGTTGTGTATGACTCATTTCATCTAATTTAAGTTGGAATATACCTCTAGTATTTAGTCTTTGTAGTTTAAAATATCTTGAGGTCTTTATTTTTCTATTATGAACATAAATGTCTATTGTAAACTTTTTTATAGTAATACCATCTATCCATGTTTCTAGACTTTAATTCCATTTTCCTTGAGAATCATGTGACCTCCTTTATTTATCATCAATTACTTGTTTCACTAGTTAATTTGTATTTAGAGTGATTGTTAATGAAGCTCCAAATTCATCTTCAAATTTTTTGATACCAATATCTAATGCTTGGAATAATGATCCATTTACTACTAATCCCATAAGCCTAGCAAGTCCATCCATTGAAATGAACTTTTGCTTTTAATTATTTATAGCAACATCCTTGGCTTGTACTTGGTGGAAAACTTATTTTTATTTCTGAAATTTAACTTCTAAAATTTATACTTTGTGCATCTTGAGTTGGCTAACATGTTTGGAGCTTGAATCTAAACTTATGATGTGTTGGGTTCCTTCATTTGGTTATGATCCTAAGGAAAAATAAACAAACACAAGACTATATTTATTCAAAAAAATTGGATATAAAAATGGTGTTTTTATAACTTACCATACAATTTGAAGGTATGAATTTATTCTAAAATCAAGCATCTTATTGTCCCTACTACTTGTCCTCTTAGAAATAATCTCTCCATCCTATTGGCTGTGATAACTCTAGGGGATCCATTAAAATACCTTTAAGCACTACCTCTTTTCCTTCTAATTTGAATTTTATCTCCATGGTCTAATAAATCTAAGTGAATTCCCCAAGGGAATGTAGCCATTGCACACCTAATACCATATTTATCTCTCCTATGCCCACAACACAAAAGTCATCACACAACTTGTGTCTATCAACTATAATACCAATTGTTGAATTCCTTTGGTGTAAGGAATAGTAAAACCATAAGTTAAAATAAAATTGAACCCATCAAAGTCCTATATTTTCAAACCTCTTCTAGTTATTAGTCCCTCATCTATAAAGTTTTGGGTTGCCCCAGTATCAATCAACACTATGATTTTATGTCCATGTAGAACTCCATGAATTATGAAATGGTGATATCTAGGAGAATCATAAATTGTGGCAAGGGAACCTCCTAAAATATCTTCATTTCCCCTTATTTTAGTTCTTAGTTCTTTCACTTCAATTTTTGGTTCAAGTTCCTTTTCTTTTGACTCATCATCTAATATCATCTCTATGTAACTCACTTGACCTCACCCAATACATTTATAACTAGACTCCCATGGATCCTTTCAAGTGAAGCACAATTTATTTATTATGAGCTCATTTCTAGTCTCTACATATTTACTTGATCTTTGTGTCATTTATTTATGCTGAAAAACTTCTTATTAAATTTGTTTCTTTTGTTGCCCAAAAGTTGATGTCTCTTATTTCCCAATAGGTGGTGTATTTAAAAATACATTATTCTTGGGTTTTGAATATTCCAAGTTTAAATCCCTCTTAATAGATTCATGAAAATACAAAGGGTCAAAGGATTTCACCAAACCCTTGAGTGGTTTAGTTAGTCCTTATAAAAATAGAACAATTAGTTTCCTTTCTATCACATCAGGAATCATCACTAAAAATATTTAGAATTTAAAAAAAAACTATTTGTCGACTATCCCATATTGTTTAAGTTGAGGTAACTCTCTAAATTGGATCTCTAGATATTTTCTATCAAATCTTTTTATTAACCTTTGGCTAAAATCTTCTAGTGTGGTAATGGAATTGTTCCCTTGGGTGACCATACCATGATACCACCACACATGTTCCACTCCTTCCAAAATAAGGGTAAAAATTTTGTTTTCCTCTTCTTCATACATCATATTAAATAATAATGAGGTGCCAAAATTCTATAACTAAGATTTGATAGAATATTTATTAAATTCATCATATGTAAGAGTTGTAATTTTACCCAAATGTTGATGGATATATTTTTGGTATTGGTCATGTTTAGTTCTCCTTCCCATCCCTTTAATATTATTCATTCTTAGATCATCAAACTCTCAAAAATTCAATGTTGTACTATAAGGCTGAGTCTTTCATATTCTACATGATATGCTACAAAATCATTACCTATGTGATGTTAGGGCTTTACCTCTTCTGGATGTTCTTTTTACAAAATAAATTGTTCAAAAAGTCTTAGAATGGGGATTTATTGAGGCCTTCATATTAGTTGAAGAGCTTCCTTCTCCTTGATTTGCATTATTTTGATTAACATTTTATAGAGATTGTACTAATCCTACCATGGATTCTCTCAATGTCATTTAGGTTATTCTTTCCAAATCCATATAAACTCATCTAATATTTCTTTCAAATAATTAATTTCACTTATATTTTCTTAGTCTTCCATGATTTTTTCTTCTATTTCTAGTGATTGAGTGCTTAATATTTCTCTTTGATAGTACTTGATTTTTCTCCCACTAGTTTGCATCTGAAATCAAACTATAAATTTTCCTTATAGGTTGGCAAGATCAAACTTTGATACCATTGGAATGTCCATTTTTAATAATTATAATAATTCTAAAGTTTTTGTGAGTTCCTTTCAATACTATAGCATCAATTAAATTTCAAATAATAATATGTAATACTGAAACACAAAACCCAACTAGAATATTTATTACAATAATCAGAATACAACTACAACCAAAATCCTTACTTTGAAGATGAAATATAATTGATGATGTACAACAACAAAACCTTACACGAATTAATCCATATTGTGATCATAATGTACAACATTTAGCAATGAATGAATATACTAAATTTAATATGTAGCTAACCTCAAAACTCCATGATTTAAAGATGGATTGATATCATATCTCTTACAAGTAAAACAATAGACTCCACTTTACCTACAACTGCACAACTACCACTTAGCATGCAATAGTTTGCTTTTATTCTATCATATCACCCCTCCAAAATGGTATATAATTGGACAAATAAAGGTTGTGGTATGTATAATAAAGAAACACTAGCTTGGATAATATTACAACATGATGTGAGTGATGGTACAATTGTGCCCAAGATGATACAACACTTCAAAATTTATATGACCCTAAAAATTGATAGGAATATTCAATTAACTAAAAACTAAATATTATATTAGCTAGTTGTAGCACCTTCCCAAATCAAAATGTGGAATTAATCTTGATTTATCAGCATAAATATGATCTCTGGATGAAATCACCACAAATGATAAGAGGGTTTTCATCCTCAGATGAGTAAGTTCAACACAAAAGATTAAAATCTTGAATATGGTTTTGATTTCAATAATAGTGAATAATAATTCTATTTACCCCAACTCCTTTTTCATAATTTCTTTTTTACAATTTCCCTAACACTAAAAGCATTTAAATCACTTTTAGATAAAAATTAAATTTTGGCCCGCTTAATGAATATTAATGTTTGGCCTTATTTATAATAATAATATATAAGTGTCTTTTTTCCATATTATAAATAAAGTAACTTTAGTTTATTTCCCTAAATATATCCCTTAGCCTAAGGAAAATAAATAATAGTCTATAGGACTTCTAATTGGTTTAATTTTTAAAAAGGGGCATGAAATCTTCTAAGATGTGGAAAATAGAAAGGGTGGCTTATTGTGAGTCCGTTTCTCCTATGATATCTTATTGATGTTCAAATATGTTAATTTATACAAAGTGAGTTGGTTAAGTGGGTTAACATAACCACTATGTAATTTCCCCTTTAGGGATTTTATGTTTAACAAGAAATTATTAAATCACTCCAATCAACAAAATATTAATTTTAAGATTTATCTCAAATCCTCAGAAGCTGAATTAATAAAATACTATTGTAGATTACCTTGAAATTAGCTCCAAAATATTATTTCAATTCTCCAAAAAGAAGTATAAAATATATTAATATATTTTCCAAATAACCAACAAAGAACCTATTTTTTTGGTGAATTATAGAGATAAACAATATGATAAAAATTCATAAAATATGTGTGGTTGATCCACATCATCAAATTACATCCAAAAAAACCCCAAAGTGGGTCACCAACCTCCACATATTAGTCACTACCCTTATGGGTATATGCATCCCTCTAAAATGTGTTTTATTACCCTAAAATAATCTTTATATGCCAATTCCTAGCTCCTCCTACGGTTTGATCCCCTGTAAAGTCTCACTTGGTGTTGAAAACACCTTTTTGATGTTGATTCTACTCAATGAAATTTCTTGATGAAGTTTCCTTAGGTCTGAATTCCAAGAATTTTCATCCTTGATTCAACTTACTTGAAGGGGTTCCATCCTCCAAGTGCAAGCCCAACTTTTTGTGCTTTGACTCTAACAAAATAGTTATCCAAATTAGTCATGAATGAATCAAGTAATACTTACTTTTCCTTATGTCCTCCTAAGTGAAGCACCCAAAATTAGGAAGGGAAAGTAACTTAAGGATCTTAATATACCCTTCCTTTATGATCTTTTCCTTTTTTGTTTTTTTTATTTTAATTTTATAAAATCACCTAAATCATCAAAACCATTAAAGGTCCCCTTTTAAGTGATTTTGAAAACATAAAGTACTTTTTAAAAATTACTTTTAACATATTCACTTAAAACATTTCAATCCTTACTTCCCTTTAAATTTGTCCCTTAACCCTTAGGAAGGGTTTTAAGGCTAAGGGTCTTCCATAATGTCCCCATCAAAAGAGGGACATGATAATCCTCCATGTCCAAAATTACTTTTCCTCAATCAATAGAAGTAACCAAAAATCTATCTCCATGGTTGGTCTTATGCCAAATTCAAAGTTAGCCCCTTTCCAAAGAAGAGACCCCTCTTGGTAATGTTTACTACATCTGCATATGAAGCTTTTGTGTGGCTTAAACAAACTAAAAATAAAAAAATATTAGTACTTCATGTTTCCACTTCTCCCTCTTGACCCCATATATATAAAAGATGCTCCTAAGATGTGAGAAGCAAGAAAATACTTGAATTTATCATCACAAAGGTGGATAAAAGTCTTCATTTTTGAGTGCTTTGATCTCCCCTATGTACTTATCTACACATCAAACAAACATATTAGTCAAAAAAATTATTTTTTCTTCCTCTTGAGGGTTGTTGACCAAGATTGGTTTATGAAGTATGTCTACCAATTTATGAATGTCACAAAGTATGCAGTCCTTATCAACCTCCTTAACCCTTCATCCACTAATTTTTCCCGTTTCCATCTTGCTTACCCAAGTTTAACCTATTGTATGTAACTCATAACAACTAAATAAACTCTTTAAATTTATCCCATGATGCACCCCAAGGACTATAAATGTATGTGTATTAATGTCAAATCCATTTTCACCCCACCACTTCACTTATACCTTACTATTAGAGTGAACCAACTCCTTTGTCACATAGCTACCCTATTTTATTATAACCCTACAACTCTTGGTTAGAGTTAAACTATTCAACTTATTAATGCCTATGCCATATACAAGAGACATTATGATAATAATAAAAATATATATTTGAAAGATATTAAAGAGCTGCCCTCTATGTGTGCCTTGAGGTTTTTGAAAACACAAGTTGGATTCCCCAAGTGTAGATGTTGCTTACCTTGGAAAAGTAAAGTAGTAATTGGTCCCTTGTTTTCCAAATAAAAATTACCCTATTTTACAAAATTAGACTTTGTAGTGGGCTATTCATTGCCCTGTTCAACCTTGTTTCAAGCATACATACCTAGCTGAAGTATACCATTCGTTCCCTCCTTCATTTTATTACTAAGTCTCCCTTTGATTTTAGATATTTGATAATTTTTGCCAAACTGAATTGAAACTTTATGGAGCATGTTTGCAAATCATACGATATGCTGAAATGGCATATAACACTCAATTTTTTTTGAATGTAACAAGAAATTCCTTCTTAAATCATTTTTAGATTTTTTGTTTTTCCCCAAACATGGATTTTTAAGTTCCCCAAACACCCAATTTAAGCACAAATTCCCAAAATAGGTAAGAAAATGAGGATTTTAATGAACCCTTACATACCTTGGAAACCCTATATCATTATCTCTTTTCAACAAACCTCTCACATTACCATGCCTTAGGATACATACTTTAGTGCACTTAAAAAACTAGCTAATGCAACTAAAATTTTAGAATCCCTTTTCATCCCTTAAAGGCTGCCTTAGACTCCCCATATTGCATTTTTCATGTTGGAATCCATTTCCCATCATTACTTTACTCCATGTGTCATGTATGCGATCTTTTTCCTTCATGAGAGTTGGTTGTCCTAACTCAGAAAATATTAATTGCCTTACTACCCCTACATGGATTCCTTCATGCATCATGTTCTCCATTCTCATAAGCATTTCCCCTTGGAACTTCTCTTCACACCATGTGATTTAAATTCCCTTAAAAATATCCTAAAACTAAAACTTTATCACTTTAATGACTGTAATTACTTGCATGGTAGCAAGCTTACACTTTGGTTTAATTGAGTGACTCATGAATTATGTGTATTTGCCCTTCACAATTTTTTTATAATTTACTTCACCCTATATGTGATCCATTATTAATTTTATTTAAATGTATATAATGAATAACTTATCAACCATATCAAAATTAAAGCCTCTAACATCCATCTTGGCATGTTGCTCATGATAACCATAACCTAGTGATAAAAACAAATTTAGAAAACCTCCATACCTTAGCTTGTGCTTAGCATGCTTGTCAATAAGGAACTAAACATCCTTATGAATAGGTGGTTGTCCCAAATCAGCATTCATATCTTTAAAAAAACAATTGGCTGCCCACATAACCTTCTCTTTGTTGAAGGCTATTTCCATTCTTGTTGAGGTCATAACCAAGGGTGCCCCATTGCTCAAATCTTGAATTTCCATTTCTTTACCTACTATTTTATATTATAGCTTCATGGTTTAAAGGTTTTGTATGTATTATCCAAGGGAGTGTATCCATTTAATCCCCATAATTACATCCACATCTCTAATATCAATCATGTGAAATTCCCATTAAACCTTTTGCTTACCTAAAGTGAGTTTTAAATCTAAAATTTTATGACGACCAGGAATAAAAATTCCATCCCTCGAGTTACCTTGAAACCTTCAAATGAAATAGTTTTCAAATCACATCTTTAAACAAATCTTTTACCAAAAAAATTATGTATGTCCCCATTATCAATGAGTATGGTGACTCTTTTACCTTGAAAAACTCCTCTAACCTTGAATGGGTGGTCATTAGGAATTCTTGTTATGGTTGCTAGGGTGCCCATCTTGCCTTCATTAACATTTTTAGGTTTCTCTATTATTTTGATGATTTTTTTATACATTTTCATATTGTTGTCACTTGTTTTATCCTTACAATGGCCCTCCCCTTGGTTGGAATTCATTTTTTTTATATAGGATGGTTTTTAAACTCACTTGCATCCTCTTTGGATGCCTTTATTCTTAGAAATCACTTGTTTCCTGCATAGTAGGGTATGATTTTGTCAATTTTTGAATTAAATCCCTATGTTTCTTTTCCTTCCTCATGCTCCCTATAAGGTACATTTTTATTTTTAAGACTTAAGAAGGATGGATTTTGCACAAAGGGGTTGTGATTTCACAATCTTGGGCTATTTTGATGGCCATTTGTAATGAAGGGGATTAAAGACCTTAACCAAACCCTTGAGAGATGGAGATAGTCCTTTAATGAACCATGTTGTAATTCTTCTCTCTAAAACATCATTAACCAAGGTGGATATCCTTCAAAACTCTCCAATGTAATTTTATAAATATCACCCTTGTTGCAAGTGGGCTAAATCATGGATATACAAGTCCAAATCTACCTTTTCAAATTTATCAATGACTTTATTTTGGAATTATTCATAGGTATTGATGGTATTGTGTCTTAGGGTTATCAACCCTTGGTGCCACCATTCATTGGCAGATCCTTCTAAATGTAAACTAGTTAATGATAAGGCATCATTTCCCTTTAACTTATTCAATGAAAAATATGTATCCACCTTACTAATCCAAGCCTTATCTAAATTATTTTTAGTACCATCAAAATTAGGTAGGTTGAACTTCCCTATCTCTCTATTCCACTCTACGTGGTTGTCGTACCCTTTGTTGGAACCTCCTCTACCTTTTTTCCAAGTGACATATCTATTAAATATAATCTATTTTAGAAAAGGGGGTTCATAAGTCATACACTCTCCATATGATGCTAAAAATTTAGCTTTGTATGAAGGTTTTTCCTTCCCTTTCTTTGAAGTGGCTTCCTCTAGAAAAACCATAGACTTAGGTATGGATCCCATACCCATATCCATTATGTTTCTTACTAAACCCTATTCTTTATCTCCTTTCATATCCTTCATTATTTGAAGTAATTTTCCCATCACTTCTCTCATCTATTATTGTGCCCAAGCTAACCTCTTGAGCCTATCCATATCCATGTCACTGATTAGCATGTAACCCTTGTTTCACATAGCTAGCCAAGAAATTGGCTTTGATACCACTAAATGTCTCCTTTAGGTATATTATGTTGAACAAGAAATTATTCAATCACTCCCATCAATAAAATATGAATTTTTAGATATATCCCAAACCCTAGCAAGTTGAATTAGTTAATGCTATAGATTACCTTGAAATTGGCTCTAAAATATTATTTTAATTCTCCAAAAAATAATATAAAATATATTAATATATTTTCAAAATAACTAGCTAAGAAATTAATATTTTAGTAAAGCATAAAGATAGAATTTATGATAAAATTCATAAAATATGTGTGGTAATCCACACTATCAAATTGCATCTAAAAAGACCCAAAAGTGACTCACCAATCTCCACAATCTAGTTGTTTCCCTTGTGGGTGTATGCATCCATCTAGAATGTGTTCACTGCCCTAAAACAACCCTTCTAAGACAATGCCTAGCTCCTCTAGTGGTTTTCTCACCTATAAAGTCTCACTTTGTGTTGAAAACATCTTTTTTATGTCAATTATGCTCAATTCACGATGAAGCTACCCTAGGTCTAAATTCCAAAGGTTTCCATCCTTGATTTAGCTCCCTTAAAGGGGTTTTCTCATCTAAGTGAAAACCTAGATTTTCATGCTTAGACTCCAAGAAAATAGTTATCAAAATTAGTCATGAATGAATCAAATGATCCTTATTTTTCCTTATGTAATCCTCCCAAGTGAAGTTCCCAAAATTTGGAAGGGAAAGTAACTTAAGGATCTTAATAGACCCTTCCCTTATGATCTTTTCCTTTTTCCTTTTTTTTTAATTTTTTTTTATAAAATCACTTAAATCTTAAAAATCATTAAATTTCCCCTTTTAAGTGAGTTTGAAAACATAAATTACTTTTTAAAAAGTACTTTTATACATATTCACTTGAAAAAATTTAATCCATACTTCCCTTTATATTTGTCTCTTAGACCCTGGGAAGGGTTTTAAAGCTAAGGGTCTTTTAGCATGTCCCCATTAAAAAGAGTTACATGACTCACTAACTAAATATAATGTATTTATAATCATGACCCCCCTAATTAACCATTGCTACCTATTAAGGATTCCATATTCTGAAATGACATTATGCTCATATGAGCACACTATTAAAACTTTGAAAACATTATGCATCCATGGTCCCACTTTATAAATTCACAAACTTAAAAAATTTGAGGGTAAATACTATAAAAACCTAGTGACTTTAAAATTCATCTAATGACCTCTAAATATATTTTTTAAATATTCACAATATTCACCTTATTTGATAACAATAATTGTAACTATGTGTACTTAAGTTAGGTCTTCATTCACTAAATTTAAATTGGTGCCAAGATAAAAGTATTGGGATCTTTTTGTGAAGGAAAAAAATATCCATGATAATTATGCTTATGAAGGCACTGAAATTGATGGGTAATGTTGGTTGATTCAATAATCTTATCTACTATCACCTCAAAACTTTAAAAAAATTCCCTAATTGGTGTGATTTGTGATCCATACATCCTACATCTCCATAATCATGGTGGTACTCACTTTAATAAAAAATTTTTGAGCTAAATGCTAGTTACAACAATAGGCTTATTTTTTCATTATAAAATTAAGATACATTTCAAAAACATATAAAATTAATATCATTTTAGTATGGAAATATAAATACTATTTGTATATCAATATGATAGTAAAGGAAAAGATTTTTTTAACAATTTCATTAAAACTTAATGTCTATAAATATGGTACCAAGGTATAAGATAAGATAAGATAAGATAAATATACTAATTTCTAATGAATGACCACAAAGGTAAGTCAAAGGGATTTCAGATTATAAAAGCCTATTAAGAACAAGAAGGAAACTAAAAAGGTCTCCAAAAATGAGAAGAACCATGCAAAAAGAAATTATACAAGATAGGGCCAAGAGCAACAATTCTTATAGCCAAAAAAAGAAGAAGAAATGATCAACCCATAAAGATCCCTAATCATCAAGAAAGTGTTAATGAACCTTGAGAAGGAAGAACCAAGAGGGGTTCCATAAAGATTTTGAACCAACTCTCCTAGAATCTAAGGATAATGAGAAGAAGCTCTAGATATAAGTGTGACCTAAATAAAAGGAAGTACGGTGTCTAGTATATCCTCCATTCTTCTACCTAGAAGGAAAATTATTATATGAATATCTAGTGGATCTAGTCCATCTCTTAGTGCTAGGTATAAAATGGGTGTACTAGTTAAATCTCAGGGAACTTTAGATGGTCTCTTTGGGTTACACTGATCTAGAATGTGAGGCTAAACTAATGTCAATCTGTCACTTAGTGCCTCTCCTTGAAGGTAGAACCATGAATAAGTAAGTGATCTATTGGGTGGATTTTGGTCTAGTAGGTCTCTAAATAGAATGATCATGAGGCTTAAGATATTCTTGTATATATAAATCTAAACATCTCTAGTCCTCATATTTGAAAAAGCCAGAGAGAGTCCACATCCTCCTAAATATGCAAGTAAAGAAAATCAGGTCAAGAGTAAGCATTATCCCCATTAAAATAAAAGAATAATATTATTTTATGTAAATTTGGAAGATATTTATAGTAATTTTTAAGAAAATTTAAAATATTTTGCTTAATAATCACTCTTATTGCTTACAACATACTTGACTGTACACTTGGTTAAATTTACTCGATATTATCTTACTACCATGCATACTTTTAAACATTCATTTAGAATGATTTTATGAATTTAAAATGTTTTTAATATTATCTTAAAAATAATTTTCAGATATATAGGTTTCCCATATTTCATATGGTATGTTAATTTTTTTTTTATATGTAATTTATGTGAAACAAATCTCTATGCTCATCTTTGTAACTTATTAGTTGATGTAGATATTACCAAATGATGTATGTGAGAATTTGATAAAGAAACCGAAATGAGATGAAATATTGGAGGTGAATATTTTAATCCACTTGCATTGGTGATATTCCTATGATGGACATTCATTAATATAATTCTCTAATTGCATGTTGTTAAGAGACATGAAACATACTTTAAAGGGCAAACTTTCAAGTTTTTGTGGATGGATTCAAACACATTCAATAGAAGAGAAAGGTATATCATACATATGATGGCATAGATATTTTGAATAATTTTAGTAATATGAGAGAGATTTAGAGGAAAAATAAAACTTGGAGCTTTTCAAATAGGGAGATGAAGAGTTATCCTCCATTAATGACGCTTCAAGATCTCTCTTGCCTCTTTGGTTCTCTTGGATACCTTAGTCTTATATTTTCCCATATTTATTTGTTGTATTTTTTTTATGGTGGTCATGGTCTACCTATTTATGTGGTGTCTTAGGGTTGATGCTATTTATTTTATTTTATTTTTTATTTGTGTCATCTAGTTTCTCCCATGCTTGTTTAGTTGTCCTTGTTTTCTATGCCATAGTGGATTTTGGTTTTAGATAACCTTATTAACATTTATTTGGGTTACTTATGGAGATAATCATAAGTGGTTCCATAAGTCATGTGAAGTCTAAAGGGGATGGTAGTCTTTATGAAGCCTATTTTGAGAATGTTAATGGTGACTATTGCTTTGATGAGAGTACTATATAAAATTTGGTAGTCATGAAAGAAGGGAGAGGTAATGAGGGAAATAATATATTTAGTGAAATTATATGGTAAGAGGTTTCTATGCACTCAGAAGGTATGAAGTTCATTATCAATAGACATGGCATAGAAGGCTATGATGATGATGAGCAAGGATCAAAGCAAATTGGTAAGTCTCCTAGCCTAAAAAACCCTGACCATGTGTCCAAATGAGTCCATGGAGAATGATTTCTAGATGGAATAAGTGAATCCAACAAATAGTGGGGTTTTCTTTGTCTAATTAAATATGAATTTGTTGCCTTCTAGAAATTTCTTTGAAATTGGCTAAACTTTGTGGGGGAAAAATATTGGTATCTATATAAATTTTTACAGAATGTTTCAAAAAGGGGTTTTTGTGGTTCTATTTTGAAATTTAAATATGAAAATAATCATTAGTAAAGATTTATGGAATCTTGGGCAATTTATATTTAAGGTTATTCCATGGATCCATAACATTGATTGTAGTGATATTCTGTTCAAAACTTCTCCTAGATGGATTGATATTGAAAACATCCCAATTCAACTACATAACTTTCTTCCCTAGGCCCTCAAACCATTATGATAAGTTTTAAAGATCAAATATAATAGAATATCCTTGTCTCACATGCATGATAGGGTCTTGGTTTCTCTGGAACCTTTAAAAATCTTCCAAAAAATGCTAATCTTTAGGGTTAAAGGAGAGTCCTTATCTTTCTCTATTAATGGTTTGAGGGGTCTTAATGTTTATTGTTCTACAAAAAGATGGCCACCTCAAAAAAAAATTCCCTTCTTGAACATAAATATGATCTTTGTCAACAAAGATTAGAATATACTTCTTAAAACTAGTGGTGTTAAACATGATGGTTCTTTTAACAAGTCTATTATTGATGTGGTTATGAAATATAATCCTTGATTTGAGCTAGACACAATTAAATACATAACACCACTTGACATGAAATTAGGATATATAGTCTTTAAATATTTAGGTGAAGAAGCTAACACTTCTTACCCTTTTGATGATTTTCTCATACCTTTATGCCAAAGTCTTCCTTCTTCATTGGTCATCTACCCTCCATATGTTGAAAGCAAGGTGATTGAGAGAATTGGTCTTATTTATTTAGTCTTAGTTCTTGAGGGTCATTTAGTCTATAGTGATATATTTGAACAATAAGAAGAGGCTTTTTCCTTTCCTAAATATAGACCCTCAAAAGAATATGTTGTCATCCTTTATGAACTATCTAATTCTAAGGATTTTGCCCCTAACACCTTACTTGATTCTAGGCATGATGTGTTGCTTGATGAATTGGTTCCCATGGTTGTTTCTTTGGATCCTTGTAGATTGAGAGAGAGAAATATCTAGAGATAGATGATAAAGTTCCTCTTACTCTTTTGGAATCTAACGGCCCTCTTTTGATTGGGAAGTCTAAAGGAGTGAAGAGATTAAAAATTGAGACAAGATTTATTTTTTTCAAGGTCTAACCTTTAGTGAGGAATGAAAAAGAGATAAAGGAGGGTCCTAATGTAGTATATAAGACTTTAAAAATAAATCTAAGGAGAATAAGGTGCCCCGTAGGCTTTAGCAAAATAAAGGAGGTGCTAAGCCCTCAAGTCAGCCAAAATAAACCCCCTTCTTTTCTTTATGAAGATTATCAATTGAAATGTGAGGGTATTGAATCCCACAATAAAAAGCCTATTGTTAGACAATTTAGATACTCAAGGGACAACATTAGTTTCTTGTTTCTTCAAGAAGTTAAGGTAGTTGGCTATAAACTTGACTTTGTTCTAAACTTTATTTGGAAAAATTATTCACACTTTTATACTAGTTAGTACAGAGGGAAGGGTCGAGATTCTATTATGATTAATCTTGAGTGGGATGATTTTTTTGTTGAGCATGATCATCCTCTTTTCACAGAGAAATGTGGATTGTCATTGAATAAAATAACTAGATTTTTGGGATTTGTAATGTGTTTGCTTTGAATAACTATAGGGATATGACATAATCATGGAATTAGCTGACATCCAACCTGAAAGGTATCCCTTGGATTATGTGGGGTGATTTTGATATTATTAAATAAAGAGATAGATAAATAGAGTGGAGAGCCTCATGCATGGAAAGGAAATGAACTTTTCTTCTAGTCTAAACTGAAACATATTCACAATACTTATTACCCTCTCAACAAAGTTAAAATGCAAAGTAATGGTATTTAGTTTATATGATGTAATAATCAACTAAAATCAAAGAGAGTTTATTCTAGGCTTGATAGGTTTTATCTGAATAAAGACCTTTTTAATGATCAATAGGTTGATAAAGGCAATAAGGTGAATGTTTCCCCCTTCACCATCTTTGACCACCACCCCATTGATATTACTATCTTCCTAAATTATGAGTTGGAGTCTAGTAAAACTATTTGGAAAGGTCTTTATAAGCTTAATGTTTCCCATTTGAAAGATAATGAGAGGATAGAGGTTGTTACAACTTCTTGAAATTTTGGGAAAGTGGTTTTTGAGTCTTCTTTGAGAATTGACCAATGAAATAGTAATATATGTTTAACTATTTTGTTTTTTAGAACCTATGGTCAAATAAAGGTCAAGAGAAGGAAGGTTGCTAGAGAGAATCAAGATAAGTTGATTAATTTTGAATACACATTATAAAATGACCCATCTAATGTTGACCTTCTTGAAAACATGTATGTGATTAAACACCAGTTTAGGCAACACCAAATGTACTTTAGCCATAGGTGCTTAGATTCAGAAATAAAATAGAAAAAAAGTAATTTAGATACCACCAAAACCTAGTTAGTTTAAATTAAATTTATATGGGGCCTGTAGAGGTAATCCAAGGGCATTAGATATAGGGTGTGTGATTAAAGATTGTAATGGACCTTTAATTAGAGCCTTATCTTTGAAACTCCTATATGGGACTAATAATGAAGTAGAGGCTCAAGTGTTGGCTATCGGGATATAAATGGCTATTTATTGTGGTATAACTTCACTTGAGATCAAAGGATATTTGTAAGTTTTAATTCAAGCACTGACTAATCAAAGAACAAAATAATAGAAAATAGCTAATATCTAGGATATTATGTAGCCCAAAATGGAATTTTTTAATGAGTGGGCATGTTCTCACTACTTTATGGAAAGTAACATTATGGTAAATTTTCTATCTAATGTCATTATAGATCAACTTATAGAAGTTAGAATGGAAAATGTCAGCTCTTGCTATGATGATTGTAGTAATTTTTATCATATTTATCTCTAAAATAACAGGAAACTATAGAAGTATATAATTTTATTTTTTATTAAAAATAAAATTCTTTCTATAGTTTATGGTAAGTGTTTTCCATTTTTAGTGATGTTGGGTTTGCATGCTTGATATTCATTAAACATTGATGGTGGAGGCAATATACTCCCATGTGAAAAGACTCGCTATAATTGCAAAGTATAGCTCCATAAGATCTATAACATGGGCATTGATGTCTTGGATTGGCTTAAAATTCACAATAATCACAAGGTTGTTATTTTCTTGGGGTCAAGCTTGTGGTAGGCTATCATTTTTTTCTTGTATGGTTTAGAGATGGATAATTTTTTTGCTAAATCGACTGGTTGGCCTCTAGTTTTTGGTAAGGACAAGACAAGAGAAATGGGAATTTTTGGCTTGGTCACCAAGACTCACTTATTAAATGTTTTATGGATCCTATCATTGGAAGTGGTAGAATTAATTTAACAATTTATAGGCTTGGACACACTGGTAGCTAGTAATAGGGTTCGTGTCAACTCTGACTTGGCCTCACCTTTTCTAGTAATCTTTGTTAATTGGTTTTTAACTTAGAACAAGTCCAAAAGATTTTTGAATTATTTATTTGGCCAAAGTATCAACAAGGGATTATTTTGAAATCACTTCTCTAACCCTTATCTTATTTCCCACTTTGCCCTTCTCTAGATGGGATTCACTGGGATTCATTCCTTTGTTATCTTTTTATGAATTAGAATCTCGATTCTTGGCTCTAGTTCATTTTATAAAGGAGGTAAATGTAGATTGTGTTGATAATCAAGTAGAGGCTAGTAGCATGGGAATTTACGTGCCCAACATTAAAGTGTTAATGCAACACATCTCAGGGCTCAATGAATGGTAAGTGTTATGGAGGCATCTTGATTGTGTAAAGGCTATCAAGTATCTCACAAAAGGAATGGTGTGGGGGGGATTTCAAATCTCCCCCATGGTGGTAAGGAAAATCTTTGATGATCAAGGATTCAACAAGTTTTGAACATAGATTGGTTTTCCCTCAAGTGGTCAAAGTAGAAGGAGATAAGTCCAAAATGTTGGTGGCATCTTCAAGAGTAACATCTGAGGCCAAAGTGTAAGAAGACCACCATTTAAGCTTCATTAAGATTGGTATTCCTAGTAATAGAAAATTGATTGAGCTTGTAATTTTATAATAATAGAGATCTATATAGTTCTTTTTTATTGCTTCATGAATGTATGTATCTCTTATAATCATTGTTATATATAACTACTTTTGTAGTAGATGGTTACAAGGTAATAGTTGATTAGTTTTTATTTATACAGTGGCTTTGGTTTTCTTGAAAATAATTTTTGTCTAGTTTTTTTGGTCAATTTACCTTAACATTCATTAATGTTAAGCCAAACCACCATTTTTAATTTTATACATATGGTTTAAGGGCCCAAGACCCTTTAATTCTTGAGCATTAATCCAAAAAAAATAAAGTTGACTTTCTAAATAGAACAAGTCAACATCAAATAAGAAGATGTAAAGTTACTTTTGGGGATTTTCCTTAGAAAAAGTGTCATGTGAACTTATAAAGAACCATTGGGGGGGTCATCTAGAAATCATCTTTTGCCATTGTCTATTTTTATATTGAGAGTTTGAGTTGTTGATTCAACTTCTACGTTTGAGGAAAAAAATCCTCCATTGTAATTAGATTTGGGGATGAAAATTCTCTAATATTCAGTGGTAACTCCATCCATGGGTAGATTTGTGAATCCAATTTGATATTTGTAATTTTCAATTTACTTACATTAGCTAGGACACATTTTTGGTGTCATTATTAAGGTTTTCACATTGGGCATTATTTATAGCAACTAAGGCCTTATCTCAAGGGATGGCATCATCTTCCCAAGGGTTGAGATCACATTAAGGGAAATATTTCAAGGATACCATCCCCATAGTTGGTTGTTGTCACTTATTACAGTCTACATGGACATTATTTGGTTTATTTGGGAAGCCATTGGTCAAAAATTTCATGTATACATCCAACTAGTATTTTCTTGATTTTTAGTGTTAAAAAATAAATTAAAAAACTTGATTTTAGTGTTTATGATACAATTGTCATTATTTTCAACAAATCTAGATTTTTCCTAGGGTTTAGAAATTATTTCCAACATTTTCCAGTATTTGTAATTTTTGTTGTAAGGGTTTTGCAATAAAAATTAGTTTTTTATTAATTCTACCCTAAGGTATCTAGTGAATCCAAAATTATTTAAAGTATGTCTAGGGACATTACAATGGTATCAAAGCCATGGTCTTGCCATCTTGTGAATCATGAAGATAGTATAAGAATACATGATAGAGATGTTGCAAGTTATGCAAGAATATCAAAAGGATCTAAAGGCATGGATAAAATAAAGATAGAAAGGTCAAAATATGAGCATCAAAAAATTACAAAGGAGTAAAAGGAACTTAACATTCAAGTGAAAGGTAAGGAGATCTTATCTAGAAATTAAATAGAGAATGTGGTTGAAAAGACACTAATTACATTGTAGACAAGTTCAAAGGATGTAATGAGGACCCATTAAAGGTGTGATGAATGGATAAGAAGAGATAAGAAAGTTAATTTGATAGCCACTCAAGAAAAAAAATACATACAAAAAATTAAGGGAAAGAATTCTCCAATTAAAATGGTGGAGCATAAAAAAAAATCAGATTTGTAAGAATCTGGAGAGGAGTTTTTGGTTAATGCTAAATTTCCAAGCCTTAAATATGGTAGAGTTGATGCAAATTTCTCTAAGGCATTGAAAGAAGAAGATAATCTTTTAGATAATTCTTATGTCAGCTCATAGTATGAAAAAATGTTTCAAATCAAGAATTTTATGAGGTTAATTTTTAGGAAGACCTTGTCGAGAGGTATGTACATGAGAAAAGGGCCTCACTGGATACTAATGTTGGTTTTAAATTTACTATAATTTTTAGATCAGTGACTAATGATAAGCAATCTAATTATCTTCATGATTATAGCAAGAATCATGAAAATGTTGATTTTATTGGAAGTCTATGGAAATACTCTTGTCATCATGGGAAGTACCAAGAGATTGGTGAAAAAATGAAGGGTATAAAATGGAAAGAGAATATTTTTCCCAAATACAAAATTATTCATGTATGATTGTGTGGGATCCTAGTGTTATAAACAAAGAGATACAAATATAAGATATTAAGAAACATATGAAGGTTTAAATGTTTGAGGGATTTAATATCATAGTTTTAGATAGATTCACTATTGGTAATATGATTATCATTGATGTCAAAAAGGACACTATAGATGTCATTAATGTCAAAAATATTAGGCAAGATTGATGGAGAGAAGAGCATGTTTCATAGTTACACTATGCAAATTTGTCATGATTTTATAAAGACCATTTATGTATGTTTAAAGTGAAATAGATAGACTATCCATTATGGGTTTTTCATGAGCATCTTGAATATGTGGTTTGTAGGCTTGAAGGATAAAGATTGAGATTAAAATTGATTTATCTTAGCTCTTGAACTCGATAGGGTTTCTCAGTAAAACCTTAAGGGTTTAGCCATGGCATCAACAAGCAAAGTTCTATTTTAATGTTGACTTGGTATAGCTAGGAACTGATAGCTTAATTTATAACTTAATCCTTTATCATCATTATGATATCAACCCATCAACCTAGCAATTATTTGTTTGAGTAGTGTTCAAAGGACTTAATATTTCCTAATTTTTAGAATTTATATTATGTTTAATCTTGATCAATAGCCAGTGCTTCATCATACACAAATAATCTAATAAAGTGAATTGAATTCAAAGTGTCAAAGGTCCCTTTGATTGAACATGTTAATGTTAAGTGCCACAAGAATAGAGTCTATCAGATAGAGGACCAATGAGAATGAGCCTGTTAGAGTTAATGATCAAACTAGTTGGAAGATCAATGGCTTATACTTGATTAGACATTAGAGATATAATAGAGTGTGATGAACTTAAAATGTCAAAAAGAGCTATAAGTGATCATGCAAGTGATAAGTGTCACATTCATAGAGTTTGTTAGATAGAGACCTAATGAGCATAAGCTTGTTATAGTTAATGGTCAACCTTATTAGAAGATCTAATAGTGTGCAGGTGATAATGCAAAGGAGATCTAATGGAGCAAATAAAATTAAATGCTATAAATAGATTTATATTTAACAATTAGATAGAAGTAAGCCATGAATCTCAACACATACAATAATATTGATCAATCTAACTAATCAAATATACAATAAAGAGTTTATGCATCAAAATATGAGTCTATCAAATTTTATAAATAGTAAAGAGACCTATAGTTACGGTGTGATGTATGGAATCAAGACATGGGAAACTTACAATTCATGTCATAATGAACTAAAGTCTATAATGAGTGTGATGTGTTATAGTTTGAGTGTGAACATAGAGAAGAAGCAAAACTTAGATCAATTATTTATATATATGATATCTAGGACAAAGGAAAATATGTTATAGCCATTCAAATTTTGTCAAACAAAAAATATATAGACACAAAACCAAAGGGAAAAGAGGAAAAGAAGAGGCTATAGAGAGAGATGAAGTGTGTCAAATAGATACATAATAGACATAGAGAGAGGGATAAAGATAAATAAAGGCACATAGAGATAATGTGTATAAAATGAGTGGTTACATATTAGAATTGTAACATAGAGAATAGAGTTGGATTCATTTATGAATCTATTTTAGATACTAAATTTGTATATCCATAGATCTAATTGGCTGGTGCCATCAAACACACTGAGTTGGTCCTCAATCAGGGGATTGGTGTCTCCTTAGGGTTGGTACCATTAAACATATTAACTAGTGAGATTAAGTCAAGTTGATGCTCAATTAGGGAGTTGGTCCTTCCTTAGAGTTGGTATCTTAAACTAGGGGATTGGTATCTCCTAAGGATAGGTACCCTTAAATGTGTAACCGATGAGGTTTTTCTAGTGAGGTTTTGACTATGAGGCTAGATTATAATAGAAGTTTCTATCAGATATTCTCATCATGGTTTTTTATTTTAGGTTTTCCATGTATAAATTTGGTATCATGAGTATTTATGTGTGTATTATCTTTAGATATTTTATTTGATTTGCATATATCTTTTAGTCTGCATTGAAAGCATTTAAAGAACTAGTTTTAATTGATATACTAATTCACCCTCCCCCCTCTTAGTATCTATTTGTGTTCCAAAAATTGGTATCAAAGCCTAGGGTTCCTTGAAATAATCTTAATCAGTTCAAGTAGATCTGGGAATAGTGAACACAATGGCTAGTCAAGGAGGATCTTCATAAAACAAAGCACCTCTCTATGATGAATGTGTGAAGATTGAAGTAGAGACAGTGACCTTGAGAAAAGAGATTGAGAAATCCAAATGTTAGTTAGACAAAATTTTTAAGTTGATATAGGGATTAGACATTCTTGATGAATTGATTGTTAGCCAAATTTCATACGTTGTTTTGCAAGTTTTTTTAGCTAAGTTCAACGTTCACTTATCTATTTTAACTCACTTGTAAAATAATTACTATTTTTTTTTTCTTTAGAACTTTTGTTCAACCTTTTCAAAGTGTCTTTTTAGTAGTTTTCCTAAATTTTTAATTCTTTTAGGTTTTTTGTCTTAGACTTTTGTCTCAGATAAATTTTTTGAAAGAATTCTTTCCTTATCTTCCTCGAAGGAATTCTTTTGGCCTTTTTGTCTGAAATTTTTTGTTTCAAAAAAAAACTATAGAAGAATTATCTTTGTCTTCCCTGAAGGAATTATTTTAGCCTTTTTTTCTCAGACTTTTTGTCTTAAACAAAAAGTTTGAAAGAATTATTCCTTTGTCTTTTCTCGAAAGATGGTCCTTCGTAACTTTTTTGGAATAATTGTTTTGGACTTTTTGTATCAAAAAAATCTTTACAAAGGGTGAATTTAACATTTTTTAAGGGTCTCTCTCTCCTCAAAGTGTCCTTCAAAACTTTTTTGAAGGGAGACTTTCCCTTCAAGGTGTCCTTCAAAACTATTTTGAAGGGACACTTTCTAAGCCTGAAGGACCATTTCTTATGCAAAAGGAATAGTTCATCTCTCTAAAGGGGCACTCAAGAAAAGTTTGAAGGGTATCAACACCTATAGAATCTATAGAAGGATGGTTTCAAAAGGGCATAAAAGGATATTGAAGAGCTAAGAGAGAGTTGAAAGACCATTTCCTTTGGAGAAAGTGTCTTTGGGTAAATTGTTCTAGATGAGTGATGAGCAAAGACCTGAAGCAATAAGGGACCTAAAGGAATTATCCTAGTGAGTAACGATTGTATGAAAATAAATTTAATGATTGAGGACTAGATATTGGCCTTCAAACACAAGGATTCTTGGTAGAGCAATGGTCCTCTTTCAAATCCCATGCATCCAAGGGCTCACATTCTCTATTCAACAAAGCATACGAAAGGGCCATTCCACCATTGATTAGTTCATGATCTAGGTCATTCTATATGGCCAATGGAAATATCAATAATTTTTCAAATAGATTCTAAGCAAGGCCTCTCTGAGGCTAATAGAATGAGAGTGACTCATGCCTTGCACATTTGTACACCTTAGTAAGTTGGTGGGAGGTTGTTAAGTGTTAGGATAAAACTGTATAGGTGGATTCCATGATCACAACCAATTTATTCCTTATTAAAAGTATCTTGAATCCACTAAGCAACCATAAAAGCATCTTCAAAATACAAGCCAAGAGTGTAACCACTTGAGATGACATGGATTAATCATGCAGCTAAAAAGATCATCATTAGCAAAGATAGTTATAGCTAAAGACAATGACTCCTAGTAGATTGATTCCTCTCTTTGGCACTAAAATTTCTCTCCCTCTCTCACATCTCTTATGCTATATATACATCCCTTGGGATAGGTTAATATCATCCACATAGTGTATGGTGAAGCCCTATTGAATTGTTGTCATTTCTATACCTTTAAGTAATTAAGCATAAGTTTATTCATTTCAAGTTAAAAATAATTGTTTGAGTGTGTGAGAGACACATAGTGACAAAAAGTGATGGTTCTATCCTTTTGTCCTTTGTCCTTCATGTTTTAAGCAAGAGTTTTGATCTAATAATAATATAAAGTGCGTCTAAGTGTATAGAATTTCTACATGTGTATAACTATTTATTGAAATATACATGGTGTCTTTCAGTTCATTTACCTTGCATCCTTTCATTCATCTCACCTCTATCTAAACATTATGTTCAATTCTTTAATTCTTAAAAATGGTCTATGTATTTTGTTGTATAATGCACTAGGTTATAACATTCATGTGGAGGATAATCTTTGGTGCATCACCATTCTTAGAATATGTTTCTTTTATGCAAATTATAACCTTTTCCCCATTAATCAACTAGTTTAAATAGAAATTTTATTATAGAATACATACAAGGAGATGGAAATTTAAATCTAGAGGTTCATTTTCCCTATAGGCACATCTACATGCCTAGAAATGATCCAATGTTGCCCAAATCTAAAAGAGGACTGAACACCCCCTTCTAGGGTGCAAGATTTGGAGACAACAATTTTGACATGCCCGATGGTACAAATTATTTACATGTCAAGGTAAATTTTGGTCTTAACAAGATTAGGGTTATATAAATATCCTTAATCCATCATTTGGTGACTTTAAAAGGTGAGAATCTCTAGTTGTAGATCAAGTTTCCCACATTATACTTCATGGTCCTCACTAGGTCATCTAGGAATTTCAATCAAGCCCTATTGAATTTTTTTCACTTCCCTACCTTTGGTGTACAAAGGCATAATACATGAGTCACTCTCATTCTATTAGATATATAGCCCTTGGGCTAAGTTAAAATCATCCACACAGCATATGGTGAACCCCTACTGAATTATTGTCATCTCCCTGTCTTTAAGTATTTAAGCATAGGTCTATTCATTTCAAGTTCAAAATAATTATCTAAGTGTGTAAGAGACACATAATGACAAAAAATGATTTTTCCATCTATTTGTCCTTTGTCCTTCACATTTTGAGCAAGAGTAATGGTTTAATAATCATATAGAGTGCATCTAAGTGTATGGATTTTCTACATGTGTATAACCATTTCTTTAAATATACATGGTGTCTTTTAGTTCATCTACCTTGCATCTTTCTATTCATCTCACCTCTATCTAAACATTGTGTTAGATTCTTTAAATCTTGAAAATGGTTTGTGTATTTTATTGTATCATGCACTAGGTTATAACATCCATGTGGAAGACAATGTTTGGTGTATCACCATTTTTAGAATAGGTTTATTTCATGAAAATTCTAACTATCCCCCTTGAATCAATTAGTTTAAATATATATTGTATTAGAAAATATGTACAAGGAGCTAGCCCTTTAAATCTAGAGGTTTGTTTCCCTAATAAGCACACCCACATGCTTGGAAATGATCTAATGATGCCCAAATATGGATGAGGACTAAACACCCACTTATAGGGTGAAATATTTGGAGACAACACTAATCAAATCTCAAAATATAAATCAAGTCATGGTTATGAGAATGGAAAAGGTTCCTCAACTAGTATATTTAATAGCTTATATGAAAACTTAAAAGCAGAAGGAGAATTAGGAGTAAAGAAAGAGAAGTTAGTAAGGACATAAAGAAAGATTCAAATATAGTTGATATGAAGAAGGATGAACCTAAAAATAATCTTGAAGAAAATAAGGAGATAAAGGTGGTTGATGTTGATGGATATACCAAGGTGAGAAACTTGAAGAAGCCATAACTTACAAGAATTCCTCATGCTACACCAAGAAATTTTGTGACTAGGTATTCCTCATATTTTTATGGTTATTGTTATAGTTGTAATCATTTTGTTCATAAGGATATTGATTATGGAGTTGTATCTACAAGGAGAACAAATTTTTTAAGTAGAAACTCATTTACTCATTTGTTAGAAACAAATGTAATGCACTATAATTATAATAAATTTGGTCACATAACTGAACATTGTAGAACTAGCTTTGTAAGATAAAAAGTACATAATGTAAAAAAGTACATGCCTCCCAGTGTGAAAAAAGGTTCACAAGTTTCTAAAAATAAGCTAAATAAGAAACCCAAGAATGTGTGGACAGTGAAAATCAATCCATGATTTCTTAGACTGCACTCTATGCCAAGGAGAAGAATATGTGGGTGATATATAGTGGTTTCTCAAAGCATATGATTGGTGATAAGATAAATTTCACCAAATTGAACAAATATAAAGAAGGATTTTTTAGCTTGGGAGACAACATATTAGTAAATATCAAAGGAAAAGGAACCTTAAATATAAATGGTAAACTACCTACACATGATGTCCTTTATGTTGAAGGATTGAAGCATAATATGCTAAGTGTTAGCCAAATGTGTGACAATGGATACAAGGTCAAATTGATGTAGAAAGATGCAAGTTAAGGAGATATAGAAAAGTTGTAGAAGGGAAAAGGACTGAAAGCAATATCTACAATCTTATTAAAGTAAAATTAAATAGTTGCCTCATAGGAAAGATTGATGAGATTTGCTTATGGCATAAGAGAATGGGTCATGTCAACTTTGATAATCTCATCAAAGTGAGCTCAAATAAGTGTGTAAGACACATTACCAAGATAACCAAACCTAAATAGATACTAATTTTAAGGAAAATCAACTAGGAAAGTAGATAAGGGTTAGATTTCAAATAAAGGAGTATGCAACTATAAAGCCTTTACAATTATTCCATACTGATCTTTGTACCCCCACAAAGACAAGAAGATCAAAAGGAGAGAGATGCTTCATTTTATTTGTAGATGAATACTCAATAATGACATGGGTGACCATTTTGAAGGAAAAATCTCAAGACTTTGAGAGATTCAAGATATTTAGAGCCATGGTTAAAAATTATATTAGATGAAAAATAAAATGCTTAAGATCTGATAAAGGTGAATAATTCACCTCAAACAAATTCATAGATTATTGTGAGAATCATGGGATCAAAAGGCATTACTCTATAGTAAACTCCACAGTATAATAGAGTTTTTGAAAAAAATAACAAGATAGTCAAGGAGATGGCCAAAATAATGTTAAAAGAGGCCAAGTTACTTGATGGATACTAGAAAAAAGTAGTCCAAATAGTAGTATACATCTTAGACAGAGTTTAAATAAGGGTAAATAATGACAAAACTCCCTTTGAGATATGGTAATGGAAAGCTTGTCTCTGTTAAGTACTTCAAAGTGCTTGGAAGCAAATGCTACATATAAATAAAGGAGGGAAAATTGGGAAGCTTTGAATCAAGATGTGATGAAGGAATATTTCTTGGTTATTCCACTCAAATCAAAACCTATGTATGTTAAAATAAGAGGCTAGACAAGATGGTGGAGAGAATCAATGTCAAGTTATAAGAAGGCATAAAACATGTTGAACCTGATAAAGAAACTATTAATGAAGAGTTATATCTTAAAGAATAATTAGATAGTGAAGAGGTTGAGGAAAAAAAATGAAAAAGCACCTCCAAGATTTGTTTAAAAAGATCATTCTAAAGAGCATATTATTGGAAATAAGAATGGAGTTCAAACAAGGAGAAGATCTATAATGAATAAGGAGAAAGTAAGTTTTTCTATAATGTCTAAAATTGAGCCTAAGAGCTATGTTTAAGCCAACAGGGATGAGAATTGGCTAAAAGCCATGGAAGAAGAATTGAGCCAAATAGAAAAGAAAAAAACTTTGTAACTAGTTCTAAGACCCTCAAATAAGAATGTGATAGGAACAAAATGGGTCTATAGAAACAAGCTCAATGAGGATGGATTTATTATAAGAAATAAATCAAGATTGGTGTGAGAAAGGTATATGCATAAGTAGAAGGCATAGAATTTGAGGAAACATTTGCTCCAGTTGCTTGATTGGAAGCTATAAGAATATTTGTATCATTCTAAGTTTACAAGAATTTCAAAGTCTATCAAATGGATGTAAATTTTGGTTTTTTGATGTGAACCTAAAAGAGGAAGTCTATATTGAACAATCATAAGGTTTTTAGTTGTTAGATGAAGAAGATTATGTATGCAAACTGAAGTAAACATTGTATGGTCTAAAAGAGGCACCTATAACATGGTATTCAAGATTGGACCAATACCTACAACAACAAGGTTTCAACAAAAGATGTGCAAATAGTAATATATACTTCAAATCAGAAGGTGATCATATGTTGATTGTTGTTGTTTATGTAGATGACATCATCTTTAGTATTAGTAATAAAAAATGTATAAATAATTTTATACACAAATGCAAAATGAATTTTAGATTTTTGTACTAGAACTTTCCTTCTTCCTTGGTATAAAAATAGCATAATTTGATGAAGGGATATTCATATCCCAAACCAAGTAGGCAAATGAGATGCTCAATCAATTTGTAATGGGAAATAGCAAACTAGTTAGCACTCCTATGATAATTGGATGCATGTTGAGAAAAGAAGATGAGTCCCTTTAGGTAAATCAAATTATGTATAGATCAATGATAGGTATCTTGTTATACTTAAATACATCAACACTAGATATCATGAAAGTAGTGTGCATGGTTGCTAGATTTTAGGCTAATCCTAAAGAGTCACATGTAAATTCAGTGAAAAAAATCTTTAGATACATCAAGAGCACAATTGACTATGGCCTATAGTACTCTAGAAGTGAATATTTCACTTTGACAACATATACAAATGTTGATTGGGTAGGAAGTGTGGATGACAAAAAAAGCACTAGTGGTGGTGCATTTTCCCTTGGAAACAAACTTGTTTGATGGTTGATAAAAAAACAAGAGTCAGTTACTCTTTCTATAGTAGAAGTAGAGTATGTAGAAGCAATGGCATGTTCCACTCAAGTCTTATGGATGAATAAAACACTCAAGAACATCAAAGTTGAGTATAAGTCACATATCTCTATTCTTTATGATAATTTAAGTGCAATAAATATATCAAAGAATCTAGTGATGCATTCTAGAACCAAACACATATCAATCAAGTATCACTTCTTAAGAGAGAGGGTTGCAAATCAAGAGGAGATAATAGAATATGTATTAAAAAGGAGCAAATTACAAACATATTCACCAAACCTCATCCCAAAGAATAATTTGAATATCTAAGATAAAATTTGGGAGTGGTGGATCCTACACCACATCACTAAATCACTAGTGATAGGGTATGGGTCTAAGGGGAGTCTCATGGAAGCTTAATTAATCCTAGAAAGAAGAGATAAAGTTAAATCAAGTATGTATTTTTATAAAAACTACTAATGAGTTGAAAATTGTATATTCCTGGACAAACATTCATCTAGATTCCCTTTTCCATTCATGTTAAAGGGGGGAAAATGTGCAAATGCTCTCTATGGGAGAACAAGAGAAAAAATATCTATAAAAATATTTGAAAAAAAAAGGGAAAATGTCAAAGAAGTAGATAAAATATCCAAGATGAGTTCAAGAAAATGTGTCATTGCCTAAGGGGAACAAATCTAGTATGAACAACTTTAGTTCATTATACTCATCAGAAGCCAATGTAAGCAATGCTAGAGAAGGATAAATTTTTGAGAAGATCAAAACATTAATTTTGCATCAGAGCATTTAGTTTTCCATCAATTCCAAAGGGGGAGATTTTTGTAAATATGATTTTCATTGATGTCAAAAGGGACACTATAGATGTCATTGATGTCAAAAGGATTAGGAAGGATTGATGGAGAGAAGAGCATGTTTCATAGTTGTACTATGCAAAGTTGTCATGATTTTATAGAAACCATTTATGGATGTTTAAATTCAAATAGATAGAAGATCCTTTATGGGTTTTTCATTATCATATTGAATATGTGGTCCACAGGCTCAAAAGAGAAAGATTGATCTCAAAATTGATTTATCTTTGCTCTTGGACTGGATAGGGTTTCTCAGTAAAGCCCTAAGGGTTTAGCCATGGCATCAACAAGTAAATTTATATTTTAATGTTGACTTGGTATAGTTGGGAACTAGTAACTTAAGTTATAACTTAATATTTTATCATCATTGTGTAACTAACCCCTCAACCTAACAATTATTGATCTAATAAATGTTTAAAGGACTTAATATTTCCCAAGTCTCAAATTTTATATTATGTCAAAGCTTAATAAATGGCCCACATTTGATTGTACATAGATGATTTAATAAAGCAAAGTGAATTCAAAGTGTCAAATGTCCCTTCAAGTGAACATGTTAATGCCAAGTGTCACAGGCATAGAGTATGTTAGATAGAGGACCAATTAGAATGAGCTTATCAGAGTTAATGATCAAGCTAATTAAAATATTAATAGCTTACACGTAATCAAACATTATAGATCCAATGGAGCATGATGAAGTCAAAATGTCAAAAGGATCTCCAAGTGAGCATGTAAGTGACAAATGCCACATTCATAGAGTTTTTCAAATAAAGACCCAATGAGCATAAGCTTTTCAGAGTTAATTATTGATCTTATCATAAGATCTGATGGTGTGAAAGTGATCATGTAAATGAGATATAATAGAGAAAATAGACTCAAATTCTATAAATAGACTGACATTTAACAACTAGATAGAAGTAAAGACCATTTATCTTTTAAGATATAACAAAACATGGAATATTGGATGAGAAAGATCTAATGGAGTAAGTGGTCTTAGATAGAACAAAGCAATCGATGTTTATCAACGAGTGGTGAGTTAAAGATCGACAGTTTAAAATTAATCCAAAGATGTATGAAGTAATGAGATGAGATCACTGTGTCAAAGTTTAATGAAAAAGTTATTATAAAGGTCGTACATCTTTGGATATCGAATGTCATGTAGAAGATAGGACCTAGAGATTGATGGAAATGTTTTAAAGAATGGAACATTAAATTTTAATAGTCTACAAAGATCTGATGAAGTGAGAGAGACTAGAGATGTCACAAAGAAAGAGATCAAAGGCTTGTAATTAAAGTGTTTATATATAAATAGTCAAGTGGCAAAACATGCAATAACATTAAATTAAGCCATGAATCTCAACACAGATAATGAGATTGATCGATATAACTGATCAAACCTACATTAAAAATATTATGCATCAAAACTTGAGTCTAATAGATGTTATAAATAGTAAAGAGACCTAAAATTATATTGTGATGTATGGAATGAAGAAGCAAAAAACTTATAGTTCATGTCATAATGAACTAGAGTCTAGAATTGGTGTGATGTGTTATAGTTCAAGTGTAAACATAGAGAATAAACAAATCACTAAATCAATTATATATATATATATATATATATGATATCTAGGACAAAGGAAATGTTATTGAAGTCATTCAAATTATGTCAAAGAAAAAATAAATAAACACAAAACCAGAGGATAGAGAGGAAGACAAGAGGCTACTGAGAGAGATGAAGTGTGTCAAATAGATACATATATAGACATAGAGAGAGAGGGATAGAAAGGAAGAAAGACACACATAGATAATGTGTAAAGAATGAGAAGTTACAAATTAGACTTGTCACATAGATAATAAATTAAGATTCATTTATGAATCTATTTTATATACTAGAGTTGTATCTCCATAAATTTGATTGGTTGGTGCCATTAGATAAGCTGAGTTGGTACTCAATTAGGGGATTAGAATCTCCTTAGGGTTGGTGCCCTTAAACATTGTAACTATTGAGGTTAATCTGAGTTAGTGATTAGCTATGGAGTTGGTTCTTCCTGAGAGTTGGTACTCTTAAACTAGGGGATTGATGTCTCTTTAAGGTAGGCTCCCTTGAGTGTGTAAGTAATGAGGTTTTACCAGTAAGGCTTTGATTATGAGGCTAGATTAGAGTAGTATTTTCTATCAGCTATTCTCACCATGGGTTTTCCCTTTAGTTTGTCCACATATAAATCTGGTGTCATGAGTATTTGTGTGTGTATTATCTATGCATATTTGATTTGATTTGCATATATGTATTAATCTACATTAAAAGTATTTAAGGAACTAGTTTTAATTGATATATTGATTCACCCCCCTCTTAGTATCTATTTTTGTTCCAACATTCACCATTCCATCCATCTAGATAAGTAGATAACTTAATATAACCATGGGTGAGAATAAGTTATGCAACAAAATTTATGTTATGAGAACTAACATGGTTATGGAGATATAAGGGTTGCATTTAATTATCAAGATATTATAGAATCACAAATATAAGGATCTAAATTTTTATTCTAAATGAAATTATATGGTGATTGGTAGTATCTTTTATGAATCATTAAGAATAGTCATAGCTAAAGAGACTTTTCAAAAAGGACAAGTTGCTTGGGCAGTAATTTGCTTTGTGGTAGAGAGCATGCAAACTATTTCATATTTTGGTAAGAAACATAGTCTTTATGTTGATATTCAAAACTTCCAAAATAACATGTTATGATCTCCAATAATATATCCCTATGATCTCTATCAAATAGAGTTTTCCAATATGCCATAGAGTGGAAAATTAGCTGTAAGCATGCCATTATTACTCCTCATTTCTCAAGGACTGATTTGAGATCAAGCCACCATAAAATCTTTATTTATAATGGAGGTGTGCATAATACAACTTTTAGATGCCTTACTATACAAATTTATTTTTTGGTCATGCCATTTAATTTGACTAATTCTTTTATTATGTTCCAATTCATAGTGAATCAGGGATTTGGTGGCCAATTGAGACAATTTATTTTGATAATTTTTTATGATATTTTGTAATGTCCCTTTCTTAGGATTAGTGTCATATGAATACCTATAGCTTATTCTATGGTTTCCCATAGGTTAAGGGGATGAGGAGAAAGGAAACATGGTTTTGGTTAGCTAAGTTAGCCAAAAAATATCTTATTGTTAGAAACTTATGTCATGTCCCCTTATGAAATATGAGTGGTTGAATACCCTTATCCCATTTCCTTATTGATTCCCATATGTTAAGGGAAGGAAAAATAAAAGGGGAAACTTTTGTTCTCTTTTTCAAGTTGTAAAAATGTACTTTTGATAATGTTTTTAATAATTTTGACATGAAAATATGGCTTTTTTATCATGGGCTAGTTTAGCCATTAAGTGAAGTTATAAGGCATGTATTTTTTTAAAATGTTCAAATATTCCCTCCATGTGGAATGCATCTTTTTGAGGGGATTTTAAAAAATAATGATATAAAAATGGGAAGGAGGTTCATTTTGAAAGGTTACCATGTTTATGAATTGAAATTTTGAGTTTGAGTACAAATTGCATGACTTATCTCCATTGAAGATGAAAAACTCACTAGAATGTAAAGTTAAGGATGAAAAATCTTAACCTTTATTTTGGTAGATTAATTTCAATGGTTGTAAAGGACATACTTGATCAATTTGTGATTTGTAGGGTATCATATTATGGAGTGTAGTAGTTTGTATATTTTTGGGAGAGGGGCGTAGCTATTAGAGACCCTTTGGAGGGTTGTGAACCTATTTCAAGGACCTTTATAGGTAAAAAACACATTTATAATTTATTACATAGGGTGATGACCCACTTTGGAGACAAAATCTACAAATTTTGGAGCAAATTGTTGGAAAATTTGATATATTTTTAGTTAAACATTCAACTGGTATTTATTTGTAATTTTTTAGACCTAAATTTGCATGTAAAAATTATATTTGAAGGTAATTTATGGGTTTTAATAATTTTGGAATTTTAAAAAATATTTTTAATAATCAAATATTTCAATTAGTACCCTAATTTTGTATTTATAGAATTTTGAGTTTTACGATTGGGGTTTGACATAAAAATAAAATATTGATTATATTGGTGTTAGAGTTTGTGGTTAATTTTTAGATTTGCATAATATGTACTAAAGGGGACATTTTAGTGGTATTAGATCCAATTTTTTGGTTAGTTGTGGAGGTTTTAGTGGTTTCATACCAAACAACAATAGGAAAGTGAGGTACTATGAAAGGGAAAAGAAAAAGCTTCTAAAAAATCAGGTAGAAAATCCAAAATAGCCAAAGTAAAACTTGGAACAACCAAGACATAGTGACATATATGACCCAAATAGATCTATGTTTGAGAAATTTTCTCAAACTCAAGAGTGGTTGACATAAATTATGGTTGGGTACATCCAAACCATGAAAAATATGAATGGACATAGGCCATCTAATGGTGATGGTTGTAATTCAATTACATACAACAAATCTCTTCCTCTACCAAAGATGATAGTTAGATCTACACAAAGGCCTAATCAACCCGACTTACTTCATAGAGAGGAATTCATTCCAAAAATGGAGGAGTAGTATTATATATGAGATGATGTGGCTGTAAGCTATGAGGAGTATATGACTTCTCTAATTCAAATCAAAAGGGAAATCAGCATTGTTAATCTATTTTAATTGAATAAAGATAAGGGTGGTTTGAGGGATAGTCAAAAACCAAGGAATAACCAAGGAGACCTTCAATATAATTTAAGAAAGATCAAACTTTCCAATTTTGATGGATCCACTAAAAGTTCAATTAGGGCATGGGTACAAAAGGTAAACACATACCTTACACGTCATACTATGATAGAGTATGACACCATAAAATTCACTAATTTTCATTTGGAGGGAGTTACCCATGGGTGGTGGTACCATGGTTTGATAACACAAGGGCACCACCTCATAAACACCTATGAGGAATTAAATGGAAAATAATTAAAATATTTGATAGGGCTGATTCAGAACTTCATTTTAGGGAATTGGCTCAGCTGAAACAAGAGACTTTCATGGAGGAGTATGTGGTTGATATTTAGAGGGTTTTAGTTATGGAAATGGATATGTCAGAAAGAAGACTTATAGTTTTTTCATGAAAGGGTCGAATGGCCCACTCGAGGGTTTATTCAAGGATTTCAATCCCCTCACACTTTAAGAGGCCATTCAAAAGGTTATTTACCTTGAATCTATTGTTTGTATGGGAAAATTTATGCCTTTGAGACCACAAAAAAACTAATACTTTTGGGTCCTTTGGACAACAAAGGATAAACACTTTTGGGCAGCCTAAGAAAACAATTTTTGAGTAGCCAAAATAAGTCCCTTTTATATGGAAAAGAAATCATTATCAATAAGGGTTTGAATATCAAAAAGAGATACCAAATATGAACCAGGATAGGGGAGAGTTAAGAAATGAGTTAAGAAGAAAAAATTTGTGTTTTCCATGTAAGGATATTTAGACACTAGGATATTGATGCCTTGGAAACGGGCAAGTTCATTACATAATAGTTATTTTAGATGGAAAATAAGATGAAGAATAGAATGTAGAGATAACCACCTATGATGAGGAATAAGTAGAAAAGGGATAAAAGGATAACTTAGATGGAACCACTACCACCTTATTCAAAGCTCCTAGATATCACCCATTTAGAGTGAGAGGGGTCTTGCATGGTAAAAAGGTCATAGTGTTCATTGATAGTCGGGCCACACATAAATTTATTGATGATGGATTGGAAGCAAGATGTGTGATAAAAACTACTAATTTTAGAGGCTTTAATGTAACCATGGTGTTTGTCTTCACCATTCCTTGCACCAAGAAGATTCCAAGGTTAAACATCACATTGGGTAAGTATAAAATTGAAGATGATTTCTATGTAGTTGGATTAGGAGAAACTAATTTAGTTCTTAGAGTACAATGTCTACACTCACTTGGAGAATTCACCCAAAATTATTAAAAATGGAACTAAAATTTAGGGCCACTAGTAAGGAAGTAGTGTTACACCTTTTGTGCATTAGAGCACCCATAATGGTGACTTCAAAGAAATGTAAAGATCCTTACATAGAGGGAAAATTTCTTGGGTAGCTAAATGTTTTGTAAGTACTACAAATTGTGATTTGGGACAACAAAATCAACACTTGGATATTCAACCCATCCTTGATAGGCATGCAAAGGTTTTTGGTTGTATTCCTCATGGGCTACCTCTAGATAGGGGTTTTAAACACATCATTAAATTGGAGCTAGGTAAAAAAGTGGTAATTAATACACCTTACCACCACCCAAGAGACTAAAAGGAAGAAATTGAAAAATATATCAAATAACTTTTGGAGATGGGTCACATAAGGCCTAGTTCTAGCCTTTTTGCTTCTTCAATTTTATTTGTGAAGAAGGATGTGGCATTGAGGATGTGCAAATACTATTTATTGTTGAATAAGAAAACCATCAAGAATAGGTATCCCATACCTATAATTCATGACTTGATTGATGATCTTAATTGATCAATTTACTTCTCCAAGATTGATTTGAAGACCATGTAATAAAAAATCTGGGTAAGGGAGAAGGATATATAGAAAACCACTTTTAGATGACACTTTGGACACTATGAGTTTTTGGTTATGCCTTTTTGTTTAACCAATACACCCACCACTTTTCAATCATGCATGAATAATGATTTTAGGTAATACTTGAAAAAAATTGTGTTTCTTTTCTTTGATGATATTCTTGTCTACAGTAAATCATGGGAGGAACATCTATAACACTTGGACATAGGGTTGGAATTTTTTGAACAACAAGCACTCTTGTGCAAGGCATCTAAATGTGAGTTTTAAGTTTCTAAAATTTTGAATCTAAGGCACATAATCAATGCCAAAGGGTTCCATGTGTACCAAAAAGAAGATACAAGTCATTATGGATTGGCCACCACCCACTACTATGACATAATTGAGGGGATTTCTTGGTTTATGAAGCTATTATAGCCAATTTTTGAAGGGTTTTTCACACCTTGTTGCCCTAATAATAGACTTTAAAAATAAGGGAGATTTAAATTGGTTAAAAATAACCATGGAAACCTTTAAAACACTCAAGGTGATGAGTACTTACCCTATACTCATTGTTCCATATTTTCCTAGTCCATTTGTCTTTGAATGTGATGCTTCTAGGGAAGGTATAGGGGTTGTCATAATACAAAAATGACATCCTATTAATTTTTAAAGTCTAAAAATCAAAGAAGTACAACGTATATTCTCTATTTATGATAAATAAATACTTTACATCATGAATTCTTTGGCCAAATTTAGACATTATTTTATTTATGGTGAAAATGGGCCACAATAGCTTGAAGTATATCCTCAGCCAAACTGATTTAAGTGATAGACAACAAAAATAGGTAAGTTGCAATCTTATTTCTTTGATATTCAAGGGGAATAATAATATAGTTGTTGATGCATTGTCTAAGAAGCCCATTTTATGTTTTATGAATGAAATTATAGCAAATTGGAAGGTTGTAATCACATTTGAGTATGCAAAAAATGGATTTACTACAACTTTCGTAGAAGGTAAAATTGATGATGAAAGATACAAGGTGGTTTATCATATGTTTTTTTTACAAAAATAGGCTATTTTTAAATCCTAAATCCAAGTTAAAACAACAAATAATTAAGGTTGTACATGATACTCCTATGGCTATTCATCTAGGGTACTTCAAAACCTACAAGTGAGTGAGAGGTTCTTTTAGAATGGAATTAAAGGGGAGATTCTTTAATACATCAGAGAGTGAATTATTTTTGAATAAAATAAGGATCAACACACTTTTCTAGCTGGTCTTTTACAACCCCTACCAATTCCCACACAAAAATGGGAAAACATATCAATGGATTTCATCATGGGGCTGACCATGGCATAAGATAATAGTAGTATGTTCATAGTGATGGATATACTCACTAAATATGCACATTATTTTTCACTTATATCCAAGTATAATGCTCCCATAGTGGCTGATATCTTTTTCAAATAAGTACTTAAACTTCATGGCCTACCTAGGAACATTGTAAGTGACAAATAAAACACATTCATGAGTCTCTTTTGAAAAGAACTCTTATTTTTGTTGGGTACAGAGTTGTCTCCAAGTACTAGCTATCACCCACAAACTGATGGATATTTTGAAATACTAAACAAATGGGTAGAAAGATACCTATTAAACTATGTTTCAAGGCAATGAACAACATGAATAATTAGTTTTAGGTGGCTGAGTATTATTACAATACATCATACCACATGTCAATTGGTATGTTACCCTTCAAGGCCTTATATGGGTATGATGATTTCTCCTTTGTAAACCCAATTTTAACTAATAGTAGAGAGTAGTCATATAAAATAAAAAAATTAGTAACTTGAGTGTGGCTAATGACACCCAATCCATATGTCCATCTTGCTTGCTCTCATGACCCTCATAGGCATGTTTTCATAGTTTCCCAATCATCTATAACCTTCTAAACTCAATCCTTACTAACCCAATCTACTCTTTCCATGAAAAATCAATCCCCCCAAGTCTCCTACTCCATGGACAATAGTGCCCAAACTTGGACTATATCACTGAGACTAAGGGTGTCCTATTTTTGGTGCTATTTTTCAAGTGTATTTTGGATTTTAATGGTCATTTTCTCTCGAATCCTTATCCTATTCATGTTGGCCTAAAACGAATTCATTTAACCCATGAACATTAAATCCCATATAAAAGGTCATTCAAAGTCCATTTAGAAGGGTTCACACTCATTTACAAGATAAATGAAAGAATACAAGAAAGACTACTCAAGCACTCTTCCCTATTCTCTCTATATAGCCATCCAATACTATTTCAAGATTATTCAAACCTTTATACTAGTCCCTAGTCATTCCAAGTACACCTAGTATAGAATTTACTTGCATTTTCATCACATTATTTCACCAAGAACTCTAATGAGATAACTACATATAGCTTGATCCCTCCTTAGAGTATTGGTATGTAGGCAACATGCCCACATAAAGGGTGTGAAGTGTGTCTAATGTATCCTTTACACACGAAGCCATTTTACCTATTTGTCAAAGTTTTATTTAATTACATATAATACATAATCACATGAAGAATCAAATATATAAGGATTTCCATTGATATCAATGATCTAAAATTTGGTACACAGGCTTACATAGATGTGGTGAACAAAACCCAAAAAAGTAGATCTTTGTGAGTGATTTGGACAATAATGACAAGACCAAGACTATAGCACCAGACAATAGGGTGTCCTATTTTTGGTGGTCCTATCTAATCAAGAAACAAAATCTAGATTCTTGTTTGTGATAGTTTCCCAATCTTGCACAGATTTATAAACACTGTCTTAGAAAATCATAAAATCAAATAAGTTTGATTTTCTCTCTAAATAATATTTTTAGAAAATCCCTAACTATAGTCAAATTTAAAAAATTAGTATCTTATTTATTGTGTATTATTTACTAATTTTATGTACTTATACCCATTTATTATTTATTAATTAAAAATCTAATTTCCCAAAAAATAATAAATCATTTGGTGAACTTGAATTACTTTGAATTTTGCATAAAAGCCTTAGAAACCCTAGGGTTAATTTATAGCTAATTTTTCCCATTCATTTCAGAATTTTTTCTTGAATATTTAAGAAAAAATGCCTCTCAAATTTAAATTTTTTTTAGTAAATTTTAAAATAAATTTATTTTAGACCCTAGTTGCATCAACTAGCTCCCAGTAATTTTCCAATAATTTACAAATCATTTTATGAATTTTTAGTTGTATATTAAAATTAAAAAGTCACTTCAAATTTCAAAAAATTATAATAATTTTCAAAAATTTATTTTTCTCAAAAACCTATTTGCATCTACTAGGTCCCATTAAATCAAGCACTTTACCATAAATTTATGATTTTTTTCTTGAATACTTCACTCAAAAATTCAATTTCAATTTAAAAAATTCATAGTATTTTTCAAAAGTATTTTTTAAAAATCCCTAGTTGCATGTACTAGCTCCTACTTTGCTTCTTGAGGTATCACCTTAGACCTATAAACAAATTGCCAAAATGATGCTCATTTATTTACAAACTTTTCTTACATTTCTTTCAAATAACAAGGAAACCATAATGGGCCCTATCATGTACATGAATGATGAAGTCTATCATATGTTAATACAAAGTTTCATCCTTTGAATTTCATGCTTAATTTTCATAATAAGGAATGATATTAAAACATTTATTGCAAAAATTACACAAGATTTCAATGTTCTTTTTGCATACCCTATATCTCTCATATGAAACAATTTTCAAGATTATCATATTAAATATTTTAGCAATATTATGTTACAAGTCAAAACTCTTTATGCATTCAGGCACAAAATCATGTTCTCTATCCTTTACTTTCTATTTTTCATATGGAAAATTTTAAAAAATTATCATACTAAACACATAAAAAATGTTATGTTGCATATCAAAATTTTCTATGCATTCATGTAAAATGTCACATTATTTATCTCTTACTTGATATATTGCCTATGGATTATTATTTATAAGTATATATTTGCACAAATAATCACTCAAATTACATGCATTTCAATCTACATTCATGATTTTTGCCTCAATGCATATAACTCATGGGCTATTTTTGTTTATCTCCCTATCATTACTAGACACCAACAAACACTAGAAGTTATATCCATCCCTCCTTCCTTCAAAATTGGTAGATCTAGCTCTTATCCCACACCTACTACCACCTTTATGCCTATAGTAGATCATGCAGTCCATGATATCACCCAAGTTTATGAAGATAGGTAGGTTGATTACACCCATGGCTATAGCTTTCTCACTCAGACTAACATCCATTTAGACATAGTTTTCATTCTTTAAATCTTTCAATAATCCAATATTTAAAAATAGGTTTTGTATACAACCCTTCATAATGCCAAAGTTCTCATTTCAATCATTCCAGCTTATGTTGCATTTATCATCAACATAATGCAATGGACTAAATAACATATTTCCTTTGAGAAAGAGGATTTACTCCCACAACACATCATCACACAAAACTCCCTCTATATATTCAATTATGAATCAATGATGTAGGGGTAAAATGAGTGTTAGTTGATAATGGTTTAGGACTCAACATCTGTAACATCTCCTTTCTTAAATGTCTTAATATACAACCTCACAATCTAGATCATTCTAATATGAACATCAAAGGTTTTGAAAACATTCCATGGAAATACATGGGCCAAATAACAATTGATCTCACATTATGGCCTAAGACACTACCAACTAATTGCCATGTCATACCAAATGATCTCAACTATAGTTTATTACATGGTCATCCTTGGATTCACAATATGCATGTAGTCCCTTCTACACTCCATGCATGTCTCAAATTTAGTCACAAAGGCTATATATACACATGCCCAATTGATAAATTTTTTTAAATACTGTCAAGTTGATGACACTCCATAGATTATATTCCACACTTTAATCCCATCTATTTACCTATGCAACCTATTATTCATAATGTACCCCTAGACCATGTAACACATTAACAAACTCCAAATTATTTAATAACACTGACACCAAAGCACTAGTTCACCTTTCCTATTACATTTAAATGCCTTAATAAAATAGGATATCATGAAAAAGGCCTTGGAAATCATGAATAAGGAATCATCAATCCTATTAAGCCATCTACACAACATGGAATGCAAGGGTTAGGATATCAATTTACCTATCCTCATAGTAAACCCTCTTCCACCACTTCAAAGCATATCAAATTTTGTCCACCCACCACATTGGTAGATCACACCATTACTCATATTTCAACATTATGATTAATCTACCTTGATCTCTTTAATGATAAAACTTCACAAGACATGTTCACATTAGATGAATTTTCCAATGATTAATCCTTCCTATAACTTCTCAAAGCATATGAGGACCTCCCATCTTGTTATCATAAAAATATATTTCCTCATCACACAAATTCCCATGAATATTTTGGAGAAAGTCTAAACTCACCCCAAGACACACCAATTGATTCAAATGATACTATCCCTACCACTCCTTATACACTATATCATTCCATATTACTTAATGAAGAAACCATAAATTTCAACTTCAAAACTGATCAAGATCCCCACATTATCTTATTATCTACTTCCCTCCAAAAGGAAGAAGATATACATACATACATACATACATACATATATATATATATATATATATATGTATATATATATACATATATATATATATACATATATATATATACATATATATATATATGTATGTATGTATGTATGTATGTATGTATATATATTCATCAAAATTTAATATATTTCCCAAAAAAATTTACTGTTTTACTTAGATATGCCAAGAATTGATACATCGATCATCATCCATTAGATTCCCTTATACCCAGATGCTAAACTAGTTAAGTAAAAAATTTGCAAAATGCATCTTAAGGTGGATATATATATATATATATATATATATATATATATATATATATATATATATATATATATATATATATATATATATATATATATATTCATTAGAATTTAATAGATTTCCCAAAAAAAATTCTCAGTCTTACTCAGATATGCCAAGAATTGACACATCGATCATCATCCATCAGATTCCCTTATACCCAGATGCTAAACTAGTTAAGTAAAAAAATTGCAAAATGCATCCTAAGGTGGCTCTCTTTGTCAAATATGAAATCCAATGCCTCTTAGATACTAGATTCACTTGACTAGTAGCACACTTTGAATGGATTTTCAACATAATCCCTATAGTCAAACCTAACAGACAAATTCAATGTCGTTCTAATTCTTGAGATTTAAATAAAGCATGCCCAAAAGATGATTTCCCTTTGCCTAATATCAACATGATCATCGATTCTATAACCAAGTATGAAATTTTATCATTCATGGATGGATTTGTTGGATATAACCAAATCAAGATCACTGAAGAAGATCAAGAAAAAACATCTTTTACAACACCCTAGGGAACTTTTTTTATATTGTAATGCCTTTCAGATTAAAAAATGATAGATCCATGTATCAATTTAACATGACACATATATTTCATAGTTTAATTCACTTTACATTCAAGTATTGTGTTGATGATATATTAGCTAAATCCAAACAATGACAACATCACATTATTGAATTATGAAAAATATTTTAATGACTCAGATAATACAATGTTTGACTAACCCCAAAGAAATGTGTGTTTAGAGATAAATCAAGTAAACTCCTAGGTTTTATTATCTCTTAACATGGCATAGAATTTTATCCTAATAAAGTGAAATCAATTATCGATATGCCACTTCCTACCAAATTAAAATAACTCTGATCCTTACAAGGCAAGATCTAAGCAATCCACCATTTCATAGCTCAGCTTGCTGATAAAACTTAGTCATTTACTCAAATACTAAAGAAAGATACAAAGTTTATTTAGGACCAAGATTATCAAGAAAGATTCAATATAATTAATAAATATCTTCTTAATCCACCCATTTTAGTACCACCTATCCCACACAAGCCTTTCCTACTCTATATCTCAACAACAGATCATGTAGTAGGAGCTTTTTTAGCACAACATGATGATCAATATATTGAACAAGTAGTTTGTTACATCAATTACACATTAGTTGATTATGAAAAAAATTACTCCCTAATAGAAATACTATGTATAGCATTAGATTTTTCCACACAAAAACTTTGACATTACATGGTAACTAATGAGACTCAAGTTATCACAAAAGTATACCCCTTAAGGTTCTTACTAGTCAAACCACATCTTTCTAGTCGCATCATAAAATGGGTTATGTTATTAACAAAATTTGAGTTAAAAATAGTCCTCCAAAAATCAATAAAGAGCCAAATCATTGTAGACCATTTATTAGTAGCACCACTATTAGATACCATCCCTCTTAGTGACACATTCAAAGATGATTTCACCACCTATTCAACTCATTTTGATATCTAGACCTTGTTTTTTGATGTCTCCTGATATGCATTTGGTGTAGGGGTAGGCATTATCTTTGTTGATACTTTCGGTCACACAATTCATATAGCATATCGATTAATTTTCTCTTACACTAGTAACACCATAGAATATGAGGCACTTATCTTAGAACTATTCATTTCCCAATCCCTCCAAATCAAATATATTCAAGTCTTGGGTGATTCCCAACTTGTGGTCAATCAAGTCAATGATGTTTATCAAACAAAATAATAATAACTTATCCCATATCGCAACATGGTATAGTATCTATCATCACAATTTGACTACTTTTCTATTGAGAAGATCCCTAGAAAAGACAATAAATATGCAGATGCAATGGCTAGTGTTGCATCTCTAATTCCCATCAACGTCAAAAATGATCAAACAATATTTACAATTAAATGATTACAATCACCATAATATCCAATGAGAATTTGATATCTCTTTCTATCTTAGCTACTACATGAAGTTCTGTAACCCCAGAATGGTTCTCTAATATTTATAACTTTCTACACAAATTTATTACACAAGATACTTTATCCCAAAATAAAAAACCATAAGTTACAAAAATAAGTAGTCCATTATGTAATCATTAGTGGGGACCCTTTTAAATGATCCTTTGATGGACACTTACTACAATTCTTAACCTCGTTAGCAACCAAAATTTCTCTAGCTCAAATACATGATAGTGAATGTGGTAGTCACTTTAGCAAAAAATCCATGTCACACAAATTACTTTGAAAAGGGTACTACTGGCCTACCATGGAAGATGAATGTTTAAAATATGTGAAGCTATGAGATAAATTTCAATGACAAAGTAATATAAAGCATGTACCATCATAATAACTACAACCTATCATCTCTCCATGGCCATTCATGTTATGGGGATTTGATCTCATTAGAAAAATTAATTTTGAATCCATCGATGGATATAAGTTCATAATCATAGTTACAAAATACTTTACCAAATTGGTGAAACTAGTTTCACTTAAATCTACCATAGGTGAAGACATTTTTGGTTTTATCATGACTCATATTATTTCATGCTTCAGCCTGCTGATAGCTATCATTTATAATAATGGAACATCATTCAAGAAAAAAAGTATGATTTTTTTTTGTACCAAATACAAAATTAAGCACACATTATCCACTCAATATTACCCACAAGGAAATGGTCAAGTAGAAGCTACTAATAAAACTATCAATAACATTTCAATCAAAATAGTGATAAAATTTGGATATGATTGGCACAATAAAGTAGTTTTAGCATTATGGGCTTATTGCATATGTATTCGTACACCCATAGGAACTACTCCTTATTCACTCATTTATGGCACAAAATCAGTTTTACAAATTAGAATTAGAAATCCCATCTCTCTGTGTTTACTAAAGGTATTGTCACTGATGACCAGTATCCTAAAAAGCATGTACACTAGCTTGAGTAGTTAGAACATACACATATTCAAGCTGTAGAATACCTGAGAATCTACCAATAATGTATATAATGATCCTATAATAAATGAGTTCACACCAAAGAATTAGAAGTTAATGATCTTTTTCTCAAAGAAAACATTTGTAATGTTAATGTCAAAGAATAAATCTAAGGAAAATTCAAATTAAATTGGATAGGTCCATATATTATTACCAAAAATCTTATCCCTAAAGTGTATCATCTAGCCTCACTTAAAGGAAAGAAACTCAAAAACACAATGAATACTATGCATCTACATAGATTCGATGTCTAACATGTTATTTTACATATTACAGTCTACATAATTTTTGTTCAGAGCTTAATTATACATCACTTATTTCAAAATCCAAAAAAATTCAAATATATCCAAAACATAAAAACATTTCAATTTTATGCATCATCCATGCTTTACATTTCTACTACTATGCTAAACATACATTTTATATTATATGCTATTGTTTATCAATTTATCTACATTACCATGTCTCACTTGATCATCTTTGAGTGTGTGCAGTGACATCCATATCCTTGATTGATTCACTTTACCCATTGAGGGGGCATACTACTACGTTTAAGACACACACCAATATACATACCCACTAGGGGCATATTCTACATGACTACACCATTCAAGTTATGTCATTCCTACACTACACACTCCAAATTATCATGCTAATATACATTACTTACTAGATTACATAGATTAATATATTGGCACTTCACTAGTATCTAAAAGTTTTGTATCTCTTAGCATATACCTAGTCTTATACTAAACATGTGTTGCATACTTTCACTCTTCCTTTGATTAGTTAGATATGATTTTATCTTTCCAGTATATACATGCTTTCTTTTCTTGCTTAGTGTAGCTTGATGATTTTTCATTGTCTTAGTTATTATTCCATGTCTTGTATGTGTTTTAGGATATTTTCCAATGTCATTTGTTTATACTCTTCTATGTGTTTGTGGCCCTTATACGAACCTTTCTTGTTTCAATTGTATGTGTATATCACATTTAAACATGCCTTATATGCTTATTTTACAATTTGAATGACATGTGCCCATGTCCCTTGATTGCTTAGCCCCTTGGCCACTATTGCATGATTATTTCTTCTTGCTTTGTGGGCTTGTTTCTTGATTTATTTTTATTGTTTGTAATGCCATGATCCATATCATACATTTTTCCTTGATTTTTTGCATACCATGTTGGATATCATGCTCCATCCCTCCTTGTTAACAATTAACACTTTTTATTCTAGTTCAGTATATTGCACATGCTATTACATTATTACATCTATCTAGGCATACCCCTATTAATCTAACAATATCTCAATACAAACCATGTTATATCTTGAGATATTTTGTTAATTACCATTGCTATATCATGTACATTTCTATCTTAACATACTTGCAGGACTCTTTTTTGTGAGGGAAATCGTTATAACATCATCATTCTTATCCTCATAAGAGGAGTCAATAAACAAAGGTTATATCATAGAGATTAGAGCTCCTAATGATCAAAAAAATAGTTTTTAGAACACTCAAAATAGAATCTAGACATTAGACTAGGGAGAATAGATCAAGTAAATAGTAGAGAATTTAGAATAGTCATCAAATTTGGCCCTAGACAATAAAACCAAATTTGGAAAATAGTACTAAATAATAGGGTGTCTTATTTTTAGCACTCTTATCCAGACAATAAAAAATTATTTTTTCTAGAAAATGATAGAAAGGTGAATTTAGTCATAGGTTTGTTACCACAACACAGTCTAGATTCAACATGTTTTAATATAATTTTTGGTCACATAATCTAGATATAGGGGGCATCATGAATGACATGATGGATCTCACTTCTAGTTTAGATTAAGTAGTTGTTATAACTTCTAGATCAAAATCCATGTTCTAGACACCAGTGATTAGGTCTAATGTGTGTAACACATTGATCCTCCCCTTTTTTCAAGTTTAGTTTATTTTCTAAGTATTTCTCAATAGTTACATGCCTTACTTCATATGTAGGTGGTTTGCATTTTTATAAAAATTGGATTTTATACAGACTTAACTTCTCTAGTACCCAAGTTCCCAAGTTGGCTTCCACATAAGCCTATTACACTAGTTTTAGAGTGGCTTTCATACAAGCCTAATCTTCATCTTTTGAAATGGTTAAGAGTGGCCTAGTTTCCAACATACATTTGACTATCCATGCTAACATTTTCAAATCACAGTAAATTCATGGGATTTATAAGCCATCTCATATGACATTTATTTCATACTGTTATTTCTTCATAGCTTCACTTCATATGGAAATAATGGAGCTAAAAGGATAGCCTTTGTATTCTTAAGCCACCTATTTAGAAGGATTGGACACACAGTCCAAACATCAATTGTCACACACATGATTCATTAGCTTCACTTAGTAGGTGATGATGGAGTTAAAGGTCCTACCTTTGCATTCTTGAGCCACTTCTATGGAATTGATCACTCAAATCCATTTATGATATTACTTTTACTACAATACACACCCAACACAATCTAGCATCACAATAGGTTTTGTATTATTTCATGTACTCAATGAGGTGTATTCGTTACTTTCTCTTCCTCTCTCTTACCTAAATTTTGTATATTATTATTTTAGATATAGTGTATCTAGTAAGGACTGATCTAATATATGTTTTTCATTGTAGATTCACACTTCACACTGTGTTCACTCTATGCACATCCAACATCACATAGCTTCCTAAGCTTCACCTCTATATGTAAGTTTAGGTATACTTTCTATTTTTGCTTTATCAAAGTATTTCACTTTTCTACATCAATAACATAAAGGGGGGAAATGTAGTCATATAAAATGTGAAATTTTGTAACTTGAGTGTGGCTAATGACACCCAATCCATAGGTCCATCTTACTTGCTCTCATGACCCTCATAAGCATGTTTTCATAGTTTCTTAGTCATTTATAACTTTATAGACTAAACATTTACTAACCTAGGTTGTTGTTTCCATGAAAAATCCATCCCATTAGGTCTCCTTCTCCTTGGACAGTAGTGACCAAACTTGGACTATAGCACTAAGACTTAGGGTGTCATATTTCTAGCACCATTGTCTAAGTGTATTTTGGATTCTAATAGTCATTTTCTCCCAAATCCTTATCCTAATTTATGTTAGCCTAACTCAAATTAATTTAGGCCATAATCATTACATCCCCTATAAAAGGACATTCAAATTCCATTTAGAAGAGTTAACACTCATTTACAAGAGAGAAGAAAGAATACAAGCAAGACTACTCAAGCACTCTTCCCTATTCTCTACATACAACCATCTAATAGTATTTCAAGTTTATTTAAACCTTTATACCAGTCCCTAGTAATTCCATGTACACCCAATTTTTCATTTACTTTCATTTTCATGACACTATTACACCAAGCACTTTAAAGGAAGAAATACATATAGCTTGATACCTCATTGGAGTATTGGTATGTAGGCAACATGCTCATATATAGGTTGTGAAGTGTGTCTAGTGTATCCTTTACACACTAACCCATTTTCCAAATTTCCATTTAATTTATAAAATACACAATCACACTAAGAATTAGATTTATAGGGAGTTATACTGATAGAAAGGATCTAAAATTTGGTACACATGTTCACATAGTTGTGGTGAATAAAACCTAGGAAAATTAGATCTTTGTGATTAGTTTGGAAAATAATGGTAAGACCAGGACTATAACACTAGACAATGGGGTGTCCTATTTTTATTGGTATTATATAATTAAGAAATGAACTCTAGATTCATGTTTGTGATAATCTCCCAAGCTTGAACATGTATTTCTAAACCCTGTCTTAGTCAGAACATAACATAACCAAATAAGTTTGATTTTCTCTCAATACTATTTTTAGAAAAGCCTAACTATACTCAAATTTTACAAATTAGTATCTTATTTATTGCATATTATTTACTAATTTTATCTATTTAAAATCATTTATTATTGAGGAATTAATCATCTAGTTTCAAAAAAAATAATAAATCATTGATTTATTTTTTTGAGAAATTATATCTTTAATTCCTAAATAATAAATGGGTCTGAGTAGATAATATTAGTAAACAATATGCAATAAACAAGATAATAATTTTTGAAATTTTATTGTAGTGAGGCCTTTTATAAAAATATTATTAAGAGAGATAAAATCAAACTTATTTGATTTTATGCTATTTTGACTGAGATAGGGTCTAGAAATATATGTGCAGGCTTGGAAGACTATCAACAATAGGAATCTAGAGTTCATTTCTTAATTAAATAGTAATTACAAAAATAGGACACCCTATTATTTGGTGTTATAGTCTTAGTCCTACCACTAGTGTCCAAATTGCTCACATAGATTTGATTTTTATGGGTTTTATTCATCGTGTCCATGTGAGCTTGTATACCAAATTTAAGATCCTCACTATTAGTGGAACTCTTTATAGATTTGATTCTTCATGTGATTGTATTTTCCATGAAATTAAATGGATTTTTGGAAAATAGAGAAAATGGATTAGTGTGTAAAGGATGCAATGGATGCACTTTACACCCTATTTGTGGGCATAATGCCTACATACCAATACTCCACAAAGGGATCAAGCTATATGTAGTTCTCCCATTAAAGAGATTGGTGTAGTAGTATGATCAAAATACAAGTAAATGTGAAATTGGGTCTACTTGGAATGACTAGGGACTGGTATAAATGTTTGAATAAGCTTGAAATACTATTGGATAGTTGTATGTAGAGAATAGGGAAAAGTGCTTGAGTAGTCTTGCTTGTATTCTAGCTTCTCTCCTGTAAATGAATGTCAACCCTTCTAAATGGAATTTGAATGGAATTTTATAGGAGATTTAATGATAATGGGTTAAATGCATTCATGTTAGGCCTACATAAATTAGGATAAGGTTCATAACATGACCATTAGAATCCAAAATATACTTAGACAATAGTGCCAAAAATTGGACACCCTAGGTTTCAAGGCTGTAGTCCTATTTAGACAGTGTTGTCTAGAGGGTCCAGGACCTAGGGGATGGATTAAACATGGAAAGAGTAGTTATTTTATGAAAAAGTTTAGTTTGGAAAGCTATAGATTATTTAAAATCATTGAAAATATATCTATGAGGGTTATGAGAGAAATCAAGATGGACCTATGGATTAGGTGTCATTAGCCATACTCAAGTTACCAAAATTTGCATTTTATGACTAAAATTTCCCCTCCGTTATTCTTGTGATGTAGCAAAGCAAAATACTAGGATAAAGGAAAAATAAAAAGCATACCTAAAATTACCTTTAAAGGTAAAGATCATGAAGTTATGTGATGCTGGATGTATGTAGACAAAGTATGATGTGAAGTGTGAATCTACAATGAAAAGCATAAAGTAGATTAGTCCTTAATAGATACTCTATATATAAAATAAGAACATACAAAATCTAGGTAAGAGAGAGAGATGAAGAGAAAGGAATGATACCCCTCACCAGGTACATGAACCAATATAAAACCTATTATGATGATAGATTGTGCTAAGTGTGTGTTATACCAAAATTAATATCATGAAAAGATATGAGTGATTAATTCCTTGGAAGTGGCTCAAGAATGCAAAGGTAGGCCCTTTGGCTTCATCATTACTTACTAAGTGAAGCTAACGAATCAGGTGTGTGTTAATCAATGTTTGGACTATGTGTCTAATCCCTCTAAATAGGTGGCTCAAGAATCCAAAGGCTGTCCCTTTAGATCCATCATTGCCCACTAAGTGAAGCTAATGAATCATATGTGTGTCAATCAATGTTTGGACTATGTGTCCAGTCCCTCTGAGTAGGTGGCTCAAGAATACAAAGGCTAGCTAGTCCTTTGGCTCCATCATTACCCTGTGAAGTGAAGCTATTAAGTAATATTAGTATGGAATAGATGTCATATGAGATGGATTCTAAATCCCATAAATGTACTATGATATAAAATTTTTGGTATGGATAGGTGAATGTATGTTGGAAACTAGGCCACTCTTGCTCATTTTGAAAGATGGACATTATGATTATATGAAAGCCACTCTGAAACTAGTGAAATAGGCTTATGTGAAAGCCAACTCAGGTACTCAATAAATTAAGCATGTATGAAAGCCAAACTTTAAAATGGATGTCAATCACCTATAGATGGAGTAAGGCATAAAAATATTGAGAAATGCCTAGAAAATAAACTAAACATGGAAAAAGGAGAGGATCAATGTGTCTTGCACATTACCCCCAATCATTAGTTTCTAGAACATAGATTATAATTTGGAAGTTATATCAACTACTTAATATAAACTAGAAGTTAGATCCATCATTTCATCTATGATGCCCCATATATCTAGATTCTCTAAGATAAACTATATTAAAACATGTTGAATCTAGATTATGTTGTGCTAACAAACCTATGACTAAACTCACCTTTTTGTTTGTTTCTAGAAAAACCAATTTTTCTATGGTTTGGATAAGAGCACCAAAAATAAGACACCCTACTATTTGGTGCTATATTCCAACTTTGGTGATGTTTTCCAATGCCAAATATAATGACTATTTTGGATTCTTTATTATCTATTTGGTCTGTTCTGTCTAGTCTGATGTTTGGATTCTATTCTAAGTGTTCTAAAAATTACCTTTTCAACCTTTAAGAGTTTTGATCTCTGTGACAAAACCCCTATTTGTTTCCCCCTCTTTTGATGGTAGGAATGACATTGTTACAATGACTATCCTTAAAATAAAGAGTCCTACAAGTGTGTTAAGATACAAATGTACATGATATACTAATGATATTTCTCAAGATATCTAAATATATATCATGGTTCATATTGAGAGATTGTTAGATCAATAGGGGTATGCCTAGATAGATGTAATAATGTAATAACATGTGTAATTTAATGAACTAGAATTGAAAGTGTTAGTTGTTAGTTATTAGCAAGGAGGGATAGAGCATGATATCCATCATGGAATCTAAGAAAGCAAGGAAAAATGCATGATATAGATCATGGTATTACAAGAAATCAAAATTAATCAAGAAACAAGCATACAATAGTGGCCAAAGGACCAAGCAATTAAGGGACATGGACATGTGTCAATCAAATTAGAAAACACACATACAAGGCATGTTCAAATGCCAGTGCCACATACACATAAAATTAATACAAGAAGGGTTGGCATGAGGACCACATGCATATAAAATAGTACAAACAAAGGACATTGGAAAATGTCCTAAGGCACACACATGAATGGAAGAAAAAGACATTGGCAAATGTCCTAAAACACATACAAGACATGGAACAAGAACTAATAAAATACAAACTCATCAAGTTATGCTAAACAAGAAAGGAAAGCATGTATATAATGGAAAAATAAAATCACATCTAACAAATAAAAATAAGAGTCAAAGTATGTAGGACATGTTTATTACAAGAGTAGGTATATTCTAAGAGATACAATAGTGATAAATACTAGTGAAATATTGATATAGTAGTTTGTGTAATCTAGTAATTAATGTATATTAGCATGATAACTTGGAGTGTGTAGTGTAATAATGACATAACCTAAATGGTGTAGTCATGTAAAATATGCCCCTAGTGGGTATGTATATTAAATGTGTGTATTGAATGTAGAAGTAAGATGTCCCCTCAATGGGTAGAGTAAAGAAATCAAGGATCTAGATGTCACTACACACACTCAAATAAGATCAAGTGAAGCATGGTAATGTAGATAAATTGATAAATAATAACATGGAATAACAAATGTAAGTCTAGAATAGTAGTATTAAAGTAAAGCATGTATGATGCATATAATTGAAATGTTTTTATGTTTTGGATATATTTAAATGTTTTTGGTATTTTTGATATTTTATATTATTTTTGTGTTTTGAAATAAGATATGTACATGAGAGATTGAGAGTAAAATTATACTAACCAATGAGTCTCAGATGGGACTCCTTATCATGGTTCCTATATCAAACAAAGGTATCGTGCATGATTGTGAAGCATGATGGAAAGGTTGAGACTATGATTTTAAAAGCTATGCGCATTGTAAATATTTTGACATATCTAAAGTAGAAATTGACTATGGGTTCCCTTTGTAAAATATGATAATTGGATGTAACTATAGGGCTCTTAGGGACCCATTTGGAAGTAGGAGAAGCTCTCTAAACATGTGCTCTATGTGTAGATACATGAGATCTCAATGAAACTACTCTAGTTGTGTATACTATAGCTAGAAGCTGTCTAGAATATCAAAAATATGGAGGTGTATGAACTCTTTTTACTAGTGATGGATATTATAAGTATGTTTTAATCTATACTTGAGGAAGAACTATAATTGGTGGGGAAACTAAAATTGGTGGAAAAGTTGGAATTAGTGATTACAAAGGAGATGGTTCTAAAGTGGGTAGTGGTAACTCATATGGAACTCCAATAATTTTGATAACCTAATTAGTTTTAATGAATATCATGCATCTATGAACTATAGATGGTACTTCTCACATTTTATAAATCCATGGGTGACCAAATAACATATCAAAAACTCTTGCTCTAGAAACTATGCTGAAATGTGTGGTCACATGTGTTGGACTAGTATGTAAAGGAAGTAAAATATCACATAATTAACTATTTATGTTCCCACTAAATCTACTAATAAATATATCTATTATAGTTATATCCTACTTTGAATAGCCCAAATGCTACAATAATGTAATAGTGCACATGTTGACACTAGAACCATTATCAATGAGAACACTATGAATGGGTTGATTATGAATATGTGCTCTGATAAAGAGTGCATTATAATATGAATTGTCCTCAATAGTCTCTTCTTCTAAGAAGGATATCAAAGGTCTATTTGTAACCCTGGACTCATACATACATATCATACCACTCAAAGGATGTGACTCAACTGAAGGTGCCTAGTATGTAACTAGTGGAGGATATGTATGGTATGTGTGGTGAACACTTGATGTTTACCATTTCTCTTACATAGAATGCTATGTAAATGGATAATGGATCAATCAAAGTGCCAAGATTAAGTAGGTTATCATCTATCAAGTCCTATATCTTATGTCTCAAACTGATGCATCTATTTGTAGTGTGGCCTAGTGCCCTATGAAAATCACAAAATTCATGATGATCATATCTCCATTAAAGAGGCTTTTCTAGGTCAAATTACCAAATAAGAGGGAGAGTGATGATGTTACATTTCAATCAATGCTATAGAACTTTGGCTGGAGAAACTGGTAGATTGGTAAATACACACTAAGGAGGTGTTAATAAAACCACACTTTGAGGGGGCTCTAAATCTACATTGACTATTGGTTGATTCTGATTCTTGTTATCATTGAATTTAACCTTATAAGGGACTTTGCTATTACTCTTATTTTTTGTGTTTGAAATGCTTGTATACTTGAGTTTGCCCATTGAAATAAGTTTCACTTCTCTTTCCTTTAATGTATGACACAATATAGTGAAGGAAGAGAATCTTTTGAACATAATAGATTCATGCAATTCTAGTAGAAGACTCTATTTTAATAGATCATGTAACTCCTAATATACCATGGGCCTATTCATCTTAGCCAAGATGGTCTTATATCAAAACACATAGTCTATGAGATGTTCATTTAATTTCTATTTCTATTGTAAAATTTATGCATAAAAGACCTTATCACTAATTTTGATACTAAAATGTGTTAAGAACATGTTAGCTAAAGTATTGAATGCATTGATTGATTGATTCAGTAGAATATAGAACCATTGTAAAGCATAATCCTTTAGACTCCATGGAAAGAGCTTGGCAAGTAGCAAGTCAATTGGTACATAATCCAAGCATGATATGTGAAAATATCTCAAATGTGTCTCTAGATCACCCTAACCATCATAAAGAGTAAGCTTAGGTTGAACAAAACCATATGGCAAGGGTATAGAAGTAACGTGACATGACAATGGTATATGTAAAGTGCAAAAGAATACAAAGCCTATGTAGGTCTAGTGGCACCTTACTCAAGATGTAGCACCTTGGATTGAAGATATATTATCTCTTACATATGGGCTACCACATTAAGAAATAGGGATGTACAAGCTATAACTAGTGGCATAGAAGTAGGTTGGGCTGCTATAGGGGGTCATTGAGACATAGTTGCCCCCATAATGTCATTTTCAAATAGTTGCTATATGGTTTGAGAAGATTGACCATTGTTTTTTCTTTGTTTTTCTCTTGTAGTAATTTAAGCATGTCATATTTAATGTCAGGGTGTTTTGTTAAGATTTCTTGAAGTTCTCTCTTATCAGTTTCAACAAAACTAGTGTATTGGGTCATTATTAAAGTAGGAAAACATTTTGAAAAGTGTTTGAATTTTTTACAATAATTTATTATAGACCAAGTGCTAGAAAAGGAAAATAAAAAATTTAGGAAATGTAAAATTCTAAAAATAATCAATTAGAAATTGCATGAAAAGGATATGAAGTGTACAAACATGTAAGGTGATACCTCAAGCAAAATAGGAGCTAGTATATATAACTAGTGATTTTTCAAAAATATTTTTGTAAAATACTGAGAATTTTTAAAATTGAAATTGAATTTATGAGCTAAGTATGAAATTGGAAAATAAAAAATTTAGAGGAAAATTAGTGATTTAGTGGGACGTAGTAGATGCAATTAGGGTTTTGGATTTTTTTTAAAAATTTTCTATGAATTTTTGAAATTTGAAGTGATTTTTTGATTTTAATATAAAATTAAAAATTTATAAAATGATTCAAAAATTACTAGAGTTGATGCAACTAGGTTGTGAAATAAATTTATTTTAAAATTTAATACAAAATTTTAAAATTTGAAAGGAATTTATGATTTTAATATTCAAGAAAAAATTTGGAAATTAATGGGGAAAATCAGCTAGGAATTTACCCTAGGGTTTCTAAAGTTTTTATGTGAAATTCGAAGTAAGTCAAGTTCACCAAATAATTTATTTTTTTGAAGAAATTATATGTTTGATTCCTAAAAATAAGTAAGTCTGAGTAGATAAAATCAGTAAATAATATGAAATAAATAAGCTAATAATTTATGAAATTGTAATGTAGTTAGGGCTTTTTAAAAAATAGTATTAAGAGAGAGAAAATCAAACTTATCTAATTCTATGTTGTTCTAACTAAGACAGGGTCTAGAAATATGTGTGAAAGCTTCAGAGACTATCATAAATAGGAATCTAAAGTTCATTTATTTATTGGATATGACTATCAAAAATAGGACACCCTACTTTTTAATGCTATAATCTTGGTTTTGCCACTATTATCCAAACTACTCATAGAGATCTAATTTTTTGGGCTTTTTCTTCATGTCTATGTGAGTCTGTGTACCAAATTTTAGATCCGAAGTATCAATGAAACTCCCTATAAATTTGATTTTTTGTGTGCTTGTATCTTTTAAATTAAATTAAATACAACTTTGGAAAATATGGAATAGGGGTTAGTGTGTAAAACATACACTAGATGCACTTCACACCCCATGTGTGGGCACACTGCCTACATACCAATACTTTGAGGAGGAATCAAGATATATGTAGTTATCCCATTGAAGTGCTTAGTGTAATAGTGTGATGAAAATACAAGTAAATATGAAATTAGGTGTACTTGTAATGACTAGGGACTAGTATAAAGGTTTGAATAGGTTTGAAAAACTATTGGATGGATATATGCAGAGAATAAGAAAGAGTGCCTGAGTAGTCTTGATTTTATTCTTTCTTCTCTCTTTTAAATGAGTGTCAACCCTTCTAAATGGAATTTGAATGGCCTTTTATATGGGATTTAATGATCATTGGTTAAATGAATTCAGGTTAGGCTGACATGAATTAGGATAAGAATTTAGAAGAATATGATCGTTAGAGGCCAATATGAACTTGGACAACAATATTAGAAACTAGACACCCTAGGTTTCAGTGTTGTAGTCTTATTTGGGTACTATTTTCTAGAGGATTTGGGACCTAGGGGATGGATTAAGCATAGAAAGAGAAGTCTAGGTCTGTAAGGGTTTAGTATGGAAGGCTATAGATGACTGAGAATCAATGAAAACATGCCTATGAGGGTCATGAGAGCAAACAAGATGGACCTATGGATTGGGTGTCATTAGCCATACTCAAGTTACCAAATTTCAAAATTTATATGACTACACACAATTATAAATGTCTCACTAGAAAAAAGAGCAATGTCAAGGTAAATGTCTTCAAGGTAGGACTCATTAGCCTGATGGTTAGAACTAAATCAATCAATCATTGTAGATCTTATGAATTAGTAAATCAACTTCCTTTTTAACACACTAGATAAAAAAGGATACATGATTTGGTCACTTAGATACTCTCATATTATCCCTTATTAGATTTGATCATGACCCATGCACTATTTTAACTATATATTCTAGGTTCTTTAATTGTTTATAGGATTTAAAATACTCATGAGTATTTTCTAGGAGTGTCACTATTTTTTTTTTCACAACATGTCTTAATTTCATCACTAAAATCATGGAACCTATTTTCTATCTAGATTCTAACCATTCTAGCCTAATTAAGTTTGTGTCTCTTTTATTCATGGTCTAATTAAAAAAGTTCTTCACAAGTTTTAGGTTTGGTATTACATTAGATTTATTCTTGGAGTAGGTCTAAATTTAAATTATCCATTACATGTATTTGGTTTTGAAGAATTTTGATAATTGGATCTATATGGATTTAAATTTTTAAGGCTATTTACAATATGATAAGTATTGGTATTTTTTGTATCATGTTTTGAACTGCATTAAAGCTATTCACTTCAGTTTTCTATAGCTTACCTCATTGTTTTAGAATTATCTATTTTTCTATAATTTGATCTATTTCTACATTTTCCCACCTAAATGACTAAGAAAATATATAATTTCATTTCTTTACTTAGTCATTATTCATAAAATGGGTTTGTTTGGAATTAGAACTAATTAAATGTCCAAGTATTTGTATAATTTATTTTAGGACTTAGTCAATTTTGAATAAATAGCCTTAGCCATTTGTTTTCAAATTCATATTTTCATATTATAATATAAAATTTGATTTCTCATACACTAATAGTTATCTAAATTTAGTTGAAATCCCCTATTCAATCAAGGAGTTACCACTTAGCACTCTCTCACTTTCCCAATAATCTTTTGCCTTAGTAGTTTTCACCTAAGCCTTTCAAGTGAATAGGATCATGCCACTTAGAATAATCCTATGTCCCCACTCACCTTAAGACCCCTCAATTTCCTTAATATACCATCAACCCTCTAGATGAGTGATGTTGATGTGGTTTTTATACACACCAGAGATAATAAGGTAACCTCTAACATTTTAGGATCTTAATGGAGATGAAATCCACTCCATAGCATGAGTTATAGGTGTGAAATTTTAGATTAACCAAGTGTTAGAATAGATTCATGTGACTTGTATTTCATCAAGATAAATTAACTCAACTAGTTAAATTAATATCTAATAACATATGTTTATAGTGATGTTATATTAAAATAATATGATATCATTAAAAAAACACAAAAAGAGGGAATGGTAGGGCAGAGAAGGGAGGATCTATGATCTCAAAGGATTAATTTTAAGGTTATTTTTTTTATGTAAAAGTGTTTTGGAAACCAATGCTTCTTGCTAGTAGCTTTTTCACACACATTAAAAAAACATAGTTAGGCAGTATGAAGGAATAAGATATAGGAACTCAAAGATCTCAACTAAAGGTTGCTTATTTTAAGATAGCTATTACACACCCTTAGTTATAAGATTATAACTCAGATCAGAAAGGTATCTAAAGTAGTTTTTTCAAACATGTAGAAAACTATATCAAATAAAACACTTTTACACACTCAAAAATTTGAAATAGTCAACCTATTTCCATACAATCAATAATACTTGCTAATTATCAAATAGTTATTTCACATCTTAAATCAACTTACATCAATGATAATTAAATTTAATTATTCATATATATTGCACACTTTGAATCAATGAATAAAAAACCAAGAAAATAAAACCTTCATTATACAAAATTGGAAAAGAATCAAGATTTTCAAATACAAATCAAGTCAAGTAGAATTTCTCTAAATCTCCTATTAATCTAAATAGCCAAAACTCTCCTCTCAAAATAATGAGCTCAATAAAAATTATTAATAATAAATATAAGTGGATAAAAATCACTAATGCATATTTCACATGAAGATTTAACTATAATTCTAATTTTACCCCACTAAAATAAATAAAAGCTTACATGGAATTTTCATCCAAACTGCATGCTTTATTTTTATTTTTTTACAATTAATATCCACTTAAAAATAACTTTAGTTGACTTGTTTATCCAAATTTACATGATATTTAGATAACATTTTAAAATTTTAAATAAATATTTATAGCCTTAAATAATATTTTGTCTCAAAAAATAGTATCTAAGTTTAAATAATTTATTTAGTTGAGTACAAAAATTTCCAAATCTACCTGATATGTTGATTTTGTGGAGCAATAACTTTTGATTGAAAAATCATTTCAATACAAATATTGAAGCAATGTGTTCTCCTTATATTTTTATTTATGTATTCAAAATTTTATTGTAGCACAATTTGATTTGATTGTATTAAATTCATCACAAAATATTGCTAACAACCTATTTTGACAACTGTGACTAAAAATTGGCTAAGTATAAAAAATTGTCAAATCTGCTTGGTAGAGTGATTTCATGTGGCCATATATTTTTTTATAGAAACTCATGTGACTAAAAATATTAAACCATTGTTTTCTTCTAAAATTTGGATTTCTTCATAGATTTTTTAAGCTCAATCTAGTTTGAGTTGATCTCTGAAATAATGCACCAAAAGTGTTGATCAACCATTTCTAAAAATAGTACATACAATTTTTCCACCAAACAAAGTCAATCTCTTTGTTCAACATTAAGCATTATTTTGATGTATTGGTCATCTCTTTTCCTATATTTGACATTCCATTCCACCTAAAACATATTTAAAAACATATTAGAATTATTTTTAAATTTTAATTCAATTAAAAATATATATAGCTAGCAATGTATAATCAATTAGCATGTGAAAATAATTTTAGTTAAAATCTCAAGGTTTTAAGATTTTTAAAGCTTGGGTGTGTTGGTACACAATAAATTTAGACTTAGTGGAGAAATACTCATAAGTATTTGAGAAATTAGAATTTCCAATTTAACTTTCAAAAAAAAATATAAACTTTATTAGAAATAAATAAGTCAAATAGAGAATCAAAAGAAGCTTAAACATAATCATGAAACATATTAACCCTTCTAAAATTTTATATTGTGTGTGATTTTAAGAAAATTCTTTCCCCTTATTATGAATGTTTTGATAGATATTTGGATCAACACTATAGATTTCATTTTGATTTATTTATTTTATAAAAATAATAAGGAAAAACTTGGTATATTTCTACTGGTAGCCAGGCATCTATATCCCCAAAAAAGATACATCTGATTCTACTCTAAGCATTACTCTATTTCTAGCTAGGTGTCCATAGTCCTGATAGAGTTTATTGGAATCACCTTTCTTTCATAAGTTTATGATTTTGATGTATTTTTTATTTTTTAAGTACAAATAGGAGAAAGGTTAGAAATCACCATTGACTTGGTGTAGGTATTAAAAACTTATTTTTATCAATATGTCCCTACAAGTGTGCATTCATCTCAATATTTATTTTTTCTCATCTAAGTTTTACAATATTAATTTGAAATTAATATTTTAAAATGAGAAGTCTTCCTAAAATTTGAATAAAAATATCAAAGTAACTTTCAACAATATAATAACCTTATTCCATTTAAATAAATTATGAATTTAATTTATGACACATACTTAATTTCAAGCTTCAATACCTCATGATCAACCCATAAATATACATAAGTGTGAAAAACTATCAACTTTGAAAATTATGTGAAGTAGATGAATGGTCATGATGACATTATTTAATAAACTATCAACTAAAAATAAAACTAAACTAAAATAATAATAAAAACTAATCTATTATAATCTAAAAAAATTCCAAACAAAATTGGGTGGGTAGGTTTGAAAACTTTGTGTAGAATGTCTCCCACTCTTTGGTAGAAGCAAGCTTCTTCCATTTAAATTCCTCAAATATGAAAAAAAAATATCTTTGTATTCATTAAAAAATTCTTTTAGTTTCTCTCTTTCAAACCCAAAATAATATTTATACATGTATTTTACATAATTATCTTTCTTGATTCTAAAATCAGAATAAACATTGATATTTGAAATATTTAACTCAAAGTCTTGCCAAACATAAACAAGTAACTTATTTATGTGAACTTTGGTGAATATGATGTTTGGAGAAAGAGCTTCAATAAATACCAATTATTTGAGATTTGAATCATCTAATAAATAAACATATTCTTTTACTTGATCTTAAATATGTTGATTATACTCTTCTTGATTTTCAATTTCTTTGTATTCACCATGATCATCTGAAATGTCTTCTTTATTTTTTCATTTTAACTGGTTATCCACCTAAATAGATTTTGCACAAGCTGCAACCAAAGTAATTTCTTAAGATGTTCTCACAAAATTGGGGGCCAATGAATCCAAAACATGTCCAAATTGAAACCAAAATAGATGTTCAAAACTCTTCCAACTAGTAATAGAATTAGATTGCATGTATAAAAACCAATCATAAGATTCTTCCTCTAAATTAAAAGGAAAGAATTTGTAAGATACATCCTCAAATTTCACATTCAAATTATCTAGAGTAAAGTGTAAGAAATAAGGTGTTCATTAGCAATTTTTTAGCATTTGTTTTAAAAACTAGGAAGAAAAATTAATAAATCATCCTATAAATCATGTTGAATACTTAAAATATTTATGAGTGATTCACCAAGACAAGCCATTTTATTTCCAATTTTTGAAATTTTATAATTTTTATGGATTTTTAGATTTCAATAAGCAACTAAAAATAAAATGATGCATTGGATGAAAATTAATCACAAGAAGCCCTCTTTCTAGCACCAATAATTTGTTTATGTAGTTTTTATGCACACCACAAATAATGACCTAACATATAATGTTTTAAGATCTCAATGGAGATCCAAGGCATGACTTGAAGATATGTGGTTTTAGATTAACCAAGTGGTGGAATAGCTACATGTGACTTGCATCTCATACAGAGTAATTAACTCAAGCGATTAAATTAACATCTAAGAACATATATTTATAGTGATGCTATATTAAAATATTAAGATCTCATTAAAAAAATACAAAAAAAGAGAATGGTAGGATAGAGAAGGGAGGCTCTTTTGGCTGAAGGGATTACTTCTAGGACTAGTTTATTTTTGGACAAGTGTTTTAAAAAATAATGCTAACAAGTCTAAGAGAATAAGATATAGGAAACTCAGAGATAACAAGTCTAAGAGAATAAGATATAGGAAACTCAGAGATCTCAACTAAAGGTTACTTCTTTTAGGATAGTTATTGCACACCCTTAGTTAGAGGATAATAACTTGGATGAAAGAGTAATCTAAGGTAGCTATTTCACACACATAAAAAACTATATCAAATAAAATTATTTTACACACATAAACAATTGAAACAGTCAATCTAATTGCATACACACACAAAAAACTATATCATAGAAAATACTTTTACACACTCAAAAAATTGAAATAGTCAACCTAATTACATAAAATAAATAATACTTGTTAATTATTCAATAGATATTGAACATATTAAATAAAATTATATTAATGATAACAAAAAAAATTATACATAACTATTGCATATTTTGAATTAATGAATTAAAAAAACCAAGAAAATAAAATCTGCATTACACAAAATTGGAGAAGAATCAAGATTTTCACATAAAGATTAAGTTAAAAAAAACTTTTCTAAATTTAATATTAATAAAAATAGCCAAAATTATCATCTCAAAATAATGAGATCAATAAAAATTATTAAATAATGAGTTATGGGTGGGAGAATAGCTACTGTAAGAATTTTGAATGTCAATGATGGGTCAGAGGAAGGTGAGCTACAACCCAACAATCCCACACTATCTATGATAGCCTTAGAAAAGGTTGATTTGGTAATAATTATTATCTCATTAAAAAACACAAAGAATCAGTTGGTACTTGGGGAGGAATTGATCTTGGGTCCACAAGTCACTATTTTTTATCCCACCAAAGGTAAACAACATTCCTTGTGGGTAGATCTAGTCATAGGAGAACATAATCAAATAGCCCCAAAATATTCTTTTTTGGTCCCTACAGGTGAAATTAAAGAGGTAAGTCTCAAAGTAACAAATGTTTTCATTGATATAATCAATTCATCCTTGTTGAATTCTATCTTGGCTAAATTTAATGACTTCAGGCCAAATATTGATTGTTTCTAAAAATGGGCTAATCTCAAATGAAACCAAAAGGGTAAATCAATATCATATCCATGCCTAGGAATTTATTTTTGATCAACTTCTCCCATCCCAAGGACACCTTAAGGACCCTCACAAGTGGACCTTAGTTTATGGGAAAATTAGTTATCAGTCTATGTAAATGGAAGGTAGGACTTAACCTCAATAGTTTAGTTTCTGAGGACATTCCTATTTGGATCCATTTTACAAAACTTCCTCTATAATTATTGGCACTAGAGGCCATTTTTGGGATATTCAAGGCTCTTGGATAACCCATTTCTAATGATTCAATTACTAGATCTAGATGGAGGCTCCTAGATGCTAGGGTTTGTATCTTCATCCCTACTAATAAACCCTTAATCCATTCTACCAAGATCAAATTAAAGTATGGTATTTAGAATCAAATAATCAAATTTGAAATATCTTTTGAGATTTATAGAACTTGTGATGTCCTGAACCACTCATCTGAAGAGTTTCCCCTACTTAAGAATCTACCAATTCCCCCTTTCACCTTTAGGGTCAAAAAATCCTTTGCCTAGGCTCCCTCTTCCCTTCCATCTCCCCCTCTCCCCTCCCATGAAATCCCATCTATCCCTCTCACCTAAATTATGTCTACCTCCCCTTTCCCATCCCTCCCCCCCTCCCCTCCCTAAAATACCTCTTAGCCCCCTCCCCTAAACTAGATTTGGCCCTCCTTAGTCTAGGGAAAAATCTTTCCATTATTTATTTGTCAAGACCCCTCATGACTCTAATGAATATTAACACCCCTCATCTAACCCTAACCCTGACTTCCCCAGTCAGTTCCTTATCTACCCCTCTTCCTATTTCTTCTTCCCATTTAAAGGCAATTATTATGGAAGCCACATTCATATCCCTCATTTTATCCCCTCCCTCTCATAAGATCCTTTATGACAACCCCTATCCTATTTCATATTGTACCATTGCTTGTGAATATATTTTGTTGGACAAAGACCTAATTCTATAGGAAATCATGCCCCTTCAAGCCCTTTTCACTCCTATTAAATCTTGTAGGGAGACCAAATATCTCTCCTTGTTTGAAGGATAATGCTCTTCTACTATCAAAGGGGAAAGCTTTGATTTCTCCAAGGAGTCATGTAAGGAAACATGGTGGCACATCCACCATAAAAAAAGGTAGGAAAAAAGTGGAAGTTGGTTGTGATAAAAAATCCTCAAGAAAACCCTCATTCTAGAGCTCCAAGAGAGAAAAAAATGGATAAGTATGTTGCAAAGTGTATGTATATGAACCTTAGATGTTACTCAAATAATAAGAAATAAAATTCCTATCCTATAACATAAGGGGGTTGAACAACCCCAAAAATTAGAGGTTAGCTAAAAATCTAGTCTTAAAGCATAAACCAGACATTCTTTTGATCCAGGAATATAAAATATCAGATTAAAAACTTTTGAAGGTCAAATTGAATATTTGGGATAAAGTATATTGTAGTTTTAGCAATTCTAGAGGTCCTTCAGGTGATCTTTTGGGACCCTTCAATCAAGGAAGGAAACCACCTTCTTATTATTAAGACCCACGTCTCTATTTCTTTCTTTGAAATTCATAACAAAAATAATTAGATTATCACTAATGTGTATGCTCTAAATTCTAGGCCTAAAAGGAATAAGTTATGGAAAACTTATTAGACATCAAAAATCATTTCAAAAAATTGAGTTGGATGGTGGCTGGATATTTTAATTCTTATTTGTCTTTCGAGGAGAATAAAGGGAGGATATGCACTCTAAATGATAACATGTTGGAATTTAATGAGTTTATTACTAACATAGGTCTTCTTGATGTGGAGTTAAATGGAAATTAGTACACTTGGTGAAATTGAAGTCTAAGAGATAATCTTATCTAAGTAAGATTGGATAGGTTTCTAACCTTTCTTAGTTGGATCCACAATTCCACTAGTTCCCTTTTGTCCCTCCCTAAAATTAGATTTGATCATAATCTACTCATATTCCAAAGCAAAAATTTGTCAAAAGCTAAGGCTACACCTTTTAGATTTGAAAAAATGTGGCTCTCAAATTAGTCCTTAGAATACCAAATTAAGTAATGGTGGAATATACTGATACAAAGATCATCCATGTACATCTTGTCTATGAAGCTAAATCATGTCAAGAACAAGCTTAAAATCTAGAACAAAGAAGTGTTTGGGAATATATTCCTTTAAAATAATAACATTGAGGAGTAAATCCATAGAATTGAAATGGAAATATTTATTTTAGACCCTTCCTCTAATTTTCAACTAAAATAAAAAGATATTCTCAACATTTTCCACAATCTTTAAGCCAAGGAAGAAACTTACTAGAGGCAAAAATCCAAAAAGTTGTGGTTAAAAGAGGGCAACAAAAATACTAAATACTTTTACACCTTAGCATCTAAGAATCACCAATAGAAGATCATTAGGTAAATCCAAAGGGAGGATGGCACTTGGTTCAAGAAGGAAGAAGACATTGAATCCCAATTTGTCAACTTCTATAAATCTCTGCTTGCCTTTATCCCCCCTTAGGATGAATCCTTAGAAGATCAAGTGGCCAACCTTTTTGATAGGGTTATCTCCTAGAAATATAATGCCTCTATTCTCTCCCCTCCTTCAAACAAGGAGATTTAGGCTACAGTGTTTTCTCTTCAAGATGATAAAGCTTCACGACTAGATGGTTTACCTCCATTCTTCTTCAAGGTTTTCTAGGATATCATTCACAATGAAGTTTGTTTGGCTATTATGGAGTTCTTCAAAGATGTCACTATGCTTCAAGACTTCAATAACACATTTTTGGTGCTCATTCCTAAAAATAAAGGGGCCACCCAAATGACCAATTTTAGACCCATCAGATTGTGCTCTACTTTCTATAAAATTTACACCAAACGGCTTTCTCATTAAATCCAACTTCTACTAGATAAAATGATCTCAAACCAATAGGGAGATTTTATCTTTAGAAGATAGATTTTAGATGGGATCATAATAATGCATGAAACCATACATTTAGTGTCTCACTCTAAGAGACAAGGTATGTTTCTCAAGCTTGACATGAACAAGGCCTATGACCAAGTCTCTTGGCAATTCCTTGATAAAATTTTGACTAGGTTCAGTTTCAATCAATCAATTAGAAATCTGATTGCCTCCTACATATATACCCCAATGTTATCTATTATTTTCAATGGTATTCCCAAGGTTTTTTAAGTTTTAGGTAGAGGGCTCAAATAGGGAAATCCCCTTTATCTATATGTGTTCATCACCCTGGCTAAAACATTGAGTAGAATTATTAACAAGGATAGATCCTCCAATATTATCAGAGGCATAACTGCTACCCCTAACACCAACCTGATCACCCATCAATAATTCATAGATGATATGATAATGATGGGAGAATCCTTAGTCCTAGAATATAGGTGTTTTATAAATATCCTTGAAATCTATAAAGTGGTTTCCAGCCAAAACATCAACTTTCACAAAATCTCTCATTTTTCATCAACACCTCGCTTAATCTCCATGTCAAAATCTCCAAGATTATAGGTTATGTCATCAATAATATCATGTATTCCTATCTTGGAACTCATCTATTTGAGGGTCTTATGAAATCAAAATTTTGGAATCCCCTTATCATCAAGATTCAAAGAAAATTATCAAGATGGAAAGAGAATATGTTATCCTAAGCAAGAAAATTACAACTCTTAAAGAGATCACTTAAAATAAACCCAATTTATTTTATGTCCCTATTTGTCATATGTATTATGATTATTGACCAAATTGAGCACATTCATAATAAATTTCTTTAGAGAGGTTTAGAGGATAGATTCAAGTTCTCACTTATCTCTTAGAATAATTCCTACCTCCCTACCTCTAAAGGAGGACTAGGGTTAAAAAAGGTTAAATCCATGAACCAAGCCCTTCTAGAAAAGCAAGGATGGAAGGTGATTAAGGATGATAACTAGTGGAGCAAGATCATTAGGGCTAAATACTTAAATTTTAGGGAAGGCCATTACTTTATCTCAAAAAGTGGTCTTGACAATGGCTCAACATTATAAAAGCATTGAATGTTGGTAAGGATCTGCTCAATAAAGGACTTAAGTGGAATGTTGGTAGAGGAAACAAATTATACTTTTAGTTTGACCCTTGGATCAATACCCCTCTAGCCTCATCCTTCCAAAACTTAGATCTAATCTACTTTTTTAAAAAAACTTATGGTCAGAAGGTATTGGATTATTAGGAAGAGATTGATAAAAAGAAGTGGAAACTCTCAGTAAAAGATTATCTAAACCAGTAGCAAGCCCATATCCTACATGAATTAAATGATTCCATTCAACATATTCATATAAATTTATTCCTGAAGGAGAATGATCTTATTTGGAAAAATTATCCCAGTGGCCTTTATTCTGTTAAATCTAGTTACACTTCCCTTTGGAATCTAGTGGAATAAAATGATAATTGGTAGGATCTTTAGCTCAAAAAACTTATTCCCTAAATCAATGTTTTCTTTGGTTAGTGGCCTAGAATAAGATTTTAACTATGGATAACTGAAGAGGGGTATCCCCTTTCCCAATAGATGTATCCTTTGTAAATAGGAAGAAAAGTCTATTGATCATTTGTTCCTTTCCTACTTTTATGTTTCTTCTATCTTTCAACATTTCTTTAGAAAATCCAAATTTTTTTGGGTCACTCCAAGTTCCATTAAGGACTTGATTACTCAATGGAAGCCACCTAGGAAGCTCGCCCACTAAAGTTCTAGTGGAATTTGGCTCTCTCCCATATTTTTTGGGGTATCTAGAAAGCTAAGAATTCTTGCATCTTTGAAAAATACGAAACCAATCCTTTCTCCACTTATAAGAGAATCTTGGTCTTTATCCATGAAAATTGGTCCACTTTTGCTTCCTCTTTTAATCAACCTAGCTCCTTTTTCTTCTCCCAAATTTTGAACCATCTCAATATAGTCATTCTAGGAAAATCTCAAGTGAAGTGGGTTGATAGGTCAAAAGTAAAATGGATGTTTCCTCTTCCCCCTTCATTCAAGATGAACTTTGGTAGGGCTTCAAAAGGGAATCTAGGCCCAGTGAGTGTGGGTGGTGTTATCAGAGATTCTTGAAAGAATATTAAAGTGGCATATGTGGGTCCATTAAGGATCCAAACTAATCATGTCTCAAAAGCCATAGTGGCACTTTGGGGAATCATGTTGGTATTCAGTCTTGGTATATATTTCATCCAAATCAAGGGGGACTTGATGAAAATTATTAACTCCCTTAAAGGAAAATCCCATTCTTCTTGGAATATTTATAGAATTATTAATGATGTAAAAAACTTATTGATTTGTTTTAAAGGGGTCTCCATTGAGCATGTTTATAGGGAAGGAAATAGGGGTGTTGATTTTATGGTAAATCTTAGGGACCTAGGGAGTGATTTCATCACTTTGCATAAGAGGGGACTTTTTTTAAGATGTCATCTTGATTATCAAATTGAAGAAAGGACACATCACACATAGTCATGATGGAATTATTAATTATGACACAAACTCAGATCAAAGGTTTTAATTTGTATACATGTAAGGACATTATTACTAAGGCCTTACACATTTGAGTCACTCCTAGCTTGCATCACATGCCTAAATTTGGCTCTTTTTTATAAGCCTTTCATGTCCTTCCTGAAGAGCCTGTATCATGAAGCCTATTAAAACATTTTACATTTCCATAAAATGGGTAGGGGTAGAGATCATTTTGAACTAATTTATTACTCTAATGTAAAGGAAAATGATTATGTGTGGCACAAAATGGGCAAGGGAAAACTATCTCTATTCATGGAGCACCTTATTAGGCATGACACTAGGCTATCTAGGGACTTTGCCCATGGATGGAAAGACTGTGAAGTGAGAATGCATGGACTAAAAATCTTGATAATTTAGGAGGTTATTAGTGATACTATAAGGATGGAGTTTAATAGCATCAAAGCCTTCAAATATAAGAGATGAAAGGAAGAGATTATGGGCATTTTCTTCAAGAAGGAAAAAAAGAAATGCAAGACTTCATCCTAAAAGGGTTCTATGAGGGTTGAACTACCAAGAAAATGGCCTAAAGTTTGCCTCTAGATTATGAGGTATATCATGTTAGAGGGAAAACACACTATGATTTTTTACCATCACTTCCTCCTTCTCAACCAATTCAAAGGCCATACAATCAACATTCTATTATTTTTGCTACAATCCTTGGAGGCCTCTGTGTTGAATTTTAAAAAGAATGTGTTAGCTAATTTAATCCATCAATGCCTAATTTAATCCATCAATGCCTTATTTTATTGCTAATCAAGCATGGGGAACCATAGTGATCCAATATTATCATCAAATATCTCAACATTTATAGTGAGAAGGAGAATTATAAAGAAGGGGAAGGGTATTATACTAAATTAGATTTAGGTAAGGAACATGAGGATTAAAATGGTGAGGATTATACCAAACAAGTTTAGGAGGATCCCAAACTAGATACAGGATCCCTATCTTCATCCATCCACTTATTAACAAAGGTAGAGGGGTCTCTCATTCCAATGATAAAATGTATATCATGGATTCCCTCCAGAAACTTCATATGAAGATTGCCATTTAGAAGCTATTATGTGAAAAAACTTTAGACAAATTCAAAAAGCTTAAATGGCTTCTATGTCATAAGGCAATAACTACTAATATGGGTAAAGATCACCTGGTTCACACTCCATAGGGAAAATATTCTCATAGTGGTGGAGAGGAAGAGGTTACCCAAGATCTTGAAGAAGAGAAAGTGGAATTTTAGACTTCTAGACTGAAGCTTAAAAGATAGGATGTAGGTAAGGATCAGTTTGTTGGAAGTCAAACCAAAAGAAGGAATAACAAAGGTGGTAGTACTAAGACCAAGTAATTGGTCTTTTATTCTGATTCAGATTAGTTTATCATGCTCTATTTATTTTTAGTTGTTAGTATTTTTGGTTGATTGTTGGTATAAGTTTGGAAATAAGGGGTTTAGCTACTAGTTCCATCTTTTGGTCTCATTTTTTTCTATTGCTTTGTCTTGACTAGCTTCCAGTTGTTTGTTGTAAAGGAAACATGTCTCTTCAACCCAATTGTTAACTGATCAAATAAAAAAAATAACAAAGTTTAGTGTAAAATAACCATTAATGCATATTTCACATGAAGAGTGAAATAAATTTCTAATTTTACCCCACTAAAATAAATAAAAGCTTGCATGAAATTTTCATCCAAATTATATTCTTTATTTTTATTTTTTTACAATTAATATTCACTTAAAAATAAATTTAGTTAACTTGTTCCTCCAAATTTACACGAGTTATAAATAAGTTTTTCTAATTTTAAATAGATATTTTTAGCCTTTAATAATATTATTTATCTCAAATAATATTATTTAGGTCAGAATAATTTATTTGACTAAGTACAAAAATTTCCAAATCTGCATGATATGCTGATTTTGTGGAACTATAACTTTTTATTGAAAAATCATTTTACTATAAATCTTGAACCAATGTGTTCTCCTTATATTTGTATTTATTCATATGAAAACTTTTAATCTCTATTGAAACTTTGATTTGATTGTACTAAATTCATCATGAAATAATGATGTCAGTCTATTTTGACAACTATGACTGAAAATTTGGCTAAGTATGAAAACTATCGAATTTGCTTGATAGAGTGATTTCATGTGGTCATATCCTTTTTTCTGGAAATCTCATGTGACTAAAAATATTAAACCGTTATGTTCCTCTAAAATTTGGTATTACTTCATTAATTTTTTAAGCTCAATCTAATTTGATTTGATCTCTGAAATAGTGCACTAAAAAATGTTGATCATCCATTTTTGAAAAATAGTACATGCACAATTTTTCCTTCAAATAAAACCAATCTCTATGTTCAACACTGAACATTCTTTTGATGTATTAAACATCTCTTTTGTTGTATTTTAAATTTCATTCCATTTACTGAAAACATGTATTAAAAACATATTAGAATAACTTTTTAAATTTAAATTAAAATATAAGAAATGTATAGTTAGTAATGTATAATCAATTAACATGTGAAGACAATTTTAGCTAAAATCTCGTTGTCCTAAGATTTTTAAAGGTTGGGCATGTTGGTACACAACAAATGGTGATTCAGTGGGGAAATAATCTTGAGTATTTAAGAACATAGAATTTTTGTTTTAAGTATCATAAAATATATATAAAATTTATAAGAAAGAAACAAGTAAAATAGAGAATCGAAATAAGCTTAAACATAATCATACAACATACTAACCCTTCTCAAATTTTAGATTGTGTGTGATTTTGTGAATATCTTTTCCCTTATTATGAGATCTTTAATAGATATTTGGATAAACACTTTAGGTTTTATTTTGATTTATTAATCTTATAATAATAATAAGGGAAGCATGGGTATTACTCTACTATATCTAGGCATCCATATCCCTGATAGAGATACCTCTGATTCCACTATGAGTATTTCTCTATTACCAACCTAGCATCTATAGTCCTGATAGAGTTTACTTGAATCACCTTTCTTCCATAAATTTATGATTTTGATTTTTTTTTCTTTTTTTTTTGAAGGATAAATAAAATAAAGGTTAAGAATCACCATTGACTTGGTGTAGGTATACAAAACTTATTTTTATCAATATGTCTCTTCAAGTGTGCATTCATCTCAGTATTTATTATTTCTCATCTAAGTTTTAACATGTTAATGTGTAATCATTATTTAAAAATGAGAAGTATTTCTAAAATTTACATGAAAAAATAAAATCAACTTTCAACAATATAATAAGCTTAATCCATTCAAATAAAATATGAATTTAATTATAACACATACTTTTATTTCAATCTTCAATACCTCATGAGCAACCCATAAATATTTACAAGTGTGAAAAATTATCAATTGTGAAATTTTGTGAAGTAGAGGAATGGTCATGATGAACTTATTTACTAAACTAATCAATTGAAAAGAAAACTAAACTAAAATAATAATAAAAACTAATATACTCTAATCTAAAAAAAATACAAACAAAATGGGAGGGTTGGTTTGGAAACTTTGTGTAGAATGTCTCCCACTCTTTAGGAGAATTAAGATTATTCCATTTAAAGTGCTCAAATATGCAAAAAAATCTTTGTATTCCTTCAACAAATCTTTTAGTTTCTCTCTTTTAAATCCAAAATAATCTGCATACATTCATTATACATAATTATCTTTCTTAATTCTAAAATTAGAATAAACATTGGTATTTGAAAGACTTACCTTAAAGTCTTTCAAAACATAAAAAAGTGATTTATTTACCTAAACTTTGGTGAACATGATGTTTCAAGAAAGAGATTATATAAATACCAATTCTTTGAGATTTGAATTACCTGATAAACAAACATCTTCTTTTACTTGATCTTGCATGTGTTGATTATGTTTTTCTAGAATTTTAATTCCTTTGTATTCATAATCATTTGAAATGTCTTTTTTTATTTTTTCATGATAAATTATTATCCACTTGAATAGATTATGAACAAGCTGAAACCAAAGTACTTTATATAGACATTCTCACAAAAGTGGGGGTTAATGATCCAAAACATGTCCAAATTGAAACAAAAATAGATTTTTTAAACTCTTGAAATTAGTAATAGAATTAGGTTTCAAGTCTAAAAACCAATCATAAGCTTCTTCCTCTAAAGTAGAAGTAAATAATCTACAAGCTACATCCTCAAATTTCCCATTCAAAATATTCAAAGGAAATTTTTAAGCAATAAGATATTCTTTATCAGATTTTTTGCCATTATTTTGAAAATTAGTAAGAAAAATAAATAGATCATCTGGTAAATCATGTTGAATACTTGAATGTTTTATGGGTGATTCACCAAGACAAGACATTTTTTATTTCTAATTTTCTAAATTCTATATTTTTTTGGATTTTTAGATTTTAAAAATCAACTAAAATAAAATGATGCATTGAATAAAAATTAATTAAAATATTTCCTTCTTCTAGTGTTAGTAATATATTGATACAATCTTTATGCACACCATAGACAATGAGGTAACCTCTAATGTTTTATAATCTCAATGGATATGAACTCCATTCTAGGACAAGAGTTGCAGGTATGGAGTTTTACATTAGTCAAGTGGTAGAATAGCTACAAGTGACCTATATATATTCAAGGTAAATTCACTCAAGTGATTAAATTAATATATAAGAACATATATTTCTAGTGATGCTATATTAAAATAATAAGATATGATAAAAAGAACAGAAAAAAAAGGGAATGGTAGGGCAAAAAAGGGAGGCTTTATAGTTTCAAAAGATTAATTCTAGGGTTGGATTCATTATAGAAAAGTGTTTTAGAAACTAAAACTTGATTTTATTAGCTTTTGCACAAACATAGTTAGGTGGTCTAAGAAAATAAGATATAGGAAACTCAAAAATCTCAATTAAAAGTTGCTTCTTTTTAGGTTAACTATTGTACACCCTTAGTCAGAAGATTATAGATCTAATCAGAGAGGTATCTAAGGTAATTTTTACACATAGATAGAAAAATAAAACATATAAAACACTTATACACACTTAGAAAACTGAAACAATCAACTTAATTTCATACAATCAATAATACTTACTAATTATCCAATAGTTGTTGCACATCTTGAATCAGCTTATATCAATGATAAAAATAATAATTATCTATAACTATTTCACACTTTGAATTAATAAATTTAAAAAAACTCAAAAAATAAAACATTTATTACATAGAATTAGAGAGAAATCAATATTTTCACATAAAGATCAAGTTAAGCAAAACTTCTCTCAATTTCATATTAATCTGAATAACCAAAATTCTCCTCCCAAAGTAATGAGCTCAATATAAATTATTAATAACAAATCTTAGTGGATATAAAAAAAACATAATGCATGGTTTACATTAATATTGAACTATAGGTCTAATTTTACCCCAGTAAAATAAATTAAAGCTTGCATGGAATTTTTATCCAAATTGCATGTTTTATTTTTATTTTATTTTTTACAATTAACATCCACTTAAAAATAACTTTAGTTGACTTATTCCTCCAAATTTACATGATATTTAGATAAGATATTGTAATTTTAAATAAATATTTATATCTTTAAATAATATTATTTAGTTCAAATAATATTAGCCATGTCAGAATAATTTATTTGGATAAGTATAGAAATTGCCAAATCTACCTGATATGTTGATTTTTTGGAGCCACAAATTTTGATTGAAAAGTTATTTTATTATGAATATGAAACCATTATGTTCTAATTATATTTTAATTTTTTAGTGAAAATTTTTAGCCTCATGAAATTTGATTTGATATTACTAAATTCATCATGAAATAGTGCTGACAGCCTATTTTCACAATTATGACTAAAATTTGGCTAAGTATGAAAACTATCAAATCTGCTTGGTAGAGTGATTTCATGTGGCCATATATTTTACCTTGGAAGCTCATGTGACTAAAACTATTAAACCATTATGTTCCAATAAAATTTGGCTTCTTTAATAATTTTTTAAAACTCAATTAGGTTTGATTTGATCTCTGAAATAGTGCACCAAAAAGTGTTGATTAGTTATTTTTGAAAAATAATACATGCACAATTTTTCATCCAAACAACATCCAATCTCTTTATTCAAAAATAAACATTATTTTGATGTATCAAGCATCTCTTTTGTATGTATTTGACATTTAACTGCTCCTACAACATGTTTTAAAAACATATTAGAATTCTTTTTAAATTTGAATTAAATTAAAATAAATATATAACTAGTAATGTATAATAAATTAACATGTGAAAAAGAAAATTCAGATAAAATATCAAGGTCCTAATTTTTTAAAATCTTGGGCAGTGTTGGTACACAATAAATGGAGACTCAGTGGAGAAATACTCTTGAATATTTGAGAACTTAGAATTTCTGGTCTAGACTATCATAAAAAAATATAAACTTTATAAGAAAGGAAATAAATAAAATAGAGAATTGAAATAAGCTTAAAAACATAATCATGCAACATACTAACCCTTCTCAAATTTTATTTTGTGTGTGATTTTGTGATGATTCTTTCCCATTATTATGAGCATTTTTTATAGATATTTGGATAAAACATGTAGTTTCATTTCATTTTTATTTATTTATCTTATTAATAATAATAAGGGAATCATGGGTATTGCTCTACTACCAACCAAGCATCTGTAGCCATCGAGAAAGATACCTCTGGATTCCACTCTAAGCATTGATCTATTACCTAGCCAAGAATTCATAACCTCGATAAATTTTTTTACTTGAATCATATTTCTTATATAAGTTTATGATTTTGATCTATTTCTTTTCTTTTTCTATTTTGAAGAACTAGAAATAGAAGAAAGGTTGGGAATCACCATTGGCTTGGTGTAGGTATAAAAAAATTATTTTTATCAATATGTCCCCACAAGTACTACATCCATCTCAATGCTTTATTACTTTCTCATCTAAGTTTTAACATGTTAATAGTGCAATTAATCTTTTAAAATGACAAGTATTTCTAAAATTTGCATAAAAATAATCAAAGCAAACTTTAAACAATCTAATAAGATTATTACATTAAAATAAAATATGAATTTAATTATGACACATACCTTGATTTAAAGCTTCAATACCTCATGAGAAACACATAGATATCCATAAATGTGAATAACTATCAATTATGAAAATTTTGTGAAGTAGATGAATTGGCATGATGACCTTATTTACTAAACTATTCAATTTAAAATAAAACTAAACTAAAACAATAATAAAAACTAATCTACTCTAATCTAAAAAAATTTTGAACAAAATCGAGAGTGTGGGTTTGGAAACTTTATTTAGAATGTCTCCCACTCTTCGGTAGAAGCAAGCTTTTTTACATTTAAAGTCCTCAAATATACAAAACATCTTTGTATTCTTTCACCAATTCTTTTAGTTTCTCTCTTTTAAACACAAAATAATCTGTATATAAGCATTTTACATAATTATCTTTCTTAATTCCAAAATTGGAATAAACATTGGTATTTGAAAAAATTACCTCAAAGTCTTGCCAAAAATACGCAAGCATTTTATTTATGTGAACTTTGGTGAATATGATGTTTGGATAAAGAGATTCCCTAAATACCAATTCTTTGAGATTTGAATCATCTAATAAACAAATATCTTCTTTTACTTAATCTTACATGTGTTGATTATGCTATTTTGGATTTTCAATTTCTTTGTATTCATCATCATTTTAAATCTCTTCTTTATTTTTGCATGATAACTGATTATCCACCTGAATAGATTTTGTACAAGTTGAAATTAAAGTATTTTTTATAGATATTATCATAAAAGTGGGGCTTAATAAATCCAAAATATGTCCAAATATATATATATATATATATATGTATATATATATATATGTATATATCATATGTATAATCTTCCAATATATATATATATATATATTAGTATATATATATATGTATATATATATATATATATATATATATATATATATATCATATATATATATGTGTGTGTGTGTGTGTGTGTGTGTGTGTGTGTGTGTGTGTGTGTGTGTGTGTGTATTCAAAACTCTTCTAATGTCTAGTAAGCTTCTTCTTCTAAAGTGAAATAAGTCTATCAAAGCTACATCCTCAAATTTCACATTCAAAATATTTGAAGAAAATTTGTAAGAAATAATATGTTCTTTAGTAGTTATTTTACCATTATTTTGAAAACTATGAATAAAAATAAATGGATCACCGGGTAAATCATGTTGAATACCTAAAATATTTGTGGGTTATTCACCAAGCCAAGATATTTATTATTTTCAGTTTTCTAAATTTTATAAATTTTTTTTGCATATTTGGATTTTAACAAGTAATTGGAATAAATTGATGCATTAGATGAAAATTAATCACAAAATGCCCTCCTTCTAGCACCAATAATTTGTTGATGTGGTTTTTATGCACACCATAGATAATGAGGTAACCTATAATATTTTGGGATCTCAATAGAGATGAGATCCACTCTAGGGAATGAGTTGTAGGTATGTGGTTTTAGATTAACCAAATGGTGGAATAGATGCATGTGACCTAGATCTCACTAATGAAAATTCACTCAAGTGATTAAATTAATGTCTAAGAACATATATTTGCATTGATACTATATTAAAATAATAAGATCTCATTAAAAACACAAAAAAGAAGGAATGGTAGACCAAAAAAGGGAAGCTGTATGGTCTCAAAGGATTCCTTCTAAGTGTAGTTTATTTATGGATAAGTGTTTTGGAAACCAATGCTTGCTACTAGTATCTTTTGTACACACACAAACAAACACAGTTAGGTAGTCTGAGGGAATAAGATATAGAAAATTCAAAGATTTCAATTAAAGATTGTTTCTTTTAAGATATTTATTACACACCTTTATTAAGAAGATTATAGCTCAGATAAGAGAGGTATCTAAGGTAGCTTTTTACACACACATAGAAAAATATATTAGAGAAAACACTTCTACATTCAAAAAATTGAAATAGTCAACCTAATTACATATAATTAATAATACTTGATAATTATCCAATAGTTGTTGCACATATTAAATAAGATTATATAAATGATTTAAAAAAGTAAGTCTTTGTATCTATTGCATACTTTGAATTAATAAATTAAAAAACACAAGAAAATAAAACCTTCATTACATAAAATTAGAGAAGAATCAAGATTTTCACAAAAAAATCAAGTCAAGCAGAACTTATCTAAATTTTTTATTAATTTGAATAACCAAAATTCTCCTCTCAAAAATAGTGATCTCAATACAAATTATCAATAATAAATCTAATTGGATAACAACTACTTTAATGCATAGTTCACATGAACTGTAAACTATAGTTCTAATTTTAACCCACTAAAATAAATAAAAGATTGCATGGAATTTTCATCTAAATTGTATGATTTAATTTTATTTTATTTTTTACAATTAATATCCACTTTAAAATAACTTTAGTTGACTTTTTCCTCAAAATTTACATGAAATTTAGATAATATTCTATAATTTTTAATAAATATTTCTATCCTTAAATAATTTTATTTATCTCAAATAATATTATCTAGGTCAGAATAATTTATTTGGCTAAGTAAAAAAATTGTAAATCTACTTCATATGTTGATTTTATGGAGCTATAACTTTTGATTGAAAAATCATTTTACTGTTAATATTGAAACACTGTGTTCTACTTCTATTTGAGATTGATTCGTATGAAAAATTTTGGAATCCTCATAAAATTTGATTTAATTTTACTAAATTCATCACTAAAATAGTGTTGACAACTTGTTTTGATAACTATGACTGATAATTTGGCTAAGAATGAAAACTGTCAAATTTGTTTAGTATGAGTGATTTCATGTGGCCATATCTTTTTTTTTTCTGGAAATTTCATGTGATTGAAAATATTAAATTATTGTGTTCATATGAAATGTTTTCATTCCTTCAATGAATTTTTTAAGCTCAATCTAATTTGATTTGATCTCTAAAATAATACACTAAAAAGTGTACATTAGCCATTTTCATAAAATAGTACATGCACAATTTTTCCTCCAAACAAAGTCAAACTCTTTGTTCAACACTAAAAATTATTTTGATGAATTGATCATCTCTTTTGAAATATTTGATATTTAATTTTACCTAAAACATATGTAAAAACATATTATAATTCTTTTTAAATTTGAATTAAATTAAAATAAACATATAGGTAGCAATGTATAATCAATTAGCATGTGAAAATAATTTTAGCTAAAATTTCAAGGTCCTAAGCTTTTTTAATCTTAGGCATGTTGGTACACAATAAGTGAGACCATACCAAGTGGTGTGTTCCTATATTTTTGGGCCCTCAGGGTAGTATTTATACTCCCTATCTTATTCAACCCCCTCAGATGCTTGGGATCATGCCAAGTGGCATGATTCTATTTATCCAAGACCCTAAGGTAGTTTATATCCTTGTGAGTCTACCATTGATCCTCGATTGAATGAAATATATACGTATGTAAAAATATAATTTCACCAAGAATATATAGGTCATTAGTCCAAGCATACACCTAAGTGGACCTTGAGTGACATAATAGATGTCATGTGACATTGAATGCCAAGTAAATAGAGTATTAGAATCCATGTCAGCATTTCACCTACTTAAAATTGATGATTCTATGGCCTGTCAAAATTATCATGGAACTTTCATTCCTTTCCCTTTGGGACCTAACTATTAAAATTGATAAAGTCTCTTAGATTATGAGTTTAACTTAATACTTAAATGGATAAAAAAAATTAAAATTGAATTTTTTCTTAATATTTTTGATCTATAAACACTTAATAACTTATATGATGTTGTTGATTACTTGTGTTTTTGGTAAATTTAACTTTTTAAATTTCTATTCTATTAGATTTTTATTCAAATTTTTGTGCCTCACTCAATTTTCATAGAATAGTATAATAGTTAGTCTATTTATTTGCAATTGAATGGCTATAATTTATTGAAATACTAATTATAATTTTATATATGTAGGTCTATATTCATCGAGTGGTTGCCACTTATTATCATCTTGGAGATTTACATCTCTATAACACTTTGGGTACATAGTGAATCCTTAGATTTACATCTCTATAATACTTAAATGGATAAAAAAAATTAAAATTGAATTTTTTCTTAATATTTTTGATCTATAAAGACTTAATAACTTATATGATGTTGTTGATTACTTCTGTTTTTGGTAAATTTAACTTTTTAAATTGCTATTCTATTAGATTTTTATTCAAATTTTTGTGCCTCACTCAATTTTCATAGAATAGTATAATAGTTAGTCTATTTATTTACAATTGAATGGCTATAATTTATTGAAATACTAATTATAATTATATATATATATATATATATATATATAGGTCTATATTCATCGAGTGGTTGCCACTTATTATCATCTTGGAGATTTACATCTCTATAACACTTTGGGTACATAGTGAATCCTTAGATCTTCTACAGGATCATGTCACATGGCATGATCTCTCTTCTATAGGCCCTCAATATGGTCAAAATAAAGTGAGCAAACATCAAACCTTTTGTGTAAATGGGAAGATTCCACATGGCATCATCCTACTTATTTACCCTTTTGGATCAAACAAGAGTAGTATGATAGAGAATATATTGAGTAAGTTCCAATTCCATACCACATGGCATAATATCAGGACTCTATTGATAATAAGACATTAAACAAATACTAAGGGATTACCAAACTATGAGTGAGTGGGATATTAACATTTGTCAAGATCTTGATGTACCATGTTTGAATAAAATTTGAAGGACCTCAAAAAACTTTGAAATGCCAATAAGTTGACACATAGAAGGACCTTGGCCTCCTTACGTAGAGATAAGTGAATTCGTAAGGCATCCTTGGGAAGGATAATACATGGACTTATATGAACCAATTTAAAACTTGAAATTGAAGTCTATTTTTCTCATTTAGGTCACCTAGATCTAGAAATTATATTATGAGCCTAATTAGATATAATTAATCACTAACTATCTTGTCACTTAGCACAAACAAATCATGAAAATTGATTTCAAAGTAAATTATATACTAGGAAAAATAAAAAATTAGTGTGCACATAAATATCAAGTGAGCTAAGGATCACAAAAAGATAAAGAATGCATATGCATATTAATTTTCAAGACTACTATTAATATTTAAAGGATAATCCCATTCCCCTATATTTAAAATAATATAAATCCACCAAAAAGAATAGAATTTAATTTGATCTTATGTTAGTTGAAGTAATGCATCAATACAATATTGTTTTGTTACCAGTGATATAATAAACATAGCTAGTATCTTTGAATATAGGCACACATTTAATTTTTGACTTAGTTGGTGCATATATTTTATAATTTTCAGCCGATTGGCTAGTGGGTGAAGACTATTTGAAATTTATATTAGGCTATCCATGATAATGAATCAAGTGTTAGTTGATTAGTGTTAGAATATAGTAGACAACTACAAATTTTTCCTACTTTTTCTTTCTTTTCTAGGTTATATTTTTTGGTAAGAAATGCCTTAATAAATAACTTTCTATAATTACCTTGTTTAATTTGGATCCAAACATTGTTTCTCAAGAAAATATATAACAAATTGAAAGGAATTGAATATTATTATTCAATATTTATGTATGTATAGGTGACTTTATCCATATTTATTCATAGATAAATAGCTTAGACTCTTGCACCATACTTTTCCATGGTTGTGTGATTATTATCCAAAAAAAAATTGGTTTTATGGTGCTCATCTAAGTCAAATTAAACATATTGGTTATAACTACAAAACAATCCTACATTTTATTCTTTACCCTCTTATTTTATTATTTTCTATACATATTTTAGAGTAGGTAGAATAGATCTAAATTTTTAATCTATGTTTACAAGCCTTATCTTAATTTCAAATCTTTTAATTGTTGTTAAAAATTATTAAATCAATTGTATCTTCATTAAAAATTTATTTTTGTTGATTGTATAAGACACTGATCCACATAACCATACATATCATGTTTTTTATTTTATTCTAAACAATCCCCTTGAAATGGATTTTTTTTACATCAAATATTGAGTTATCTTACAAGCCAAGACTTAGCAAATAGAGACCCTAGAGAGACCTTGTCTCCTTTTAGAAGAGGTTAGGTGGATTTTAACATGACCTAACTTAGTGTGAAAAATAACCCATCAACAAGTTATTCAGTACCTAAAACAATAAATTTTATTACAAAAATATAAAATCAACTTTTTGAAGATATAACAAAACACAATATAAAAATTATGATTGTGAATGATACTTTATCAGTGTATTATTAACATACAAAAACTATGGTCATTTGGATTTAAATGGGATGGAAAAAAATAAATAATTTTTTAGTATACAACACAACTAAACTCAATATTACGTTTCTTACTTTCCTTCACACACATGGATATGCACAAAAAAAATTAATGAAACTAACATCATCTCCAATAATATTGGACACTAGGATGATAGTTATATCCATGGGTCACATAGCATGCATGATGTTTTTCTATGTTATATCATCTTTGGATCATTACAATATCATATTAATAAATTAATAGTTATAATAAATTAATAGTTATAATAAATGAATGGAAAAGTGGATAAAACCAATAGTTACATATATTTCAATCCTTAGGATCATAATCCTTCCTATGACAAAACATTGTTGAATGATCACATCCATGGTTAGTATTTTATGAATCTCATTATGAGATTCAAAGTATATTATTTTAATACTTTGACATCATATATGTTGCATCACATTTGTATGCTAACTTTACATACTATTTTAAAAAAAAAATAAAAATTGGTATGTGTTTATCACCTATTATGACACATTTAATGTCCATACTTACATATCATGATTTTATAAAACTAATTATCTACGACAAGAGGTTTTTTTTGAATTCTTAAAATTTGCTCTACATATGACATATTCATACTTCTAAATTCACTTATTTCTTAGATGTGTTTATGGATATTATAGCCTGTTCTCCATAATTACTATCTAATATTTATTAGCTAGGCTCTCCTATTTATCATGCTTCCATATTACATACTAATTTCAACACTTATTATGTCTCATCTAATTTTTCATGACTACAACTTTATAATTTAGATGACATTAAAAATTAGTCATGCTTACTAATTTTAGTGACACTTTGATATATAATTATTGTACCATAGTTATTTATTATTCTTTGTGGATTGTTTTTATATGTTATATCCTTCATGTGATTTCAACCTTATATTTATATCACATTATTAATTTATTATATATATTGGACCTATCATCACTTGCCTTATTTTGCATTAATATTATTTTAGACACTTTGATTTTCTTGTTTATTATGATACAATGGTAGTTTAATTATGTATCTCATTCCCAACATTTTCATTAATTTTATAGTGATGAAAAAATATATATTGATACCATCCATCCTATAATTCACTAAGTTTTGAGGGAAGTTATAGGATTTTTGAAATACTCTCTTTATTGCTCTTTATGATGCCCTTTCACTTTTGTGTTTCCTAATTGATATTTTATTGATTCTAATTATGTGTGACCCTTAACTTGTTTGTTGTATTATTTAGCTACTTCTTGTATAAAATTATGTAAATTGATCAAGATTAGGTATCTTAGGTGAAGCACCTTCATCAATTAGCTCAGTATATATAATTTATAAATATTTTACATGATAAACTTTGCTTTAATGATATGTATTAGATTTGTAAAATTTATTATGTAAAGGGATATACATTGAATAAAAATTAAAATAATAATAATTATGAGTTATGTGATTCATATAGAAGGGTTTCTCTTAAATTTAGTGTCTACAATATTATAATACCTAGTTTGAATTGGTGGGGAGTGGGGATTATCAATTTTATAATGCCTCGTTCTTTTTGTCCTAATTAGTTACCATTATATCCCATATTATTAGCACACATATATCCTTTTCCATTATCCTAATTATATTGGGGATGGACTAATAAGTTTTTTTGGTTGATTAATATTAAGATTATTATCTATTTAGGTTTCTTTCCCTTACCCTCAAAAAGTGGTATGCCACTAAACATGGAGAATGAGAAAGGTCACCCAAAATATTTGGGAGTAAAATATAATTGACTTATACCAATTTTATTCATGTAATATTTTCTTAAGGCCACATAACATAAAATTTATCTTTGATAAATGTTTTTCTATGCTATCAAGTTTGTAGTCATTATCATCGCTATTATTTTGAGCATGAGCATCATTATTGGTCTTGCTATTTTTTTCCCAAAATATATGCATAAATTAGTTCTAAGGGAATATATTATTGATTTAAAATTATATTTATATGAGTTTTTTTTAGATGTGGTATAATAACTTTTATGGGCTCTATATTTTATTAAAATTAGAAGGGGACATTGTCTGTAGGATAAGCATAAAGATGGCCCTTATGTATAAATTATAAACATATATGTCATGTATATGGATTTGAACTCATATCATCTATCCATGGTTTACTATGTAAAATATCATAGCTAACCTCCTTAGATATTACCTATCAACACATATCTAGAGTCTTACACCCAATAATTATGTTTAATACAATTATTCATATGGGGCTTTGTGGTTGATTATAAAACACCTTGATGAACATATCTAAAACTTTTATATACTTAAGGTCCATTTATAGTAAATTAATAAAGGCTTAACTACATATATTTTTAAATACTAAAATATTTTATTAAGTACTTTATAATGATAAATTTGGCGTACATTTATCATGCATGCCTTGCACACACAAACATGGTCCTAATATGTAATTATCTACAACCAATATGCTACCTTATGATTTTTATCCATATATTATAATGTTACCCAATTATAATAAATCCATTGTTTATTTTAAACTATTTATTATCTTACACATACATATCTATATCCTTATTTTAGTCTACATATGCATAGGTCATTACCAATAGGATGGGTCAGTATCACTTGTCAATAATGACCCAAGCATGTTGCTATTAACCCTCTTTTAGAAAAATCTAAATTTTAATTTAGATCTTTCCTTAGGGTCAAACCATCTTCCTAGTATGTCTATGGCATAAAAAATTACCCACTTGAACTCATATATATATATATATACATATATATATATATATATATATACACATATATATATATATATACACATATATATATATACATATATATATATATACACATATATATATATATCTACATATATATATATACATATATATATACATATATATATATATATATACATATATATATACATATATATATATATACATATATATATATATATAGCTATATATATATATACATATATATATACATATATATATACATATATATATATATACATATATATATACATATATATATATACATATATATATATATATACATATATATATACATATATATATATATATATATATATATATATATATATATATATATATATCAACACCTCACTTGAAAGGAGACTTGTAACTTATAATGCACGTATCTATACATTATTACACATTGATAAATTCTAGCCTATTATTTCCAAATTGTGATTCTATCACTAGTAGTAGCTATAATACAAGTATGAAGCATACCAAATTCAAGTAAAATAAATAATTTTAAATTATAAAATCCAAATAATCACTTGGATACATATATCAAAGAAACATAATTTCACAATAGCACTAATTAGGATAACTATGTGTGGCTTGATTTCCCTCTTTAGTGTATTAGATCATAAGAAGTGGTCAATCATCAAATGGGGGTGATGTTAGAGTAGGTTATTTATATTTTGTCATGTTACCTAGGTGATTTATGTGGTTAAACATTATTTGTTTTTCCTACCTACTCAGGTGTGGATATGAAATGTTATATGTTTAGGTGTAGTGGATTTGTAATCTTAGGTTATGTCTTGGCTTAATCATACAAATATGATTGATCTTCATTGTCTATATATGCAAATAACTTTCATTGTAATTGTATGAAGTTCTAGAGATATATTATGTGATATTTTTCTTTGTTATACATATCAATTTTCAAAGTCTATACTTTTAGATTCTCCTTGTGATGTTTTCTTGTTAACACCTGATATTTTTTTCTTGAAACACTTTATTTTTCATTCCTTTCATGGTATGAGAGAGATAGATTTTGAAACCATCTATTTATGATTTTCATACAAAATTTTGTATCAAAAAAAAAATATATACAACACCATTGGATTCAAAATATGTCAAAACCCTAGGATCAGCTATAAACACAACCTTGTTTCATGACATGTCATTTTTAACTATTTTATAGGATTTGAAGGCATTTTTTCAAATTTCATGTATATCTATACCTTTAGGTGGTATATGTAAAAATATAATATAGGTTTTTATAGGATTTTTCAAAAATGTAGTGGGTACTTTTTATGTTTAGAGGAAACATTATCATTTTTTCTAAGAGTTTATGTGTGCTAGTTTGGAATTTTAGCATGGTATGTAGGTTCAAAGTTATGGTATGCTATTTATTTGAGCATCAGAAGGTGATTCATATAATTGACCTTATAGTTCCTCCATATATTATTTATTTGACAAGTCATGTCTATTAGTCCAAACATACTATCTTGTACCTATGACTTGATAATTTGTACGACCCAACCAATCTATTTCACCTTGGATTTTGACTCATAATGAACTATTTTTACCTAGTTCTAACAGTTTTATGACTATCAGCCTTATTTTTGCACATAGACATAGTGACATTAGAAAACTTACTTTTTTGTAGTTTTTTGACTCTCTAATTATGGGTAATACAATGATGTTTAAGATCATGTCAAATTCAATCAAGTGAAAGGCACCACTATCTATGTGCAATTTGGAGTCATTTTGGGGGTGACATCAATCAAATAAATAAAGAGGGGTAACATTAATCCTCACCCTTAGCCTTGGACACATGGAAATTTATTCCATGGTCATAAACAACCCAATGGGCATAACTTTTTAATGAAAAGTTGATTCAAATTTTTTTTCAAGACAAAAATATTAATTTTGTAAGGTGAATTTTTTAAAAATTTCAAATTCACATAATTTTTAGCCTAGATCTCTTTTTTAGGTGTTTTTTTTTAAAGTTTAATTTTTCATGCTTGATATATTGGTGTCATTTATATTTTAAAATTTACTCAATTATAAAGTGCCAAATTTAGAGGGACCTAATAAAATAGTCTTTTTTTTTGGGGGGGGAGTTGTCTCGATGTGGATTTGATCACCCTTTTTGCATTTTTTCGCTCTTTGGTGATTATTTTAGAATGGATTATTCTATATTAAATTAGTGTGAACCATTAAAAACACATAATTATCAAACATGGAGACTAATAATTTAAATAATCATTAATGCAAAGGATTATGTGCCTTAATGGCTGAAGTAAAACTGGTGTTCAATAGAGAATATGAGAAATTTCATCACTATTGGAAATTTTATGAGTGTATGGGTTTGATATGAAATTATGTAAGTGATAATATTTTATTTCATTTGGAAGGATGTGACACTACTATAAAAATATGGGGAAATTTAAGGGTCTATTTAGTAAGGTAGAACACATGATAGCCATGAAATTTGAAGTAAATATCACTTCTTTTAATCCTTAATATTTTCCATCTATTATATATTATCTTACTAAGTTCAAACACTTGTTTACATAATTTAAGGTGAATGGAAGAGATAATAAATATTAAGAGTGTGTTTACCTCATTTTTTCCAAGTTGAAAGGTTCATTCCAAATATTTTCTTCTCATTTTTTATCTAGCATGGATACCTTGGGTGTCACATTAAAAATTCTTGATTTAGAGTTGTTTTATGAAAGACTTACTAGGGAATAATCCAAATTTTATAGCCTTAAGTCTTCCACATTAAAAAAGGCTTAGTAGCATCTAATCCTAAGGTCAAGGGGAAATAAAAAAGTAAACATAAAACCACTCCTCCATCTCAAAGTACCACTAAACCCAAATATAATAACTCTAAACCCAAGGAATATTTTAAATCCAAGAATAAGTCTAGCCTCTGATGCTCCTTTTATGGGGGGAATGGTCTTATAGAAACTAGGTGTTGTAAGAGAATTCAATCCTTAAAGGGTGCATTCATAAAAAAAAAAGATCTATATCTCCACTCCACCTCCTTTTAATGAGCATGGTAAAGCACTTAATGTTTTTGAAAAATTTCAGTCACTTATTACACATAGTTGGGTTATAGATTATAGTGATTCTCACCACATGAATTCCTTTAAGGATTTTTTTATATCTCTTAGTTTGAGTTATATTTCCAAAATTTAGGTTGGAGATTATTCATTTATTTATTTTAAGGGAAAAGGTCATATACAACTTGTTGTTAGTTGCATTAATGATTCACTATATGTTCCTAACATCATTATAAGTTTTTTTAATCAAATTTGTCATTTTAATTAGGGAAAGAAAATTAATTTCACACCACAAGGGGTTAAAATTTGAACCTTATTGGAGCCTCATTAACTTATTGTACAAGGTGTTGTTGATCATAATTATTCAATATATCACTTTTAGGGGTTTAAAGACACTTATTATATGGGTACATTCTTGGTTTATCATGATGATTCTAAAATTAAACTTTGGCATGATATGTTTGGACATATTAATTATACATATTTGATGGAGTCAAGCACTCATGGTATAGTTATTGGTCTTCCTAGAGTTTCTTGTCTTCATGGAATTTTTCTTAGCTATGAATTAAGGAAATAACACCAAGATCCATTTCCTAAGGGTATGTACAAGAGAGATTCATCACCACTTAAGTTTTCCCATAGTTACTTGATGGTTTTTCCTACTCACTCATTCAATGGAGCTAAGTATGCACTTACATTTATTGATAGTTTATTGATGCATATTTAGTTTTATTTTATCAAGTAAAAGAGTGAATTGTTTTTAAACTTCAAATTAGTTAAGACTTTGGTATATAATTAATAGTCTATTTACATAGATAAGCTTTGAATTTTTAATGGGGGGGAGTACTTTAGAAAAGAGTTTTATGATTTTTTGGAAGCTTATGACATTGTTCACCAACATTTTTTTCCTCATACACCATAATAGAATGGCCTGGGAAAAAGGAAGAACTGAAATTTCAAGGAGATGGATAACTAAATGATGAATTCTTAGGATTTTCCTCTTATATACTAGGCATAAGTAGTTAATTATGAAAACTACATTATGAATCACACACCACATAGAGAACTTGAGCATTTAACTCTAGAGGCGGTTGGTCTAGAACTAAGCTTAATGTCTCATTTTTTTTGAGTTTTTAGGAGCCATGCTTTAGATTTTTTTACCAAAAAAGAAAATTAAATCCTTGATAAAAGAAGAGTAAACCCTTGATCTTTGTATAGTATTGTGGGGACATGAGAGATTATTTAATTTTGGATCCTAATACTAATGATGTTTTTTTTAACACATATTTAGTTTCATGAGTGCTTCTCTTCTCATGATTATTCATCTTCTTCCATGTCTTCATCTTATTATTTACTCACATCCATTGAGGATTACTCAATTCATCTTGAGGATACCTTCTTTGAGGAGCCAATTCGTGAGGCCACTAGTGAGGTCATGGATGTAGATTTAGGTGAGTATATTATTCAAGGTATGCCTAAGTTGGATTATACTATAGTTTTTGAGGTAACACCTTTCATACATAATATTACACCCATTATACATCATCACACACATTCTAGAATCTCTTGACTTTTGTTTCAAGAATTTTATATGGATACACAATCTTTGTCATAGGTTCATGGGATAAAAGAGTGGGATGATGTGATGACAAATGAGTATTCCTCTTTGATGAATAATCAAACTTGAGATCTCATATTTCTTCCAAAGGGAATAAAGTTAGTTAGATACAAGTGGATAGACCAAACTAAATATGTAGATGATGGATACATTGATAAGTATAAGACTCATCTTATTTCAAATGGATTCTCACAATTCAAAGGTATTGATTACTCAGGGACTTTCTCCCCATTGTCAAGATGGATTATATTCACCTTGTCCTTTATCTTGTTACATCACATGGGTAACCAGTGTTCCAAATGGATGTAAAGAGTGCCTTATTACATGGATATTTTTAGGAATAAATATACATGGAGTAAACTATTAGGTTTTTTCATTATTATTCTCTTTTTTGTAGACTCTAAAGGACTCTCTATAGTCTCAAATAGGCCCCTCAATCCTAGTATGAGAAGATGGATTTTTTCTTATATTTATTGGCTTTGTTCATTTCCATTTAGATCCTACAATATATATATATATATATATATATATATACTTGGTTTCAAATCAGTCATACCAAAATTCTAAAGAATACCATGGGTGTACTTTTGCTGATTCAAATGAATCCATGAATCTAGCTAAAGAATCTAAAAAGAAAAGAAAAAACTACAAATGACTAAGATCTATCATATCAAAATATGTGGAAAGACCCTAATGAACAGTTTGTATATGGTAAAAATAACTCCTAGTAAAAAGCAAATTGTCAACATATAACCCCAAGTATAGTAATATCCTCTCCAACATGCTATATAAATAAATAGTTTTTTCATTTACATAGAGGGAAAAGTGAAATTATAAATCCATAAAACCACAATTGAATATGAGCACACCTTATATAGCTAAGAAACCTACTAAAAATATGATTTCATCTCATAAGTAAAAAATTCAAAAGGAACAAAATGAATTATTATAGAAGGAATAATTAGACAAGGAAATTTACAAAAATAAAAGTTTGAAAAGGAAAGGGAAAATTTAGAAAATAACATGATATAAATGAAAATTTATTACAAGGAAAGGTTATAAAAGGAAAATTAGTAACAAGAAAGGTTACACAAGTCAAAAAATTAGAAGTTACTAAACAAAGATATAAAAAGACAAGTTAAAAAAATAAAGGTTTTGAAAATTAATACAACTTAAACATGAAATAATTCTTAAGAAAGGATGTCTAAATAAAGGATTTAAAATTAAAAATATACCTAAATGGGATCATTTCACAAGAATAATTTCACATGAGAAAACTCAAAATCATTCCTCATATATAGAGCCTTTGATTCTTATCCATCACATCAATGGAAAAAATATACCAATTCCAAGAATTACACATTTTCATGTAGTCAATATATGTATCATGATACTTATCCAATATCTTGGGTATGATAGTCAAAACTTTTTAAGATTATGTGGCCTTAGCACTACATTAGATCCATGATGTTTATAGTTACATGTGGTCTCAAAACATATTTCATTATATTTCACATTGACCATACTTCGGATCAATAGAATGTAAAACTAGGAATATCATGGCTAAGATCAATGGGGAATACACTAGGTAAATATCATTACTCTATTACATTTGAGCATAAATATGTAACTATTTCAAATTCATGAGAAGAAGATTATTTAGAGTAATAAAAAAATATATAACATATTTCTTCAAAATATGACACATAACCTAAAAATTAACACCACATTCTAACTGGTTATTTAACACAAAATTTAGAATGAGATAATGTATGTTATATAGTAACTCCATGGGAGTGTCATGTTGATGAAATATTTGGTTAATTTTTTATGATATTTATTTTACATATCTCTATATTTACTCATCCCATATATTATTATATCTTCAAACATGTGTAAATATGATTTTAAATTAACCATTATTATATTTTTCAAACCATTTCAACATAGCGTTACTTTTATAATTTCGAATATTTTAAAAATACAAAAAATAAATAATTTCAAAAAATATAAAAATAATAAAAAAAAAATTAGGACCTAAGTATTACATTATTACTATATTATATTATTTACACATGTTATTTATCACATGTTTTTTATATGGAATATTATTTTCATACACATGCATTTCATGCTATATGAGTGTGATGCAGGACATACAAGTTACACATAGACATATATATGTTGGAATTTCCTCTACCTATTCACCATGCTAATACTCAAGGCATCTTATTCCATAGGTCTCACTGTTATATGTTTAATCTTTTTATAACCTTTTACCATATTCAAATTTCTATATTTCTTATACATGTTCTGATAGTTAATCATATTTTACATAATGGCATATGGATATGATTTTATATTATGATGTGTCATTGATACATATGGATGGTGTGGACTAGTTTTTTATTTTTCTATGCTCTGTTTATGTTTTTAATATCTTTAATGATATTCTAGTTTGTGATTATCTATTGTGTGTATCTTTTTTACCTTATTTGTGACATCTTTGTGTCCCTTGTGTGTGGTCCTTAGCCTAGATTATTAGTGACATAATTATCTCGCTTATTTATAATATATTCATGGCACTTATGTGTGACCTTAACCTTATTTGTTATGGCATCTATATGTACCTTGTATATGTTTCATGGCCTTATATGTGATACTAACACTTATGATTATTTCACGTGTTGGGCTTATTGACATTGAGTGGTTCCATGCTACATATCATGCACTATTATTATGTAGTCTTATTCAATTATCCTTATATTGCATGCTTCATTGATACATCTATCTAGTCATGACACTTAAATTCCCATAATTACCTAAGTTACATGCATGATTTGATTTACATATATACTAATATGATAGCATACTATCCACATTTTCACATGATGCTATATTTATACATGAAATTATACAATTAACTCTTATTTTGATATAAGTGACTTACTAGACATATCCCTCATCTAAAAAAGTGTGAATTTGTTAAGCTCCATAATATAATAATAAAATTATATAGGACATAATGTAGATTAATAAAACATAATATATATTTATGGTCCATGATGTGCCATGATTTTCCATGATTCCAAAATATGTAATATACTTATAAATATAATAATAATATTAGGGTAAGGAAATGCATTAAAATAATTCTCGAGGAAGGACTAACTCCAAAATTTCACTTCAAATTGGACATATATAATATATTTATAATGAATATAAAACTCAAAACTTATTTGATATACCTTATAATGGTATTTGTATCCACTATATAAACATTTACTACAAATATTGGATGGGTAAAATCATAATCCCACTATAGGCCAAATCATTACCATATATAATAATTTCATAAGTTACTCATTTGACCCAATATATTATACCCATATAATTAGCTAAGGGGGATATGTGCCACATGCCAAAATATCCATAAACCCATATGTTAATATATCATATCCATAGATACATAACATGCCACCCCTCCTTAACATTTTTCATCCTTGAAACATGAGAATAAACCAAGTAATGAGTGTGCTTCAAATCATTACACACTTTTATCAATACCTGATAATCCAACCATGCATATGTGATCTTGGTATGTTATATATATCCAACCTTGTTTCCAAATTCCACTAAGTTACTCTGATTCCATTCATGATCAAATTTTTACCTCCTTCGTGTCCATTCCTAATGATTCCTCCTTTGATTCCATGTTACATATTTTTTTTACTATTTTGATTCCATGCATGACCATATTATTTATACTTATGCATAACCATAATTATTTTTCCATTGATTTCATATTCCATATTTGGTTTCACTATTTTAATTACATGCATGACCATATTAGTTATTCTTTGGATTCTAGGTGTATCCATAATGGTTGTTCATCTAATTCCTTATATATCCAAAGTGATTATTTCTATGATGATCCTTGGAATGCCTCCATTATGTTTTCATCTCATGATGATGTGTGTGTCTACATTCCCAAATATTAGTATTAATTTATGATAATTTGACCTTGTCAACCTTTTTTAAACTATTCCACCTTTTCATTTGGTATTGTCTTTATCACATGAGTAGATTAAGTGTTTTTATCTGATTATATTATTTCTTTATCTTTTTCATCATATAAATATTACATATAATCTTCTTTACCATATTTAAATTTATCCTCATGATCTACCTTGAACCTTATTTGTGCCTTGACAAGTGTGATATCTTGTAAAGTGACCTTATTTATCTTGTACTAGAATGTAAAGAACTTCTACACATTAGTATTGATTGTTCTCAAAGTATCTAACCAAGGATACCAAATAATTATATCCACACCATTCATATCCAAAGCAAAAAAATATGAATGAAAAACATATTTGTCTATAGTGAGCTTAAAATCTTCAAAAACTTAGATCTTCTTACCATCTACTTGAGCCTCCTTATATTTATTGCTTGAACCTGTTGTTAGAAACCTACTAGGTTTAACCCAAAAAAAGTATATAAAAAAAATACTTTATTAATCTAAAAAAATATATTATAAAATATGTGTATATATTTGATATTTAAATAAATGCATATGATATTATTACTTGATTATGATTCATATAGATAATGATAAAATTAACAACATCAAGCATTATTACATAACCAATCGATCACAAATTATGTATCTACTTAATATCATCTCAAACAACTATTAAAACTTTACATAAAAAATTATAAAGTAAGAGAAGCCAACTGATGATTATTAAATGTAATCATGGTAAAATAATATAAAGTTTTAGATCAAAATGTGAATATAAATCTATACATTGTTCCATGGAACAAAAAAGCATCTATAAACTCATTGATATACAAAATGTAACCATGATTAAAAGTCTTTATTGGTTGAATATTGGAGGAGAGGGATAGCATCATCAAAGTGATTTTCTACACCAAACATAGACCATAAATACTCTCAATAATTGTCTAACTAAGGAATGGCCGTCCCTTAATGGTTGAGTAAATGATAATAGTGAAAGTATCAAGAAGTCAACAAGAATCCATTTTTTATAATATTTCCATCAAATGCATCATATTATAAATAAATTCATTCTAACATGATACCATTCATAAATGCATATAAATTAAATAGGTGAAATGACAATGTTTAACTATAAACACTACTTTGGCCAAATTTTTCAAATAGTTTAAATATCACATAGATCAATCATATTTATACACACAATTAGATTTCATTTATTATTTGTATTAATGACTTTAATTAAATGTGTGAGAACCTACACATTTTTATTTCCTTAGCACTATATTTACTAGAATTTTCTAAAAGTCATATACAAGATTGCATAATTTCTCATATATATGTAAATATTAATACACAATATTCAAATACAAAGGAAACAACATGAAACAATCACATTATATATAATAAAAACATATAACTTATTTTTATAATTCTTTACTTCCAGTAAATTCTAATATCTATTTCAAATAAGGCAATATTAAATTAAATTA
>JARHVA010009279.1:315000-330000 GCA_037957365.1 Torreya grandis
ATATTTTCACTTGGGAGAATGGGGGTGTAAACTACCCTACCATATAATGCACTTTTATTTAAATGAACACTTAATTTCCTCTCAAGTACGTGTATAAATATAGACTTCAACAATATCATGCAAACTTGTCAATTTATTGCTTATGATGATTAATTAGTTGTATTTGTTTATTTTGGTCTTATATTGATTGGTCTTAATTTGATTCAAAAATTTATTGAAAACAAATGTCATAACCAAACACATTGTCCATAATTTCTTGAATAAGGAGGCATTACATTATCCAAGTAAAAATCAATATTTTCCTTATTCAAATTTGTCATCTTAAAAATTATGTCATATCATCTAATTGGTGTAGTTATGTTATCCATTTGAGTCTAAGCCACTTGACAAATTTTCTTTAAAATCCTTTATTAATAGTTCATATCCAAAATTGCACTTTTCTAAGTTCATAAAGTTGATGTGTTAAATTAGGTTTGCCATTTACACTTGACTTGAGGGAACTTGGGTTTAATTTCCAATTTGGATTGAATTTCATTTATAGACTCATTATCATTGTAATCATTTGTGGACTCAAGTAATCTTTCGTATCACTCATAGTTTGAGTGCTAGAACATATTTTATACTACCATTCTTATTACCATGTGGAGGTGTTATGATACTCATTACGTTCTAGTTTTATAATTAGGAATTCTTGTATGTTTTCACATCTTGAGTTTCTCAGTTCACATTATCTCATTCCTAATCCAAATGTATTTATTTTATTTTTCTAGTAGCAACTCATTGAAGTTTAACTATCTTTTACAATATTGACATGTCACAAAATCCTAGGATTTTGTGTATTAGTTTTCACCTTGGATTTTTGAGTTATCATACCCTTTTCCAATTCCTAAAATTTCAAATTTACCCAAGGTTAAGTTTTTCATGATCACAATCTTATAATTATGTGTGGTTCCAAGCCACCCTCCTTCTATAGTATCTTTGGTACCTTATTCATTTATTTAGAAGAAATATCAAAATTCATACCTTGTTTAAATGTTTGAAAAACATTGATCCAAATATAGCGAAACATATAAAGTAACCCTTTTTAGACATGACTCAAAGGTTCACTCATAGTAGGGTCCCTTATGGCCCTAACTATGAGGATGAGAATTTTTATGATGGTCAAGATGATTCTATTTTCTTTGAGGGCATTCTTATAATAGTAGGATCTAAAGAAGAGTATATTGAATACCAAGACAACCAAGATGAATCACTCCTTAGGTTGATATAATCTAGTGCTAGGCTACCCTCAGAGTTTCCTATGGAAAAATTTCATACCTTAATTAGATAAAGAGAACAACAATGAAATCAAGTATTCCAAAACATTTCACAAACAAACATAATTTCTTCTTATAATAAGGGGAAAGAAATAGTTATAGAGTCAAAACCAATCATTCAAGATCTTGTCACCAAGATTAAGAAAATAAGTCAACGGTATGTCAATAACCTTATTTTATCCTTCATTGACTCTCTTTATACTACTTCAATTCAAAATGAAGCTTCCAAGGAACAAAAAAATGTGATTGAACCTATGTAAAAAATATTGATTGAGAACTCAATAATTAATCAAGGAGTTTCAAATGAGTGGAAAAAGACACAATTGGTTATGTATAATGTTTCTCTAAAAATGAAAAACACATTTTTTAATCATCAAAAAACTCTTTTCACTTTACAAATGTAGATACCCAAGCATTTTTTTTGAATTGAAGAGATTCTTTAAAATAATTTTGCTAGTTCATCTAAACCAACACATATAATGGTGAATAGATAAACAACTCCCTAAAACTAGTAGAACATGGTTGATTTAAGGCAATATATTCCTAAGAATTGAGTACTTACCTACTCTAATAAAGGAGTGAAACAAAACCAAGTCAAGGATCATGGGGTGTACATCCCTACCAAATCCATGTAACAATAGGGGCACATTACACCCTAAAAGCAACACTAGGGGCACATAACACCCCAATAATAGTAGTAGGGGCACATTACACCCTAACAACATTATGTTATGCCCATGAGTGTACCAAAAATGAAAGAGTGGAACTCCATGAAATAAATTTTGACAGAGAATAATAATAGAGTAAAGAAATACAAGCTAGACAAGATATGTCCATATCTATTTTATCTATCTATTCTCCAAGTCCCCTTCCATCTCATTTTGAGGCACAAAAATTTGATAAATACAAAGAAAAGGGAGACCCATGTGAACACATTTAGGAAATTTTCATATTATTCTAAGAGGTTTATTATAGTATTATATACTTAGATTATTCCCATGGAGTTTAGTAGAGAAAGATTTAGATTAGATACTTAAGCTACCCAAGGGATCAGTTGTAGATTGGAATAACTTGTCTGAAAAGTTTGTCAACCATTTCTCATACAACATTGAGCATAAATTGACCATTATTGACTTGTACATATCCAAAAAACCTGATGGAGAAATTTTCATTGCATACTTACAGAGATGGAGAGCATTAGTGGGTTGCTTTCAACATAATTTGCTAGATAAATAGTTGGTGGACATATTTTCACAAAACACACATCCTGAGGTCATACACAATCTATGACTAGCTTGTGTTAACTCATTTGAGTAAATTTTAAATAAAGGGGTGCATATTAAGAAGGTGTTTATTAAAAAAGGACTTGTCAAGATTTTTGGGTAGGTTCAAACATCAAATTAGACCCCATATTCTATCTAGACAATTATGTAAGAGAAACCTAAGGGTTTCAACAAGAACAAAAACATGGTTGTAAATGGTGTAATAGAAACAAGACACATACAAATAGTGTAGGCCCTACTGGCCCCAAATGTACAATTAGTTCCTCCTAATCCATCACCTAGTTTACAAAGACAACCTCCATGTAGAACAAACCATGGTGGTTTTAGGGTCTTTAGCAAATTTGGAGAACCAATTGAGATAGTGTTATAAAAGCTTGTAGAAGCTAATCTGATTGTATGGCCAATACTGAGGCCATTTCTTCAAGATCAACCAAAACTAGATTGGTACAAAGATAATTAATGGTGAAACTTTCATCGTGTTGTTGGTCATAGTTCCTATCATTTCATCCAATTGAAACATATCATTAAAGATCTCATTGAGAGTGGAAAAGTTGAGATTAAGTTGGTCCCTAATTAAGACACAAACCAAGATATGGGAATCTACAAGGACCCCTTTCATCAACATAATCAACCACCACCAAATAGTAGCCAAAGCTAAGAACAAAACCAAGGTTAAAGGTAGAATCAGAATTAGAATTAAGGTTAACATCATAATCAACATGAGCATAATCATAAGCATAATACCCATACTAATAATTAGGGTTAAAATAATATGCCTTACGACTATAACAACACTATGGGATGCATTTTTCTAACCCACATTACCATTGTTACTATCAAACCACGTGAACCATATTTTACTCCTCATAGTACAAGACCCATAATTATAGGGTCAACACCCTCTCTCTCTCTCTATTAATGCCATTTCAAGTTCACAAATTTTTTTTACAACTCCATTTACATGGGTTAATATTTTTGGACAACACCGTTCTAATTATAATGGCTCCTTACTAACTCAAAATTGCAACAATGTAATTAGGTGCTTATGAGTCACCTTTCAAGGCCATTTTCCTTCATATTTTAATTATATTGGCTCCCCACCACCTCTAAGTTGCACAACCACAACTAGATGCTCACTAGTTACTCTCCATGGCCCTTTGCATATTTATTCCATGGAGTCTAATGTGAACATTATGCCAATAGATCCAAAGCTAATAATTGTGCTAGTGAAAGCCAAGTCATTTCATCCTAATGTTGAAAAACCTTATAGTCTATCAGACTAATTTAGAAAAAACCCTACATATATTTCCATTTTGTATCTCTTTTGGACATTATAAGAGATCTAAAGTACATATAACTATCCTGAATAATATTTTGCAATAATCCATAGTTCCCAATGATATAAATCCTGAATAGTTCCAAAACCTTATGGGACATTTGTCTTCATTTTTTTAGGTAACTATTGATCAAAAATACATGTCTATACTTGGATCGAGCCATAATAACCCACTATACATTCAAGTAATCATTGAAAATCATTAGATAAAATGGGTTCTTATAGACAATAGTTTGGGGATGAATATCATATCTTTTAAGTTGGTACAAAGATTGGGCTACACTATAAAAGACATTCAAGCAGAGACAATCACTATCAAGGATTACAATAATGTTGATAGGAGTCTACTGGTACTATTTAGCTTTCAATAATTATTGGTTTTGTTTCACATCATACAATTCTACATATTGTGGACATTGAATTAACTTATATAATACATATTGGTCATCTTTGGATCCATGAAGTATAGGCCATTTCATCCACCTTGCACTAGTACCTTAAGTTTCCCCATGATGGGATCATGGTTACTATATCCTTGTAGATCAATATCCTTAAAAATATTGCAAACATATTGAAGTGGAGTTCCATAATTATAACTATTATCTAGGTTTTGAATTCATTGTGAAGAAGAACAAGGCTATAGTTTCACATCCACCTCTATCCAATTATATCAACTCTAGTGATCTCACTTGTACTTGGTTGTCACATTTCCTACAACTCTTGTGAAGCAAGTTTTTATTAAAGACATGGGAATTTCCATGTATAGTATTAAGTATGCCTTCCATGTTGAAAAGTTACCTAAAAATCTTAAAAAAAAATTGGTAAGCTTAAACCTTCAAAGAATCCTAATAGACCCACTATGATTTTGCAATAGAAGAAGAAACAATGAAAACCACCTATGGTTTTTGTACCTACTATTACACCAAAGAAAGATCAAGAGGTTTTTATCGAGGGAGACTAGTTATATTCTAAAGGTCTTTCTAAGTGTTTTTATAACCCAAAGTATCCTATCCCTAATTAGATCATGGATCATATTAATTATATAGAAAAAGGCCTTGGCCTATGAGTACAGAAAATCCTAGAATCTTTATTAATTGGAGTACCTAATTTAAATCACAATCTTAAATTTATACCACCTAGGGTTGACCTCATAACTTTTGATAGTGATTCTTTTGAATTGGCTAGCGAAAAGACTCCTCCTAGTAGCAATGTAACATCCCATTATAACCTTTTTGACAAGCTTGCTGACATAAACATATTTGATTCTAATGTCATTTTGACCTTAACCATTAGAACTTCCCCTCTTGAAGCAAGATCTACCATTAGATCTTCCCTTCTTAAATCATCAACCTATCCTACTATTAAAGCTTTTATGTTAAAGCAAGAACCTATTTTAGTGGTGCTTCCCTTCCTAAAGTAGAACACCATATTTATACCATTGGAGCTTCCCATCTTGAAGCAAAACCTCATTGTTCCCTATGCCTTTTCTATCCAAAACACATCGATTGGGACAATTTTTTTTGATCATATGGCTTGATGAGTTTCAAAATGAAGAATTAATTATAGAATACATGGGCCTACAAGATGGATTGTGTATTGGTGATCATAAATAAAGATTTGATTTTTTTTTGGGATCCTTCTGCCTACTTTGGATAGAAGGTAAACATTATTGGTCATAATAAAAATGAAATATCAAGATCTTTAGGTGAAAACCTCTTTGAGATGCTCATTGATTAGGAAAAAAATTAAAGAAAAAGACAATTCTTTGAGTGAAAACCTATTTCAAGCACTCTTAGGTAGGAAATTTTGCTCATCTCCTTAGGATGCATAAGGTCCATCTAGCCCAAGTTATATATCTATTACGAGCATCTCTTTAAAACAACATCAAATGTTTGATCATCTCACTCTTGAGTTTTTATAGGTTTTTGCTACTTGGCCTTTACTTGAGATGGAAAATTATTATTAGTAACACTATCCAAAGTTTTAGGAGGAATAGCAAAAAGATATATCAAAGGAAGATGATTGTGATCATACCTTGCCTACAATTTTAGAAGATGGATCCACACTCCTCATGGAAAAAATAATAAAAGTGAACTTGGGAACTTATGTGAACATATTATATCCCTCCTAAGGGATTATATTTACATATTTGCATGGGCATACTCCAACATGCTGGGCTTAGACCTATATTTGGTTATGCATCACCTTATTATCCATCTCTATGCCAAACTAGTCAATCAAAAATTGAGGAAGATACTTCCATGCATCACCCTATTGGTTAAAGAAGAACTGGAAAAGTTGATAGAATTAAGCTCATTAGACCAATTAATTATTTTGAATGGGTTTACAACATAGTCCTAGTGAATAAAAAGACCCCTGGTAAATGCTTTTATACTAATTTCAAAGATATCAATAAAGCATGCCCCAAAGATGATTTTACTCAACCCAACATTAACATGATCATAGAATTAACTCTTGGGTATGAGATGTTATCTTTAATGGATGGATTTTATGGATAAAACCAAATCAAGATAGCCTAAGAAGAACAACACAAGACTGTGTTCACCACTTTGTGGGGAGTATTCTATTACCAATTCATCCATTTGGCTTTAAGAACACTAGAACCATATATTGGTGTGCCATGAATATCATCTTACATGACATGATGTACAATATTATTTAGCACTATGTTGATGAAATACTAGTAAAATCAAAACCAAGAGCTAGACATCTTGATGTTCTATGAAGAATCTTTGAGAGTCTTCGTGAATATAAAAGTCTACTTGAATCTTAAAAAGTGCATCTTTGGCATCAATTTAGGGAAATTATTGGGTTTTATATCACAAAGAGGGATCGATGATGAACCTACCAAGGTCAAGGCCATTTTGGAAGTGCCTCCACCAAATAATCTTAAACAAATGCAAATATTGTAAAGAAAGATCCAATCTATACATAGGTTCATTTCTCAACTGGTAGATAAGTGCCACCCATTTACCCATATCTTGAAGAAATGGATTGCATTTAAATGGGATGAATATTTTTAAATAATATTTTTAATAATCAAGATGTACTTGGACAATCTACCAGTATTGAGACCCCCAACTCCTAGACAACCACTACTTGTTTACATTTTAACAATAAAGCATGCACGAGGGGCACTTTTGTCCAAAGATGATAATCAAGGTAAATAACATGTAATATATTATCTAAGCCACACACTGATGGCATTTTAGAATAATTATATGGCTATTAATAAGGCATCTTTATCTATGGTGTGTCATACCCAAAAATTACAGCATTATATGCTAAACAATAAAACCATTGTCATCACCAAGGTGGATATTAGAGTTGTTGCAAGAATCCGGATAACACGAGTGCAATGAAGACGTGATCACATGAGATGAACAAGTGCACACCACATAGATGCCAAAGCAATTTGAAAATAACACAATAAGAGAATTGCACAAGACAAAATGGAGAAAACCAAAATTTGATTAACATGAAATGGCCAAAATGAAGAATACGTATAGGAGAGCTAGAAAGTAACTCCTCCACAAATGGTGGTCAAAGCACCCTAAGAATAGACTCCTCCACAAAAGGTATTAAAAGCACCACAATAATAGACTCCTCTAAAAAAGGTGGTGATAAGGTGCTAAGAATAGAGAAATAATTCTCTTACCCAGAATAGCTGGTCAAAGGAGTCACTTATGACATTCTTATGACACCTTATGACACAAATATGACACATAATCTCCACATAAGCTAGCCTATCCCATGAATGTAGGAAAACTCCATGTATGCACAAATATATAATATTCCCTAATTAATAAATAGTGAAAAATAAAAACCTAGACTAATACCCCCCATAAGCGTAGCTTAGGTGGGCAGTGTGGAAATAAAAAATGGGTCCCAACAATTAGCCCTGATGAGGTACCCATGTACAAATGCAATCTCCCATATGATAGAGAAAAGGAGAAAACCCATAGAAAAAAACCTCCCCCCCCAAAAGAGAGACATAAAAGAAAAGAAGAGGCTAGAAGGCCCCCCCTAAAGATGATGCTGCTGTAGATGTAGACCGCACCCCAAGAAGAGCTCGTAGATGAATGAACTTGCTCTCGGTGAAAGGTTTGGTGAAGATGTTTGCAACTTACTCTAAAGACTGGAAAAATATTAAGTCAATGACTTGACTATAAATAATATCCCAAATGAAATGCATGTGAATCTCTATGTGCTTGGTCCACTAGTGCTAAACTGGATTCCTACAAATTTGAATGGTACACTGGTTATCACAATAAATGATGGTGGGCTGCCTGATAGGAATGCCACACTCAAAAAGAATCTCCTAAAGCCAAATAGCCTCAGTAGCTACATTAACAGCTCCCCTGTACTCTACCTCTATGGATGATATAGCAATAGTATTCTACTTCTTGCTAGACCAACTGATAGGACCTAAACCTAGAGAGAAACTATAACCAGAAGTGGACTTATGAGTCTATGAATTGCTAGCCCAGTCTGAATTTATATATCCAACCAAGTCAACCTCTATGCCAAATTTTTAATGAATCCCATATCTATGTGAACCTTGTATGTAATGCAAGATCCTCTTAGCTAATTTTCAATGTAGCTCATGGGGTTCCTGCATGAATCTGGAGACAAGTCCCATTGCATATGATATGTCAGGCCTGGTGTGAGTCAAGTAGATGAGACTACCAACAAGTTGTTGATATTGAGTGGCATCAACCAATGGTGAAGAACAATCAGCCTCAAGCTTGACTCCTGATAGAAAGGGAGTCAGATATGGCTTGCAATCAGCCATGTGAAATCAAGCCAATAAGTTGAGAGCATACTTAGGTTGTGCAAGAGAAATCCCTAAATCTGTCTGTGAGATATCGATGCCAAAGAAGTAGTGAAACAAACCTAAGTAAGTCATGTCAAATCTAACTTGAAGAGATGCCTTCACAACTGCAATAGCCGATGAAGAACTCCCAGTGATCAAAAGGTCATCAACATATAGAACCAAAATCAAGAGCGAATCATCCTACCATAAGAAGTAGACATTGGGATCAGAATGGCACCTAATGAAACCCATTGTGAGAAGGAAGGAATCCATCTTGGCATACCAAGCCTGAGGGGCCTATTTGAGGCCATAGATAGATTTCTTAAGTTTGCATACTAAGGAAGAATCTTGAATAAATCCTGGCAGTTGCTCCATGTAGATCTCCTCCTCTAGGTCTCCATGAAGAAAGGCACTCTTCACATCCATCTGATGCACATACCAACCATGCACTGTGGCAATAACCAAGGTGAGTCAGATAGAATTCATCTTTGTAATGGGTGCAAAGTTATTTGAGTAGTCAATGCTTACCTCCTGTGAGAAACCTTTGGCGACCAATCATGCCTTGTACTTATCAACTGACCCATCTGTTGTAAACTTGGTGTGATATATCCACCTACATCAAACCATCTTTCTTTCCTTAGGAAGTGAAGTCAAATCCCAAGTGTGTTTTTTGATTAAGGAAGAATATTCTTCCTCCATAGCATTATCCCACTCAGGTACCCCTGATGCCTCTCGAAAAGACTATGGATCTAAAACTAAAGCAAAGAAGGCATGTGGATCTCTCTAAAAATCCCCCCTAGTACGTCTGTCATCTACGAGATCTCCTGCCCAAGTGTCAGCACTCTCAAGTGTCTATCTGGCCCAAAGTGGCCTGAAAGTTGGCAAGTCAGGTGCTAACTCCTCATCCTCTAACTGACTAGAGGTGGATGACTCTACATCACTTCCCTCGCTATTTGAACTCAAAGAAGAAGAAGATGTCTCTGGCTCAAGAACCTACTATGGCTGATCTAAATTTGATAAGGAATCATGAAGAAGTAGATCCAATGAGGGAGAAGTATCAAGTGTTGAGTCTCTAGGACTCTCCTAAAAATGGACACTTCTCTCGATGAACAACTCATGAGTGACTAGATCTAGAAGGTGATATCCCTTAATACCATCTGGATATCCTACAAAGATGTAAGGCTTGGACTGACATTCCATAGCTTTGCATTTCTTCTTCAAGATTCAGGCCATGGCTGGGGATTCAAAAACTCTAAGGTGCTCAACATCAGGTTTCCTTTTATGCCAAGCTTCAAAGGGTGTTATCCATTTCAAAGCTTTGTGAGGAACCCTATTCTAAATGTAGCAAGCACAATTGATGGCTTTAACCCAATACTGTGGTGCTAGGGATTTGGAGTGAATCATACAGCTACCCATCTCTTTTGAGAACCTATTTTTGCATTCTACAACCCCATTCTGTGAAGGACTATAAGTGACTATGCACTACAAATCAATCCCCTCTATGGTGCAAAATTGCTTAAACCTGATGCTGATATACTCCCCTCCATTATCAGTTTGAAGAACCTTGATGGATTTCTCACTTTGTTTCTCAATAAGAGCCTTGAAGTTTAGAAAATTTTCAAACACTTTAGACTTTTGTTTGAAAAAATATATCCAAGTGTACTTAGAAAAATCATCAATGAAAGTGAGGATGTACTTGGCCCTTGTGAAAGATGGTTTGGGAAAGGGTCTCAATACATCACTATGGACTAACTCCAAAGGTTGTGAAGCTCTCCAAGCTTTGCCTTTGTCAAATTTTGCTTCAGGATGCTTCCCAAGGGAGCACCCCTCGCAAAGTCCTTTTGAAAATTGAACACAAGGGAAGCCAATGATCGTGTCATTTTTACAAATTTTCTCAAGATAGCGATAGTTAAGGTGGCCAAACCACTCATGCCATAATTTGCTAACTTTATCTGAATGAGTCAGCAATGCTATTGGAGAAGAATTTGTTGCAAAATGTGAGGTGTATAACCTGGCATGGTGATTTGCCTTACCCACTGCCACTGTAGTATCACTATGCAACTCCCTGATGGACACTAAATCTGGTGAAAACTCAACTCTCATGCCTTGACCAATGTGAGTGATTTGGTACACTGATAAGAGATTGGTTGAAAGAGAAGGAATAATTAGAACATTGTTGAATGTTCTTCCTTCCATTTCAACTGACCCTCTCCTTGCAATAGAAACTGATGTGTCATCACCCAAACTAACTAAAGTCATGCTACAAGGCTCTAAAGATGAAAACTCAACTAGTGAAGAGCCCATGTGGTGAGAAGCACCTGAGTCTATGACCCATGAAGATGTAGAAGCTGTAGTTGCTACAAGGGCCTTGCCCTTTTCTTTCTCCTTACCCTTGCCTTTTGCCTTAGTAGAATATTGGGTAGATGAATTCTGCTTGATGGACTCAGGAACACTTATGTTGTTCTTCTCTAGAAGATGAGTTAGGTGATCAATTTGTTTCTTCATGCATTTATGTTCATCATGCCCTATATTTTTACAATAGGCACACTTAACCTTCTCCTTCTTAGGTTTAGCATTGGAGGATGAAGACTCAGTGTTGTTTTTGGTAGGATTGTTGTTTTCTTTCTTCTTCTCCTGGTCCTCATTCTTTTTCTTCTTCTCCTTTGTTGAAGTCTTATCCTTACCATTTCTAGCTATCAAAGCTTGGGGTTGAGTAGACTTCATTGTGCCCATTTGAATTAGCTTATCTTGCTCCCTAGTCAAGTTGGCAATGAATGAATCCAAAGAAGGCATTTTCCATGTAGTGCCAAGGGCACTTTTTGTGGCATGGAAAGTGGAGACAAAGACTAAATATCTTGGACCTAACTTTTCAGTAATAGAAAGAATAAGTTGATCATCTTTCTTCTCTATCTTTCACTCTTTCAATTGGAATCTAATGGCCTTAAACTTAGTGAAGAAGTCTTGTAGGGTGTCAAAGTTGCTAGGACTTAGACTTATGAGTTCATTTTCGAGCTCATGACCTCTCATCTCATCAAACTTCCCAAACAAATTTTCTAAGGTGTCCCTTATGTCATTATGAGTTTGGGATGATTCTAAGTGGAAGAGAAGTTTTGGAGACACATACAATCTCAGTAATCCAAATGCTTCATCACTACGGTTGTACCACTTGACCTTTTCAACATCTGTGTTGGGTTCTACTTCTGTACCCATGGTGATCCTATATAACCCTTTGCTTCTAAGAATGATTGAAATTTTGAATTTACATTCATGATATTTGAAGGGTGTTAGGGGTTTAAGTTGAAAAGAATCCATTTTTAGCTAGATTTAGGTGAAGTTGTGTTAATTGCAAGTTGTGAATGTATGCAAAAAGGAAAATGAAAGCAAGTTGTGAAAACCAATCACACCCCCCTAAAATATTGAGCCCCCCCCAAATATGCAAGTGCACACTCAAAAGATGTTGGACTCAGTCGAAAATGCATCTTAGAGCAATCAGTGCAGGACTAAAGCAAACAGGACGCCAGACTCAGCAGAAAATGCATCCCGAGAGACCCAAATTTTTGGCACTTTATAAACTAGTGCATTTTTGAAAAATAACAAGTCTATGATATGGATAATTGAATTACAAGCACTTTTTCAAAAAATGGCACCCAAAATTGAGCTACTATTTGCAAGATTTTAAAGTTACAATTTTCTCGTAAACTAGTGTTTTTGCAAAAAAAAACACTAAGACATTAAAAAAATGCCTGTTATGGGGAGAGAAAGTGGCCTTCCAACCACTCATTAGATTTGGCATGGAATGGAGAATCCAAAGGAGGTTTTTTTGAGGGGAAATTGGCCTCTTTCCAACTTGGGCCTCACCCTTTGTCTTCGTAGGTCGAAGATACAAATTTTAATTGAAAATCCCCAAAATACAAAACTGTCTAAAAAATTAAATACTCAGTCAAATTGACTAATTTTTGTTTTAACAAGTCAAATTTAATTGAAAATATTAAATCAAAGACAGAATTGAAGGATTGGAAGTGTACAAGGGGTGCCAGATAGAATGCCAAGTAGGAAGGGACGTCCAAAAGTAAACAATCCAGAATTTTGACTCAGAAAAGACAAAAAACCTAAATGCAAACCTATTGCTTGGCGGCGTACAGTTGAAGGCTTGGATGAAACTACTTTTGGATAGAAGACTTCACCAAAAATGAGGTGCAATGCTAGAAATGGACAACAAACAAAGCAAGTGGCGTCCAAAAAGGGTGCAGTTCTGATTTTTTTTGTAAAAAATAAAAAAATAGCAGCCTGGGTGCCATACAAATGACTGCTTGTTGCTTAGCGCCTTTCTAGGTCTGAAGTTGGCATGTGGCCACCTGAAGGAGTGCTAAATCTAGGCGTAGAAGCTGATTTTGTTGAAGGATAGAAGCTACTGACTAGAAGAGCAGACTGTGAGGAGTACTGATTACTGCTCCTCCCTCTGCTACTCCACACAACAATGGCATCCAAGAACACAAACAAAACTAGCACCTGAAGACAACGAAGACACCCCAATGCAAGGATCCCAAGGAAACTAACCAAAAATGATTTTGAAAGAATTTTTTTATTTTAGACCAAATCTAGAATAAAAAAAAATAAAGAGAACTCCACTCCTCTTGATTCTAAAATATGCTAAAAGCATAATCACACACAAGATTACCGGTTTTGCTCTGATACCATATCGGAGTTGTTGCCAAAATTTGGATAACCCGAGTGCAATGAAGACATGATCACACAAGATGAACAAGTGCATACCACATAGATGCCAAAGCAATTTGAAAATAACACAATAAGAGAATTACACAAGACAAAATGGAGAAAAATAAAATCTGATTAACATGAAATGGCCAAAATGAAGAATACATATAGGAGAGCTAGATAGTAACTCCTCCACAAATGGTGGTCAAAGCACCGCAAGAATAGACTCCTCTACAAAAGGTGGTCAAATTACCCCAAGAATAGACTCCTCTAAAAAATGTGGTGATAAGGTGCTAAGAATAGGGAAATAACTCTCATACCTAGAATAGCCGGTCAAAGGAGTCACTTATGACACAAATATGACACACAATCTCTACATAAGCTAGCCTATCCCATGAATGTAGGAAACTCCATGTATGCACAAATATATAATATTCTCTAATAAACAAATAGGGAAAAATAAAAACCTACACTAATAGTGGATCCTCTCAAATTACTATTATCTAAATAAACACTTTAAGGATACATGGTTAAGTGGTTCATGATACTTAGTGAATTTGTCATTGAGTATTAGAATTAGAAATCAATCAAGGGGTAGGTTATTATTTATCAACTTGCAAAAAACCCCTATCATAGACACTCAACCTCTCAAATTCAACTTTTGAGATGATTTTATTATGGTAATAAAACAAGAACCAAGGAACCTGAATAATGGAATTTATATTTTGATGGATCCTTTACATCCCATGGATCTAAAGCCAACATATTTTTTAATTATGACATATGGGGATTTGATTCCCAATTCATTTAATATACATTTTCATTGTACAAACAATATGGATGAGAATGAAGCATTAATTACAAGGTTTTGCCTTGATATATAGTGAGACATTCAAAGATTAAAAGTCTATGGTGATTCCTAGTTAATCATTAATCAAACCACTGATTAGTATCAAACTAGAGATGAAAAGTTTGTTCCTTATAAACAAAATACTGATAATCTCAAAGGTCATTTTAAATCTCTGTAGTTTGAACAAGTTACAAGATCCAATAATAGATCTACCAATGCAATGGAAATGATTGGATCCATGATTAAAATTGATGTGAGAGCCAAAGATTATCATTTTTTAATTTATAATCTTCTTCAACCTATATATATATATTACATCATATTTAGAAAGGGTATGCACCATTGTTGGTCCCAATCCCCCACCTGAATTTCCATGGTTCTAATATTTTTATAACTACTTCCATGATAACATTTTCCTAGCTAACTCATCCAATAACCAATATAAATTATTCCATCACCATTTATCACATTATACCCTCCTTGGAAACACACTTTATCATAAAGGCTATGATGGAATGCTTCTTCATTGTTTATATTCAAGATAATCCAATCTAGCACTAAAGGAGGTTGATGAAGGAATGTGTGGGGCCCTCACCAATGGTGTATTCTTAGAAAATAAGCTCCTCAAAACAAGATATTATTGGCCAAAAATATATATTGAT
>JARHVA010009279.1:335000-337161 GCA_037957365.1 Torreya grandis
TTGCGTCAAATCATTGATTCAATTATGTGGGAAGATTTCTCCTCCCACAAGGTCTAATCCTTAATTCTCATTAAGTTTTATACATTCTAAAATGACTGTATTAAAAACCTTTCAATCATTCAAAAAATAAATGTACAACATCAACATATATATTTAGGTTAAATCAAAAGAATAACTCAACCACTTAAATGCTCCCAAAGAAGGTTTTCTTCCTTGACTATGCAAAATAGTTCACTATTTCTCTATTATCTCCTTTCGATTGACCAACGCTTCCTTGATTTTGAAAAACCCCTTCATATTTTATCATTTCCATAGCTATTTTCATGCTACTTGAAACCCCTAATTTCATGGCAAACCCTTCTTAGTCAATAAATCCTAAAAATGACTTACCATAAACACCAAAAATTCATATAATGACCAACAAATCTCAATTTTGACCCCCAAAACAACACAATCAACAAACTATCTCCATAAAACTAGAAGTTAAACCCTAGTTCTTTCCTCTTTACATGGTTCAACTAATCAAACATAGTGATAGCTCACCTAAATTAGGGTTGACAATATAATGTCAATATACATATTTATTATTTTAATAATTTTAATGCATATAACAACTATACTCATTAAATAATATAAATTCTCATGCTTAATTTCACTCCCCTTTAGGTAATAAAAACCATGTCACCCTAGACACCACAATAGTCACATTCACCTAGTGTCTAGGTTTATATAATTTTTATATAATGAACTTGTTAAATTAACTGCAAACTATAATTTATTTCCATGGTATTGATAATATTTCTTGATGATACTTTTTCTATTGTTTTCTTATAGGTACATACTAGTAAGGATTCATGCCATTAATAATTCACAATTAAATCCATATAAAAATCCACATATAATAGTAATATTCTACAATGGTATCAACATCATAATCATAAGAACAATAAAAACTACAAATATGAACACAATAACATCTAATCATGGATTAAAAATAGTCAACATTATCAAGCACAAAATAGCCAATCACAACTGAGATTAGAGAAGAGATTATAGAAAACATATAACCATTTACTTGAAAATAACATACATTTAACTATATTATATGGTGTGTATACCATTCCTTGTCGAATCTCTCCACCCCCAACATAGTCATTTGCTGCACCCTTCCTGATGATACTCTCTCTTCATATATTCCTAGAGAGTGGTCTATCTCTTGCATCCAAATCACAAATGTAAATGGTAGATATCATATAATAGTAATAATCAATAAAATATTGCTAAAGCATAATAATTCTAAATGAGCATGATCAATACACATATAAAACTCATGTATAACTAACCAACATGTAATGAGTTACACAATAATCATTATATGTCTATACATACATCAACATAAATGAAAATAGTTTTCTATAATAATAATTAACCATCATTAACCCCAATAATATATGTTTAATGAGATAATCAAATTTATTGAGGAAATTAGGATGTAACATTAACCAAGGATATAAAAGAACTATACCATAGTATTCATATCCAAATCATAAAAATATGAATGTAAAACATATTTATCCATAGAGAGATTCAAATATTCAAAAACTCAAATCTTCTTACCATCTACTGGCGCCTCCTTGATATTTCTTGCTTGAACCTATAGATTTTGGGCTACATCCATGTTTATGATGTTATACTTGCTCCTAATGTTATAGACACAATGAATTTATTATTTTTAATGCATCCATAAATTTAAATATTGAATTATAATTCTTTTGGTATAATTTTTTTGAGCCTTTACCCTCCATCTCTCATTTTCCTTCATCATGATCCTCTACCTCTCTATATACACCATATGTATTATCCTCCTCATCATTATAATATTTTTGTTCTTTTCATCTTAATATCTATATGGTATTCTTCATGACCAGCATTATCATTATTTTCTTCATCTTATTTATCTTATACATTTTTTTAAAAATATGTCCTATTGATCTAAAAAGATATTTTCTAATTATTTTCATGGTACTATTTTGCTAAAATTGTGTTTATTTCAAGTCTAAAGAAAAATAGAGAAGAATGATAGGGATAAATGATTATAATGAACCTATATTGGTTTATGCACTATACCTAGATGTTGTGAGCACTCTTATTTGGCTAGGGA